>WOXC01006314.1:0-332563 GCA_011680675.1 Gymnobelideus leadbeateri | reverse complement strand
CTCAGAATCATTTTCAAAGCAATAAGATGCTTTCACAAGGAAGACTTGTTCATCCTTTGCTTTTTTATTGATAGCATTACGTGACCTGTCTGAAAAGAACAGTCACTAAATCCAAACAATCCTATTCACTGTGAGCCTACTCTTAAGTACCCAAAATGAACAACTGGTTTCTGCCTTAGAATATGAGATGATTTGTGCTTAAAATGTCTGTTTGAGAATGGAGTCAGAGTTTGATTTATGCAAGCCAATTCACTAAGATACATACAGAGTGATTTTATTCTAGCATGGAGTAAACAAAAGGGACAAACATGAAGACAGACATCCGAAGTCCTGACAATTTACATGCAACCTAAACACAGCAAAATAAGGCATCTTACAGATGGATTATCCAAAGCTAGGACGAGGGATGGATTTGTGACTTGTATTAATATAATTCTCATAGGTGTCCAAGTCTGTCTCTTCTGGAGTATTGAGATTGACTGGTATTTAATCCAAGTCAAGATCTAATCTGGTAATGGATCTGAAATAATGGGGGAAAGAGCGTGTGTTGTTATTGTTTAGTCATTTCTATCATGTCTGACACTTCATGATCCCATTTGGGGATTTCTTGACAAAGATATCCGAGTGGTTTGCCACTTCCTTCTCCAGCTCATTTTATAGATGAGTAAACTGAAACAAACAGGGTTAAGTGACTTGCCCAGGGTCCCACAGCTAGTAAGTGTCTGAGATCAGACTTGAACTCAAGAAGATGAGTCTTCCGGACTCCAGAACTGGCACTCTATCCACTGTGCCATCTAACTACATGTATAAGAAGTACCAAGAAAGAAGCCATTTAGGAGTACTTGCCAAGTCCTAGTTGTGGTTCTGTTTGGTTTGGTTTTATAATAAGGAGTCAGTTTGTGTGAAGGGGAAATATAAATGCCAAGTTCCAAAATAAAAGATTCAACCTTGACCATGAACCTGTTGACTCACCAGGGACAGTAAAATGGGAAATTGGATTTGCTGAAATCATTTCTTGTGAGCATGGGAAAAACAGGCTTTAACTTCCTTTCTTGAGAATTGGAGATAGTTGAATATAATCTTTTCAAGCTGACTTTCACTCATAATGCTGCCTTAAGTGATTTTGATGTCCAGTATCAACAGTCATTATGCAGAAATCTAAATTTCGGAAATGGAATCAACAGATTGGAGAGGGCAAAGCTGTCTATATTGCAGAGTTGCACCAGTAATTCATGTTTGGAGAGTAAGTTTCTTGGATGTCATATTTGAGGATTGTAGTTGGAGCCCTCCAATTATGCCACTTCATGGGACCAAATTTCACCTAACAATAACATCAGAATTCCAGTCAGTAGCAAGGAATAGACAGCAGAAGCTAATCAACAAAGGATTATGAATACCAGATAGAATTAGGCTACAGCTGTGCTCCAAACAGTTGGTATAGATACCTCCCAGAGCAATGCCACTTACAATCTGTGTGACTTAGGGCAAATGGCTTTAATCTCTCCAAGCTTCAGTTTCCTTGGCTATAAAATTAGGTGGTGAGACTAAATGACATCCATGGTCATTTCCCACTCTACAGTTCTGATTCTGTGGCTCCTTTCATGTGGGATGCCTTGAATTTTCTCACAAAACATTGCTGAACTGGTTGATTCCATGACCTAGTTGCTACTCTGGAGAAGCTACTGTAAAAGGTTCTTCCACAGAGAAACTTCTACTTACCTAAAGAAGGGCCCGGGTAAAAGCCACTTAGGAAGAATCTGATTCCCAATGTAAGAAAACAGGGCCCAAAGCATCTTCACTCCAGAAACAACTGAGGTATAGGAAGTTGTCAACAACTTTCCCAAAATGTTCTTGCAGGGTCAGGAAACCTACAAAGTCACAGCACCAATTTTTTGAAATCCAGTCATAGTACCAATTCATTTAAAAATTAGAATTACATTTTTCCTCTATTTTCAACTACTTGAAGAATCTATAATTTGAGATGGATGGGAAACTTCCAGTATGGGAAACTACATCCACCATCACAAACTGCCAGCTTCCTATGACTTCATAGATAAGTTTTAAGGAGTTGCCTGAGATACACATATATTAAGAGATTCACCCTGGGTCACTCAACTAGTAAACTCATTGACGAGATTTAAAACTATGCCTTCTTCACTCTGAGCCCAGGCTCAGAGTCGTTTTATTCCTGTTTCTCTAAAAAAAAAACCCAAACTTAAAACTTTGGCATATAATTGACAACAACAAAATACTTCGGTATTTCTGTTGCCATGGAATTCTCCAGTGCTTCTTGGAGACCTGGATTTCCAGAATTCCAACTGTTACTATTGTGATAATATCTAGAAAATGAGACTGGTAGAGAATAAACTAAAGGAATTGTAATGATCCATTAGCTCTTTGGGTAGAGGGGTAAAAGGAAAAATTAAACCTGAAATTGCCCGTATCGCTTTCTTAGATTATTGTAGCAATGTCATTGATATCCATCCAACCAAAAACAATTTACTAAATCTATTGGACCTTTGAGATAAGCTAGATGGCACAGTGGGTAGAGTATTGAGCTTGGGCTCAGAAAGACCTGAGTTCAAATCCTGCCTCAGAAACTTATGCACTGGGTAACTCTGGGCAAGTCACTGAACCTCCCTTTCTCAATTTCCTCTAATATAACATGAGAGAGCTATGCTCAGTGGGCTCCAAGGTCTATCCATGCTCTAAATCTAGGATAAAAACAAGGCAAAAGCTGCATTTTCTGAAGCTATTCTCTATTCTTTTCTGTCTTCCACAAAAGGCAACCATTTCAGAGCAATTTCATTTATTAAAGGGAAAAAAAGGATTTTCATAGAGTTGGACATAACACCATGAGGATGCTTTCTGGAACATCAAACGGTTATTGACTTCCAAGTGCATGCTCAGAGTCACGGTACTGTGAACATAAACCACTGCTTCCTATCACTAATGTCTCACCTTATGGTGTTTTGGGCTGTGTTTAGCCACAAAATGACAGATGGCATTGGTGCACCACTTGCTTACAACGATCAGAGCTGTGCATTAGGAAGATTAACCTGGCAGTGGTATGGAAGACAGATTGGAGGGGGAAAGATCAGAGGCATGGAAACTGGCTAGGAGGCTCCCGGTTGTCCAAGGGAAAGATAATGAGGGTCTGACTAAGGGAGGGGAGAGGTTGTGAAAATGCAAAGGAGGGAACAGATGTGAGACATTCGGCAAAGGTAGGATTGAAATGACTCAACTCTGGCAAGTGGAGAGTGGTAATTCAAAGGCAACTCCAAGGTTTCAAGGGTGAGTCACTAGGAAGATAATGGCGCTATTAGGAAAACCAAGGATGTGTCAAGAGGAGAAGGAACAGGCTTGGAGCAAGAGATAATTGTTTCGGTTTTGTGTAAGGTGAATTTAAGATAGTGGGAATGCATAGATGTGTGCGTATGTATATGTATAGACATACATACATATATTTACCTGCTCACATACATGGGTACATATACACATATGTTTACATCTACATGCACATATATACATATACACATACATGTATGTACATATATACAAATATGTAGAGAAAGAAAAAAAGAGAAGAGGGTAGAGAAGAGAAGGGAAGAGAAGACCAAGAGGAGAGGAGAGGAGGGGAGGAGAGGGCAGAGGGGGGGGGGGGGGGGGGGGGGGGGGGGGGGGGAGGAGAGGGCAGAAGAGAAAGAGAGGAGAAGAGGGGAGAGGAGGAGAAGGGAGAAGGAGGAGGGGAGGGGAGAAGAGGGGAGGGGAAGGGAGGAAGAAAGAATGTGCATCTTCACAAAGATCATAATTGAAGCCAAGAGTGAATGGAATTGTTAAAAGGAGTGCAAAGGGAGAAGACCAAAGGTCTGAGAAGGCACTTGAGAAGGGCCAAAAAGACGGGGATCAGAGGAAGAGCTCCCCTCACACCTGTTATATTGGCAAAGTCCACAACAACAACAAAAAGAATATGCAAATGTTGGAGGGGCTGTGGGAAAACCAATCAGTAAAAACTTACTAAGTGGCTGCTCTGTGCCAGGCACTGCACTTAGTTATTATTCATTTGATCCTCACAACAACCCTGAGAGACAGATGCTATTATTATTCCCATTTTAAAGATGTGGAAACTAAGGCAGAGAGAGGTTAAGTGACTTGGCCAAGGTCATACAACTAGTAAGTATCTGAAGGCAGATTTGAACTCATGTCTTCCTGAGTCTAGGACCAGCATTCAGTGCTCCAGCTGACTCTTCTGCAGGAGCTTTTCATTAGATTAAGCCATTCTGGAAAGCAGTTTGGAACCATGACCCAAAAATTACTCAATTGTGCACACCCCTTTGAAGAGGTTACCCACTAAGAGTGTTAAGGTTGCTCTGGAGACCCCAAAACACCAACACACCAGCTCCTGCCAAATGAATTCCACTCAAGCCTTCTCAGCCAAAGAAAAGTAAATCTTATTAAAAGTTCGCTTGTATCAGACACAGAGTAAGTCTGTGCTAGGTCATTCTATGGAGCTCTCACTATTCTATAGCACTCACAGACATGGAGACAGGATGGGGTCTTATATACAGAAGGTTCTGGGAGGAATCCAGGGGTGGTCTAGAGGAGGAGCTTAGGGAGGGTCTTCAGGAGGAGTTAATGAGGTCAATGAGTGATTAATGGTGGGAAGTTGCTGGAGGTCACCTGAAGACCACAAACAATGGTGGAGTAGGCCAGTTCAAGGGTGAATCAACACTTTGATTGGGAAGTCTAGTAACTGAGGGTGGGAAGTCTAGTAACAGAGGCTTGGGCCCAGCCACAATGTAAGGCTTATTGCCTCATGAAGATGCATCAATAAATGGGATGATTTAATCAAAAGTCCAAGGGAGGTTACCAGAGCCTGTACCTCAAGGACTGAAGGAGAGCTTGAGGGGGCTCCCAAAGCCCATACCTCATCACCTTGATTCTAGATCTAGATGCTAAATCTACATCTGGATACTAAACCTATGGCCAAAAAGAAAGTAAAGATAAGGGAAAGGGTCATAGGTGCACAAAAATGTTTATAACTTTTTTTTTGCAGCATCAAAGAACTTGAAACTAATAAAGTGATCATGAGTTGGGGAATGGTTGAATAAATTATAGTGTATGCATGTAATTGTATACCATTCTGCTGTTAGAATTTAAAGGGATGGTTTCAGAGAAACCTAGGAAGACTTGTGTGAACTGATAGAGAGTGAAGTGAGCAGAAACTTGAAAACAACTTTTATAATAACAATATTGTAAAAGCAAACAATTCTGAAAGACTTAAAAATTCTAATCAATCTAGTGATTAGCCTGGATTCCAGAGGATCATTAAGGAAGAATGTTTCCTACTTCCTGACCAAGAAGTAATAGATGACATGTGTAATGTGAGACACAGTTTTTGGTTTGTTTGTTTGGTTGGTTTTTATTTTGGGGGGGGCGAGGAGGGGCATGTTATTCAGCCATCATGAGAATCTGGGCAGCTAGATGGTACAATAGAGAGTGCTGGGCTTAGAACCACAAAGATTCATCTTCATAAATTCAAACTCAACCTCAGACACCAATAGCTAGGTGGCCCTGGGCAAGTCACTTAATTAACACTGTTTGCCTCAGTTTCCTCATGTATAAAATGAGCTTTGATATGTGGCCAGTAGTGGAGTGATGAGTGTAAATTGGGTGGCCATCCCATTAACATCTCTCTTGCAGTGTATATGAACAAGCATCTACTTGTTTTGACTCGACTGTTCCAACCTGCTCTCACACTGCAAGGTCTAGATACTCCAAGAAGAACCACCACCACAGAGCTACATTCAAATTCTCTGGGTGTGCTAGAGGGAGTATCCCCTTTTGTGAGGGAATATACTCCCCTACTCACTAATTTAGTGTTCAATCACCCACAGATCCATTTCCATTTACACAAAACAGCTCTTCAGAATGATGATTCTTTTAGACCTGAAACATTTAGTTAGCAGTAAGTATGGGCAGCTACTTGCTTTGCTGTCTGTCCTTCATTCTCAAATAGGACCGGGACATCAGGGAGGTAATGCCATGACATGCAAGTGAATTGGATTTAAGTGAGAAAGGGTTGTGCAAAGTCGCCAGCCTCACTTTCTCCTCCAGAACCATCTGGCTCCAGTGACCAGATATAGATCAGGATGACTGGAGATGGCCCAAGATGGGCATCTAAGAGGTGCCAGGGATAAGGTGCCAGACCTGAAGTCAAGAAGAATCAATCATCTTCCTGAGTTGAAATCTGGCCTCAGATACTTATTAGCAGTATGACCCTGGACAAGTAATTTTACCCACTTTGGCTCAGTTTCCTCCTCTGTCAAATGATCTGGAGAAGGAAATGGCAAACCACTCCAGTATCTTTGCCAGGAAAAACCAAATTGGGGTCACAGAGAATTGGACATGACTGAAAATGTTTGAATAATGAAAGACAAAAGGTACTTATCACAGGTACTTATATATTAGGGTAAATCACATATAATCCTCAATCATATTTTGCAATATCTGTGGGGGAAGAGTGGGCACACACTTCTAGAAACCTTCCAAGGAGACATATGAGTAAGGAAAGCCCATGAACTTGAGCTAAGTCACAATTCTAGAATTTTCTGGTCCTCCTCTTGCCTCAAGAGCTATTGATAAAAGTCCCTTGAAGAGCAGATATTTCTTCAGCCAAGCTGAGTTGATCCTACACCACGCTTGACAAACAGAGCTGATTGACATCACAGCCTAGTTAACCCTTGATTCTCAGCTTCCAAGCCTTTTCTCTGCTTTCCTCTGACATACTTAACAAAAACTGGAGTGTATATTACTTCCAGCTGGTGCAATTCTGAAATCTGACCTTCCCTCAATCAACCCCCTTCTTTCTTGATCAATCAGGAAGCATTTGTTAAGCACTTATTATGTGCCAGGCACTGTACTAAGCACTGAGAATTTTAAAGATAGGCAGAAATAGTGCTTGCCCCCAAGGGACTTAAAATCTAACAAGGAGAACAAAATGTAAACCTATATACAAAGCAAGCTATATAAAATATAAATGAGAAATAATTAAGAGAAGGTAGGCAAGGCTGGGAAAGGCTTGTGTAAAAGAAAGGATTTTAATTAGAACAGAAGGGGAGGTCAGTAGTCAGAGCAGAGGAGGCAAAGCCTTCTAGACAGAAGGAATAGCCACAGAAATGCCTTGAGTCAAGAGGTGAAGTGTTTTTGTTTTTTTTTTGTTCATGAAATATCTAGGAGGCTGATGTTACTGTATCACAGAGCACATGTAGGGGCTAAAGTGTAGAAAGATGAGGAAGGAAGTAGGTTATGAAGGGCTTTGAATGCTAAACAGAGCATTTTATATGTGATCTTAGAGAGAATAGGGAAACCACCAGAGTCTACTTAATAGGAGGGTTAGGGTTAGGGTCAGAATTATACTTTAGGAAAGTCATTGTAGTGGTTTAATGGAGGATGGATTAGAGTGAGGAGACCCTGGAGGCAGGCAGACCCTCCAGCAGCTACTGCAAGAGTCAAGGCTTTCGGGGGAGAGCCAAGATGGCAGAGTAAAAACAACACTTCCAAGGTGCTCTGCCCCACACCACTTCCAAACTATGTAAAAAGTGGACACTGAACAGTAACTTCTGGAGCTCCAGCAGCCACAGAATGACACAGAGAAGCTAACCTCCCACTGAGGACAGCCCAGCAGCCCTGCAGGGAGCGGCCAGCCCAGCACAGCACAAGGCTCTGGGAGCCAACAACACAGCATGTGGGGAGCCAAGCACAGGTCCCTGTGAGCCACAGTTTTAGCCCCAGGGCAGCAGGGTCAGCAGCTGGCTGGAGGGACACCAGAACACCAGCAGCTCTGGCAATTCCAGAATTATCAACACAGATATGCCTAGGACAAAGTGAGAGGTCAGTGCCCTGTGGACTTTGGAGCCAGTATTTGGGGAACGTGTCGGCTTCTTCCCCTGGGGGCAAGAAGCAGCTGAGGATTCATGGCACAGAAGCCATTCTGCAGCTTCAGTGGCAGCTTCAGCTCCTGGTCTGTGAACTGTAGGGAGATCCAGCAATCAGTCTGGGGGTTAATCACTCTTGCTTTAACCTGCTTGGATCGGGATTGTGGTCTGGGGTGGGTATCTAACTTGCCAGAGCTTGTGGAGTCTTTACAGAGGCCACCCAACTAATACCTCCAGAAGTTGTGAAGACCCCAACTTTGGGTCAGAAGCTCCCCTGTCTGGTGGCAGAGTCCTACTGTGGCAACAAGCCCAAAAATCAAGTAATTAAGTGGCAACATGAGTAGGCAAAGGAAACAAAATGAACAGAAAAATGCAACATTAGACTCCTATTTGGGGGGCAAAGAGGATGGAAGCATGGAACAGAAGGAGGTCTGTGAGGTCAGAACTCCTGCACCAAAAGCCCCAAATGAAAATATGAGCGGGTTACAGGCTATAGAGGACCTTAAGAAGGATTATAAAAACCAAATAAGAGAAGTGGAGGAAAAATTGGGAAGAGAAATGAGAAGGATGCAGGAAAAGTATGAAATGAGAGTCAACAGCCTGACTGAGGAAAATAACACTTTAAAAAATAGACTAACTCAAATGGCAAAGGAGGCTCAAAATGGCAATGAGGGAAAGAATGCCTTAAAAAAACGAATTTGCCAGATGGAAAAAGAATCTCAAAAGCTCACTGAGGAGAGTCATTCCTTCAGAGTTAGACTGGAGCAAATGGAAGCTAGTGACTTTATGAGAAATCAAGATGCTGTTAAACAAACCCAAACAAATGAAAGAATAGAAGGCAATGTGAAATATCTTATGGGAAAAACCACTGACATGGAAATAGATCCAGGAGAGATAATTTAAAAATTATTGGACTACCTGAAAGCCATGATCAAAGAAAGAACCTAGAAATCATCCTTCAAGAAATTCTCAAGGAAAATTGCCCTGATGTTTCAGACCCAGATGGAGAAATAGAGGTTGAAAGAATCCACAGATCACCTCCTGAAAAAGATCCCAAAAAGACAACTCCTAGGAATATTATAGCCAGGTTCCAGAATTCCCAGATCAAGGAGAAAATACTACAAGCAGTCAGGAAGAAATAATTTCAATATTGTGGAAACACAATCAGAATAGCCCAGGACCTGGCAGCTTCTACACTGAGGGATCAAAGGGCATGGAATATGATATTCCAGAGGGCAAAAGAGCTGGGATTAAAACCAAGAATCAAATACCCAGCAAAACTGAGTATCTTGTTTCAGGGGAAAATATGGTCATTCAGTGCAATAGAGGACTTTCAAGCATTCTTGAGGAAAAAACCAGAGTTGAATAGAAAATTTGACATTCAGACACAAGAAGCAAGAGATGCTTGAGAAGGTAATCAGGGAAAAGAAATGAAAAGGAACTTATCAAAGTTGAACTATTTACATTACTAAATGGAAAAACAATAACTGTGACTGATGAAACCTTCCTTATTATGAAAATAATTGAAGAAGGGTATATGGGCATATGAATACATATGTGAATGTGTGTTTATATGTTTTCAGGTATACATGGATAGAGGGTACAAGTTGAATTTGGTGGGAAGGGATGATACTTAAGGGGTGAAGTTAAGAGGTGAGGGAGGAAAGTGGCAAGAGGAGATGGGGAGAGACAGGGTAGGGTAAACTATCTCATGTAGAAGAGGCAAGGGGAAGTAGTTGCAGGGAGGGGAAGAACAGGAAGGCAAAAAGGCAACACCCTATTCTCATTGAATTTGGCTCAGGGAGAGAATGACATACATACTAAATGGGATATCTCACCCTGCAGGAGAGTAGAGGGAAGGGGGACGAGAGGGGGGAGGATGGAAGGGAAGGCATTCTGGGGGGAGGGGAGATTGGAAGTACCCACTTTTGAAGATGGACAGGATCAAAGTAAGGAATGGACCAGGTGGGGGGTGGGATGGGTGGGAGGGAAATATAAGCAGTCTTTTACAATATATCTACTATGGTAATGTTTTGCATACCTATACATGTATAACACATACTGAATTGCTTATCTTCCCAGAGGGAGTGGGTGACAAGGGAGGAAGGGAATGGATCTGAAATCTGAAGTTTTAAAATTAAATGTTTCAAATGTATATAAATACTATTATTAATACTATTTTACATGTAATTGGGAGATAAGATGTGCAGGCACTGGGGCACAGAGATTCACCTTGCCCTAATGGTAAAGTCGAAGGGGGTATGGGAGAAGATATGGGAGAGAGCATATTGGATGAGGGGATATCTTGTGGACTGCTATTCTGGGATGGTGGTTAGGGGGAAAATGGGGAAAAAATTGTAACCCAAAATCTGGCAGAAATGAATGATGTAAACCAGAAGTTAATAAAGCATAAAAAAAAAGAGTCAAGGCTTTCTCCCTTCTCTGCAGACTATCCCATCTAAGCTTCTTGTTCATAGTGAACAGGAAAAGCTGAAAACTTCTCATCCCATAAGTTTTCTTGTGGGAGCAAGCCGGAATTTCAGTTTCATCCTTCCCCCTTCTTTACTACTGCCACATCAGCATTAAGCTCCCTTTAGGAGTCTTTAGACCCCCACCCTTGTTTGCCACACCCTTATCAGCATTAGGCCCTTTAGGGGTTTTTGACCTCTGCCCTTACTTGGACCATTTCCCCTCTGTTTACCTTTTGCCAGATAAGGACATGAACAATACTTTGTTTCCCTGCCCACCTCCAAGCCAATAAGGGATAGTGAAGAGCTTCTTTGTTATTTGCCATTGGGGAAGATTTTGCATTCAGATTGTAAGACTGCCTCCCAGCCAATGGGAGGAGGGATGGGGAGAAAGGGGCCTTTACTGAATTAGGGTATAAATGTCTGTCTTCTGTAAAATGCCTCATTCTGCTGGTTCATAGTGGTGGAAGGGACGCCCTCTTCTTACAAGAACTGAATAAAGCTTCCTGTTCTTTCCTCAAGACACCTTTGACTTTTAATTTTTAGTGGGATAAGGGATTTGGGGGGTCCCCATACCCCATACAGTAGCTAATTCTCATCTTCAGCCTATAAGATGAATTGCATTTGTCCCATAATCAGAGAACAATTCTGGTATCCACTTCTTTCAATTACACCACAACCTGTCATCAAAATGAAGAAATGAATCAGAACCCTGAGTCAGCATAACTAAAAAAACTCTCTTGTCAGGAGACCTATGCATGGTCTTTACCAAGGCAGACTTGATTCATATAAAAGTGTAAAGCCCTGGGGCGGCTAGGTGGCGAAGTGAATAGAGCGCCGGCCCTGGAATCAGAAGGACCTGAGTTCGGAGCCGGCCTCCGACACTTAATCCGCACAAACAAAAACCTAGCCGTGTAACCTTGGGCAAGTTACTTAACCCCAATTGCTTTAAAAAAAAAAAAGTGTAAAGCCCTGTTTCTTTCTTATTTCTTCATTGCAGATTCCATTGACATATGGATAGATTATTCTAATACAGATTTCTAGAATGTAGAATAAACATTCATTAGGCTTTCTTAATGATTGAAAATTATGATAAAATCTGTGTTTTTATTTTCAAAGATTTTATATTCTCTTTTATATATCTTTAAAAATAATCCCTCAGTACCATAAAAATACTGTTGCCTTCAGCACGATTCTTCTTCATGCTTATTTGGTTGCCTTTAATGACTTCCTGTTTTTGTCTTCTTTATTTCAGTTTCTACTTCTTTATTTAGTTCAACAAAAACTGGGTTTTTAGAATCCAAAAGTGGTAACTGCATTGTCATTGATAGAGAAGTAACTTGTGGCAGATATTTTGAGAGATTTTTTTCTGCTTTTCATCTGCTTGTCACTTTACTTCTAATTTTCTCCTTAAAAGATCTTGGAACAATCTAGCACATTTTAATCTCTAAACTTTCTGTAAATTTGTTTTCCACTCTATGTCTTCTCATTGTTTTTATGGAGCAATACTGCCCATAATCTTTTACCATCTTCCATCATAGGATTTTACAAAGTAGAAAATATTCTAAGTCAACGTTTTTCTTTATTTTCTAGAAGTATGGATTCTCTTGCTTCTATGGCTTCATCACTAGGGTAATTGCCTTATAGCAGATAAATTCTTCCTGAAAGGAAGATATCTTCTTTTATATCTGTTCTTTTGTCCATTGCTCATCGTTCAGTGTCAGTAGCTTTCAGTTTGGATTTGAAGCTATTTTAATTGCTTCTGATTTTTATTCTTCATATTTGGTTTTGATTTTGATATTTAATGTACCAGAGATCTGACAATTACACAGACAACTGATTAGAAATGACTCCAAATAGTCTAGCTTTTCCTATCTGTTAAGAAAAGGTCAGTTTTGGTGTGGCTAGGTGGTACAGTGAATAGAGCATTGGTCCTGGTGTCAGGAGGACTTTAGTTCAAATATGTCCTCAGAAATTTAATGCTTATTAGCTGTGTGACCTTGGACAAGTCACTTACCCCCAATTGACCTGCCTTCCCCCCTCCAAAAAGCAAAAAGAAAAGAAAAGGTCAGCTTCATTTTTAGATGCTATTTAATGCCAAGATCTCCTGACTCTCTTTATGAAAAAACAAAAAAAATACTCATTATATATCTGTGAAGCTTCTGTTCATTCCTTTATTCTCTGACCTCTTTCATTTCTTACACATGAGCTAATAGTCTCCAAAAGACTTTCTTTTCTTTTATTGGTAGCACATTTACAAACACTTAAAGGTGTTTATAAATTTGTAAACTTTTATAACATTTATATTTATAAGTTACTCCTTATAATATTTATAAGTACTTAGAGGCTTTAAAACAAGCTTTCCTCACAGTCACCCAGTATTTTAATTCTAATTTTACAAACTTGATTAAGAATGCTGTGTTTTTTTAGTGTTTTGTTCCTACTGAGTTCCCATAATTGTAGCAATCTCTAGAATGGACTTTGCCTACAGTCACATAGAGCCCTGTTACAGCAAAGATTTGTCTCCAACTTATTTTGGACAAGTCACTTAAGCCATATCAACACAATAGACGATCTCTTTACCAGGACTCAAGCATCTGAATATGTTGTTACGCTACTAAGTACTACTAATGATAGAAAATCACTGCCAGTGATCCAACAGGTTGTGTTCCAAAATCGGTAGTCAGTTATTTGGAATGTAAAGGACAAGTTCTGTCCACAGCTCATAGTACAAAATGAGAATAAGTGTCCAGATTGACCCACTGAAGTCTGACTAGTATATAGTGTCTCAACTACTTCTTTAGTATATCAAGATTTTATGATCTCATCTGTGGAGATAACCCGATAGACAGAATGCACCTCCTCTTTTACTCATCAGAGGATCCTCAAGAGTTCTTATCTCTGATCATTCAACATAATTTAGTCAAACTTGCCTTTGGAAAGCAGACATACAATCCATTCATTGGGCTCAAGACTGAACCTACTGGCACAGCTTTTCCTTTTTTCATTCATGAAATATTTATTAAACACCTAGTATCTTTCTGACATGTAAAAATATGGTGGTGAATAACAGAATCACAGGACATGAAAGCTGGAAAGGGTGACATGACTATGACAATCTAAAGAGGAAATAAGAGGCAGATTTTAGTGGAAGTTTGTTGTTTTATAAGTTAAGTAAAACATCCTGTGGCTTCACAATTCTGATTTGGTTTGGTCCAATTCTATCGGCTGAATCCCAAAATGGTCTTGTTCATTGGATTTTTGCCTCTCTGTGGAGTTAATCCAATAAAATCTCCAAAATAAGTCTTACAGGTAGCTTGAATCTGTTTTTCCCCAAATGGGGATTCAAAAGATTTCCCAACTCCTACACAGAGATTCAATGTATAAGATGAAAGTTGGGTGTAGGACAGCCCTCATTCCACCTTTCACAAATTGCATAAGATGCTAAGTACTTATAGGATAATATAGAAATATGAAGCACTCAAATGGACAGTCAGTTCTCTCAGAAAGACAACTTCATTTGGAGTTGCTATTTAGGAGGTGGATGGTAATACATAGAGCATTAGTCTGGAGTCAAGAAGACTTTAGTTCAAATCTTGCCTCTGACACTTACTGTGTGACCCTAGACAAGTCACTTCACCCCTCTTGGTCATAGTTTTCTCATCTGAAAAATGGGGATAATAATAGCACTGATTTCTCAGACTGGTTGTTTTGGTCAAATGAGATCTTATATAAAGTGCATTGCCAACCTTATAATGCTATGTAAACTTGAGTTCTTGTTGTTATAGGGATCCTGTTCTAGTCCACTGAGTCCTTCTTTTCCACAGAATTCTACATAGACTCCCCAAGATTCAGACCATCTTGTGTTAACCCCCAGGTGGGAAATATACTTCAGAGCTTATTCAAGAAGTAAGCCTATTCTTTTCACAACTGAACTGTCCAGGTCCTTGCTGGCTTTACTCTCCAGGTAGGATACTCTACAAAAATCATACAAATTTTCTTCCCTTTTTCTCCAAAGAGTTTGATAAATAAGAAACTCTTTCTGTACAAGGTCACTAAATTCTTGAGTTTAGGAAGTCTCTAATTTGTTATTCCCTTCAAGGCAAGTCTCAAAGCTGGCCCTTCCCAGGAAATCTCCCCGGTATGGTCAGAGAGCTAGATTCCAGGATCATACCATTTAAGGAATAAAAAAGTTCCCCTCCGGTATAGGAGGCTACCTTCTGTGCCGTTGACTTGTTGGGTGCTTTCTAAGAACACTATCAAAACACCAAAAATAGCCAATGAGAGTTCTATGTGTAAATCAAAAGCTATGAGTGTGTTAACCCTGAATGACCCCTCAGGCATCATGCAAACAGATGTCTAAAATTCCCATGTGCTTCCCTTCTAAGTTTCCATCAATATCTCTAGGGCAAGCAGACATCCACATTCACATATACCTGAAATACCCACATTCCCATCTCCAAGTAAAAACCCCATGGCTGAGGTTTGTATACTATTGCTAAACACCAAGATGGTTTTTTCTAGTAGATAGCTATGGGTCAGAAAACAGATTTCAAGGTCAGACTCACTTCTGTCAATGGAAGTTGGCCAAGTTATTTTTTACCAGATTAGCTCCATGAATAAAAAAAGAAACAGTTTTCATTACTGCTTGCTTCTCTGAGCAAAAATGGTGCCAATATTCAGAAAATGGCTATTTAACAATGCTAAATGATTATAGAGACCCTACCAATCACTAAAAAGAACTGCCTTCTTCCTCCTTTGGGAGTTCCATTTCTTTGAGTTAATTATAAAAGATATTTTAGAAATTCAAAATCACAGGAATACACTGTCCCTGGAATCACTGACTGGCTCCAGCAAATTCAACTGGTATTTCTTTTGCTTTGGGTTAGTGGCTGATTGCCAATACATCTGTCAACAGATTCTTCTCTGTGCAGTATGTAATTTTATTAAAGGTATAAAGCCCAGCACATTCTTTGGGATGTTCAGTGCCATAAAAGAACATAAGGTATGATTATTTCTAAATATTGCAGTCATCTTTTTTCATCAATCAGGAACTTCACTCAATTTTGTCTAGAGGAGAATGTGTTATTGACACCTGATGCATTGCTGACAGATGTAATGAATAGTATAGCTAAGAATGCACCCAATGGGAATGAAGAGAACCTTGCCCCAAGAAATAATAAAGATCGATGCTGCTGAAGAAATCCAGAAGCCAATAACTCAGGTTCAAATGAGCTGAGTGAGAACAACCATCATACTCTATCCCCTCCCTTCTCAGGTATCACATACACTTGTTGACATGCACATTGCTCACTCATTGACTATTTCTAGTCTTTGAATAGTGTTTTTAGTAACCACCCAACAAGCCCAAGGCACAAAAAATAGCAAAGATAACAAAAGGAATCAATATCTTTAACTATATTTCTAAGAATCCTTCCATCCTACCCCATCTCTACTCTTTCATAAAATAATTTTTATTTCTCTAGTTATTTAGAGCCAAACCTTTTTTTTGGAGGGCAATTGGGGTTAAGTAACTTGCCCAAGGTCACATGGCTAGGTTTTTTTGTTTTGTTTTGTTTTGTGTGTGTTAAGTGTCTGAGGCCGGATCTGAACTCAGGTCCTTCTGACTCCAGGGCCAGCACTCTAATCACTGCACCACTTAGCTGCCCCTGAGCCAAATCTTTTTTAACCCAATTTTCCCTCATGGGACTTTTAGTCATGAAAATGAGGACCTATGGATTATTTCTGATACCAGCTTGTTATGTTTTCCAAAATGTCTACATGAGGGAGATACAGAGTATTATACTGTGTAGTGTCCTGGGATTAGAATCAGGAAGATTTCAAATTCTGCCTATGATATTTACCAGCTTCATAACCAGAATCAAGTTAAGTAACTTCTCCCAACCTCAGGTAACTCTCTAAGTGATGATAAGTTATGGATGACTTGATATTGGTTTCAATGGAGGGAATCCTCACACCTAAGTCATTGATTGTTGACATCTATACAAGAAAAAAATAGCTATCAGCTCCATCCTGAGTTTGTAAAATGGGTTCAGAAGTTTGTTTCACCTATAGCATAGGATAATGTTGAGCTTAACCAGAGGGGGAGAAAAGCACTCCATAAGTATAAAGGGAATAAGTAGAAGTGTTAAAGCATGGTTGTTTATGAGATAAACAATGGTTCCTACAAAGATTTCAATTGTATAACATTCCTACCACACATACATACACATATATGCACACGTGCACACAAACACATACACGTGTGCACATGCACACATGAACACACCAATCTCTGACTAATTTCACTAGTTGTTACTAAGCACTATGTGCCTGACACCATGGTAGGCACTGAGGGTATAAAGAAAAAAAATGAAACATGCCATCAAAGTATACACTCAGTCAGGAAACAACATATGTTTATATAAGCAGAAACAAAACCTCTAAATAATAAATCCAAGGTAATTTGAGAAGAGAAGGCACTAACAAGTGGGAAAACAAGGAATGGCCCCCTAAAAGAGGTGATGCTTGAGCTGAACCCTGGAGGGAGCTAGGTATTCAAAGAAGTAGAAGGAAGCAAGGAAGACATTTGCAATTGGCAAATGACAAAAAAGATATAAACAGGTAGTTTTTAAAGGAGGAAGTCTATGCTGTCAATAGTCATATTTTTCAAAAGTTCCAAATAACTTCTAATTTTAAAAATGCTAATTAAGATGCAAATTAACTCTTACACTCTACCTCACATGAATCAAATTGGCAAAGTTGGAAAAAATGGAAAATGACTAATATCAGAGAGACTGTGGGGCATAATAACACATTGTTGGAAGAGTTATGCATTGGTTGAGCTATTCTGAAAAGCAATGTGTAACTATGCCCTGTTTAGCAACTTTGGGGACATAGTTTCCATGTAGGTATCTTTGAATCCCCCAATACCTTTACTACATGCATGCCCCAAGGAGATCAAAGAAAGGAAGAGGACTCATAGATACAAAATACTTATTGCAGCTCTTTTTTTTAAAATAAGAACTGGAAACTAAGAGAGTGTTCATTAGTTGGGAAGGATGGTTAAAGAAATTCTGGTATTTGAATGGAATTGGATGGTATTGTACCATAAAAATGATGAAGATGTGTTCAGTAAAACCTGGTAAGGTTTGCATGAACTGATTCAGAGTCAAGGGATCAGATACAGGATAATGATTTATACAATGACAATAGCACCGTAAAACTAACTCATAAAATTTTAAGAGCTCTGATCAATGCAATGACCAACCCTTATTCCAGAGAACCAATAATGAATAATACTACTCACCAAATGACAAAGGTAATGGGCCCCAGGTGCAAAGGGAGAAAAATTTCTTTGGATACTTTTGCTTGATTATGCATAGCTCTTCAGTGGTTCTGTTTGGGGTATTTTTCTGGTTTGAGAAGGGAGATAGAAGGAAGATGAAGTTATTTTTGTTCACTGAAAAAAGTGAAAATCTAGTTTTTTGGTTTGAGGGATTTTTAAAGGAGGGTAAGCAATGCAGCACTGGAAGACAGTTATCAGGCTTCTGACTTCATTTAATTAGCCTTTAAGAGTAATTAAGCATTCCCCAAGTCACAGAACTGGGGAAATTCATACATCTATAGCCTAATCTATACCTGAAAAAAGAGCATCTTCTACCATATCTACTACATGGTCATTCATTCTTTGCTGGAAGATGATAAGGGAGGGAATGTCACTCCAACAAGGTAGGCAGTCCATGCCCTTTGGGGACAACTAACATTAATGGAAAGCTTTTCCTTCACCCTAAATCAGTCTTTCTTCAGCTTTCACCAGTCCTTCTTCATTCCATCATTCAAAGACAAACAGTATGAGTCCAATCTCAATTTCCTATTATAGTCCTTCAAATACTAAAATGTTTAAATATGCTCAGACATGTCCTGACTCAGGCTTCTCTTCTCCAGACTAGTTCCTTCTATCTGTATATAACAAGGACTTAGGGTCCTTCACCATCATAGCTGCCTCCTCTTGCTGCTCTCCATTTTATCAGGGGTTTTTTTTCCTAAACTATGACACTCCAAACTGACAACAATGATCCAGGCGTGTAATGACCGAAGCAAGATCAAGATAAAAGATTATATTTAAAACCCAAGGTTGTCTCTGTTGTTTCCCACATGTATCTGATTACAGGCAACAGGTATAAAGCTGGGTGTGATTGCCCACAATGTGAGCAGTATTGGAATATCTGTTGCCATCTCCTTTATATATGGATGGAAGATGATTCTCCTCCTGATTCTGCCCCCAGGGCTAACTAACTTGGACAAGAGTGTATGAAACCATGGCATTGACTGGGTTTACCAACAATTTTTTTTTTGCTTTTTGAAGGGCAATTGGGGTTAAGTGACTTGCCCAAAGTTACATGGCTACTTTTTGTGTTAAGTGTCTGAGGCCAGATTTGAACTCAGGTACTCCTGACTCCAGGGCCGGTGCTCTATTCACTGTATCACCTAGCTTCCCCCATCAAAGATTTTTTAAAAAATAACTCATCCAAGCTGGAAAGGTAAACTGAAGGCCAACTGGGAGGGCTCTGATAGTCACTCTTTGGATGTCTCATAGTTTATAATTGTATGCACTTGCCCTTTGGGGGGGGGGGGCGCAAAAGTGATCTGCCATCTACTCCTCTAGTTCTTCCCTCTACAAAGAATAGTTCATTTATTTTTCAAGAAGCGTGCGGTTTAGAGCAATCCAATCAAATTACTTTCAAATTCCTAATGAAAATGATGAAATCCTGCCTCTGTTTGAATATAACATATATTTTAGTAAGCAGCAGTAGTACCTTAAGTCATTTCAGTCTTACTCCCATTTGGAGTTTTCTTGGCAAATATACTAGTGTGGGTAGCCATTTCCTTCTCTAGTTTATTTTATAGAAGAAGAACTGAGGCAAACATGGTTAAATGACTTGCCAAGGGTCAAACAACTAGTGTCTGACCTAACCCACTCAAGGGCTCTATATACTGTGCCACATACCATATGTCCTTAGCATAATAGGGATTTTAAGACAAGCAGGCATACATGTTGGAAAGCTGCTCACAGTTATTGTTTTTTTCATTTTAATAAACAATCAATTAGCAAATAAAGATACTTCATGACAAAAACCTGATGCATAGTAAAAGATACACACACACACACACACACACACACACACGCACGCACACACACACACACACATCTGCCTACTTGTTAGAGCAAGTCCATATCTTCATTTCTTTACATCTTCACCCTCCCCTCCACTCCAGCACAGATTCAGAATTGATCTGGTCCCAGGAATCTTTGGTCATGTCAAATGTGAGTTGGTTTTAGTCCTCTTTTGTCTCCCTAGAATCTTGACTCATTAGATGAAGAGACAGAAACTCTGGAGGAATTCTAACCCTGGGACTCATGGCACAGGGCATGAACTGAGAATCCAAATGGACCCTGGTTCTGAAGGTGCTGGAAGTCAGGACCTGGGACTCCCAGGATGCTCCTTTTCCCAGTCTGGTGCTTGGCCATCTGATTCAGGAAAGGGGAATCTGAAAATATTTGCCTTTAGCTAACATATCATGGGAGCAGAGTGGGTGGGGTTCAAGAACAGACTTCAACAAGGAGCCATGGCACTGGCACAGGTCCAATGTTCTTTTTACATTAACCTTGACCTTCCTTACACTGAATCTTCCTCACTTCAATTCTTCACTCCCAGGCATAATCTAACTTCCCAACAGCGTGAAAGTCAATGAGAGGGAACACATGTAACAATCAAACAGTGAACAAGTACTTGTTAATCTCCTACTATGTTACAGGTTATCTTCTAGGCTCTGGATATATGAAGACAAAAATGAAATAATACCATGCCTAGGAAGCTTACATCCTATTGGGGGAAACAACATTTACATATGAGTGAATATAAACATATACACAAAACAAACAGATCACCTGAGATCAGAGAGGCTTCTGAAGGTTGGCCACCAGGAGTTTTGTCTTGTTTTACCACAAGAAGGGAAACACATATTGCCAAGAGATAGAGCCTGGGATCTGGAGTGATTAAATTTCAAAGATTTCAGTATGGAATTATAGCTAACATGAAGCATGGAGCCCATAAATGCCCTCATTATTCTAAGTTAAGTCAATGATTCCTCTGATCTAGCTTTAGACATTGGACAAGAGGCAGCATGGACTGAAGAGAGAGCACAGGGCACTGGACCTGAGTCAGGATAACCTGGGTTCAGATCCTGCCTTAGATATTTATTAGTTGTATGATCCTGGGAAAATCACTTAATCTCTCTGGTTCTCAAATACTCATTCATAAAATGAAGGGTTTGGGCTCCATGTTACTCTAAGCTTCCTTCCAGATCAAAATCTATACATCTATCATCTTATGACCTTTCTCACTGGGTCAATGGGGGGACAGCACTTTGGCAGCTTCAAAGTCCTACAGAAATGGGTTATAATTAATTAGCATGGTCGTTATTGAGTATTACATTAATATTTATAGCTTAGATTTATATAACAATTTAAGATATAAAAAAAAAAAAACGTGCATTGGATTCTCATAGTAGCCCTGGAATCCTCATTGGATTCTCATAGTAGCCCTGGAATCCAAGGGTTATTGTTATTCTTTTCTAAAAGATAAGAAAACTTTGGACCTGAGAGGTTATGTGATTTCCTCAGTATCATGTGGTGAGTATTTGTAATAGGAATGAATGAACAGGAAGTCAAACATGTGATCCCCAAAAGTCTGAGTTTGCCTGGACTTCATGAGAGCAGAGATTATGCCCTGTCTTTCTTTCTCTCTCATTCTCATATTAGCATAATGATTTACACATAGTAGGAACTTAGTAAATGGTTTTTGAATTAATTAGTGACTTTGTTCCCTGGACCAACTGTGACCATTTGCCCATGCCCTCCCAGCCTGATCCTGCCCACATACCCTGGTAACTCATTATCTCCTGGTGATGGTACTGAGTCAATCACTAGCACTAACCCTGTTCTCCTCTCTAGTTCCTTCTCTCAATTGCCACCATCCTGAGGTAAAGATTCTGAATCTCCTTCTTCAAATACAAGGGTGTCACCACGCTGAGTCTGGCAGGGTTCCTCGCCTAGGTTCTTGTGTGTGACTCTACAAAGTCATCTTGTTTTTCTTCTACCCATTCATTCATCCACCTGAATTCTTGAGCTCCTCTCCCATCTCTGTTCCAAATTTCTCTCCCTTGGTCTCCACAAAGAATCTGAATCATAATGGTGGGTTGGCATCATGCAGAAAAATTATATTTATCATTCCATCCATAAAAATTTAAAATAAAAGAACTACAATACATATTTCTTTAAAAATACCTTTGGTGCATTGCCTCTTATCTGAGAAATCACATTAGTCTAAGTCATAAGAATTCTCCTTAGAAAACATTGAGGTTTGTACTATTAAATAATAATTCATGCAGTGTTTTTAAAGTGACTTATTCTTAAGATATTTGATTATTAGTCACGTATAATTATTGTGATTCATTTTTCTATTTATGTTTCTTCCCCCTCTTGGGAATTATTGTCCTCCAGGAAAGAATAAAAAGTTCTAAGACCACTTTATCTACATGAATCTATGGCACAGATTATTACTTGAGATATACTCAAGTTTAGTTGTTTATTAAATTTTTGGACCATATGTCATGATAATCTCACATTTATAGAATTCTTTTCTCAGAGCAAACTTGTGAGACAAAATAATGACATATTTATAACTGGAGCAGGGTCCTTAGCAGTCATGGCAGTTTGTAATGCTGAATGGAAGGAATTTCATCTATGAGAAGAAGAGAGGGGTCTGGCCTACACATGAAAGCACAGATCCTTGAGCTATGGAAATATCTGCATCATACATTCTTGTACAAACCAAAGACATCCAGGACTTTGTACTGATGCATTTTTAAGATATTCTTAAACTTTCCAACCATGTACTTGGATTACACTCCTTCCTCATTCTCAGAATCCCAGTGTTCTTTCAAAGCTTATCTCAAGTGGCCCCTCTTACATGATATCTTCTATGATCCCTCCTTTCTCTCCATTTCTCTCCCTCCCTCCTTCCCTTCCTCCTCCTCCTCCTCCTCCTTCTTCTTCTTCTCCTCCTCCTTCTTCTCCTTCTCCTTCTCCTTCTCCTTCTTCTTCTTCTTCTTCTTCTTCTTCTTCTTCTTCTTCTTCTTCTTCTTCTTCTTCTTCTTCTTCTTCTTCTTCTTCTTCTTCTTCTTCTTTTCTCTCTCTCTCTTCAAATGACCATCTACTTCTTTCTCTATTTAAATGATGACTCTAGGTTTGTGGAATTGGAGAAATTGAAAATAATGTGATTTAAAAAAATAAATAAATGCCCCCAGGCTGCCAGGGGTAGAGCAAAGGTGGTGAAGTAGAGAGAGCACTCACCCAAGTTTCACAACATCCCCCTTGAAACAACTTTAAACTGATGTTTGAAATTGAATTGTGGAGTGGCAGAGCCAACAAGAGGTCAGAGGGAGATATCCCAAGACAATTTAGAAGGTTGGAAAATGAGATCCATGACCTGGAGGTAGAGCCCCTGTGGAAGACACACCAGTGGTTGGACTCAGTGGTAGCAACAGCAGTAGCAGGAGCTTTGGGAGCTCTCAAGTCAGAGATGATAATGGCACCTGACAGCTTGTCATAAAGAGATTACAGGGGCCCCCTGTGCTACCACTCGAAGCAGAACCAGATGCTGTTTGGCAACTTCATTTCCTATACCCACTTCTGTCCAAGGGCATAGAAGAAAACTTTCAGTCAAGAGGGAGAGGAACCCTGAGTCACAGTATCACTTTTGATCCAGAGGGATAAATGACTCTGACAAACATTATCAATCCAATTCCAAAAGAGCAGTGCTCCTGAGGAGTAGCATCACTACCGGTTCCAAGGGATTGGGAACTCTGAGGAACAGTATCAATTGTAATCCCAAAGGATCAGGGGCCCTTCCTAGATAAGGACCAAAATACAGACCAAGGAAGCAGTGATAGCAAATCTCCCCAGATTACACCACCTTAGAAACACACAGCAAGCATCTGAGATTGGATTTGAACTTAGGTCTTCCTGACTCTAGGCTCAAAATTCTTGTGCCATGTTCTTCCCTCTTTAATCAGTTCAGATGAGATTGAATGTTAAGGGTTGCTCATTCTCCCCACTCTTTCTCCCTTGTTTGTATGAAGTTCTTATTAAATATCATGATTATTTAAAATAATTTTCTCCATCCCTCTTCTTTCCCCCCACCACCACTACTGGATCACTTCTTTTCCTCTATTCAATTAAGATTATCAAAACATAAAAAAATACTCCCAGGCTTCCTGTACAATTAACCTACCTCTATACTGCCTGATGATGGTAAAATTATGAGGAAACACAAGTATAATCTCTCCATAATATAATAAAAGAAGTTTATCCTTATTTAGTCCCAAATAATTTTTCACTCATATATGCCATTTTATGTTACTCTTGACTCCTGTTTTTGCACTTCAAAGTTTCTATGAAGCTCCAGTCTTTTTATTATAAATTCTTGCAAGTCCCTTACTACATTAAAGATCCAGGTTGCTGTTTTTTTTTTTTTCCTACTATGGGGTTATACTTAGTTTTTCTGGGTAAATTTTTCTTGGTTATAAGACTATATCCTTTGCCTTCTAGAGTATCATATTCCAAGCTCTCTGCTCTTAAATCTCATATGATCCTAACTGGTTCCTTGGCTCTTGAATCATTTCTTTCTTGCTGCTTGCAATATATTTTTTACCTGGAGTCTCTGAACTTTAACTATAATATTCCTGAGAGTTTTGGGGAATTTCTGTCAGGAGGTGACTAGTTGAAACTTTCTGTTTGTACTTTGTCCTCTAGTTCTTAAATCTGGACAGTAGTTTATTTTTTCATGATGTCTTGAAATTTGAAATCTATCAAAAAAAATCATCATGGCTTTCAGGTAGTCCAATGACTCTTAAATTATTTCTCCTCCATCTGCCAGGTCAGTAGCTTTTTCTATTAGATTACATGACCTTGAATTCACCAATTGCCTCTTGAAAGAGACCCCAAAAAGAAAGTCCTAGGAATATCATAACCAAATTCCAGAGTTCCCAGGTCAAAGAGAAAATATTACAAGCTGTCAGTAAGAAACAATTTCAGTACTGTGGAAACACAGTCAGGATAACACACGATCTAGCAGCTTCTACATTAAGGGATCAAAAGGCTTGGAATATGATATTCCAGAGGTCAAAGGAAGTAGGACTAAAACCAAGAATCACCTACCCAGCAAAACTGAGTATAATGCTTCAGGGGAAAATATGGTGCTTCAATGAAATAGAAAACTTTCAAGTGTTCTTGATGAAAAAACCAAAGCTCAACAGAAAATTTGACTTTCAAATACAAGAAGCAAGAGAAGCATGAAAAGTTAAACAGGAAAAACCATAAGGAACTTATTAAAGTTGAACTATTTCTATTCCTACATGGAAAAATGATAATTGCAACTCATGAGACTTTTCTCAGTATGAGGATAGTTGATGGGAATATATATGTGTGTGTATATACATATATGTTTGTATCAGAGGGCATATGTATGTATAAATACATAAGTATGTATATGTATATGCATGTATACATAGAGGGCACAGGATCAGTTGAATAGGAAGGGATGATATCTAAAAAAATAAAAATTAAGAGGTGAGAGGGGAATATAATGAGAGAAGGAGAAAGGGAAAGATAGAATAGGGTAAATTATCTCATATAAAAGAGGCAAGAGAAAACTGTTACAATGGAGGTGAAGAGCAAGAAGGTGAAAGGGAATGGGTCAAACTTACTCTCATTGTATTTGGCTTAAGGAGGGAATAATATACATGCTCAATTGGGTATTTTACCCTACAGGAAAGTAGGAGGAAAGGGGATGAGAGGGGGGATGATAGAAGGGAGGGCAGATTGGGGGAGAGAGTAGTTAGAAGCAAATATTTTTGAAAAGGAACAGGGTCGAAGTAGAAAATAGAAGAAGTGGGGGGCAGGATAGGATGGAGGAAAATATAGTTAGTCTTTCATAATATATCTACTATAGAAATGTTTTATGTAACTACACGTGTACAACCTATATTGAATGGCTTGTCTTCCCAGTGGGGGTGGATGAAGAGGGAAAAGGGAAAGAAGCTGGAAATCAAAGTTTAAAAAATGTTTTTACATGCAACTGGGAAATAAGATATACAGGTACTAGGGTATAGAAATCAATCTTGCCATACTAGAAAGTTTTGGGGGGGTGGGGGAGGATATAAGAGAGAGTGGATTGGGAGAAGGGGTATTCAGTAGGTTTGCTATCTTAGGGTGGGGCAGGGGAAAGACAGGGAGAAAATTTGTAACTCAAAGTCTTGAGGAAATGAATGTTGAAAACTAAAAATAAATAAATAAAAGATTTTTTTTTTATTACATTACCTTACATTTTCTTCCTTTCCTGTTTTCTCATGGGGTCATTGGCTTCTATTTGTTCCATTCTAATTCTCAGGGAATGTGCTGCTTGAGGAAAGTTTTGTATCTCCTATGCCATGTTCTTAATGATCTTTCCAAGTCTTTCTTTAATAGTTCTCATTTCTTTTCTAATTGTTCCTCTAATGCTCTCATTTAATTATTAAAAACACTTGAATATTTTAATAATAATAATAATAGAAATACCTAACATTTATATAGTGTTTACTATGTGTCAGACACTCGGTTAAGTGCTTTTATTTTAATTTTATTTATATAACAATTATTATCTCATTTCATCTCACAACAGCACTGGGAGGTAGGTCCTATTGTTATCCCTATAGTTATACATTTGAGAAAACTAAGGCAAACAGAAGTTTGTGGGCAAATGACTCGCTTGGTGGCCCATAGCTAGTAAGTTTCTGAGGTCAGATTTAAAGCCATGTCTTCCTGACTCCAGGCTTAGTGCACTCTATCTACTGTACCACCTAGCTACCCCTTCCCCTTTTTAAAAACTCTTGTTTTATGTCCTCCAGGAATTTTAGTTGAAATTGTGCTCAAGTTCTGTTTTTCTTTGAGTATTTGCTTGTAAATGTTGTAGAGTCATTCTTTTAGAGTCAGTCTCAT
The DNA here is from genome assembly GCA_011680675.1 of Gymnobelideus leadbeateri. Lineage (NCBI taxonomy): Eukaryota > Metazoa > Chordata > Mammalia > Diprotodontia > Petauridae > Gymnobelideus > Gymnobelideus leadbeateri. The sequence continues at coordinate 306,056 of WOXC01006314.1, read as the reverse complement.
ATATTTTGAGAGTCCCTGTCCCCGTATTAGGTTTTTAAGGAAAGAGTCTTTTTTTGTTTTTGCTCATTCTCCCAGGCTAATTTCTGACTTCACACTTCATATTAAAGCCAGGCTCTGTGTCCTTTCTAGAAGGAATGTTAGGGCTGAGTTTATGTCACCTAGTCCTCCTGCAGTTTTCTCAGGGTATTGAGTGTTGTATTATTCTAAGATCTCAAGGGACATCCCAGGCTGGATACATGAGAGTTTTCAGTGTGCCCAAAGTAGTGAAACCTAGGACAAAGTCTTATTGTTGTCTTACTTGTCTGAGCTCTTCAAGATCTTGACCTGGATTAGGGTCTGAGCCATGTACTTTGGGACTTACCTTGATTGGAGTAACTCATCCACCCTCAGTGAACTGGAAAGCCCTGCTGGTTTGGAACGACAGAACTGCAGCCTTGCCTTTGATCTAGACTTCCAGCCCTAATTATTCTTGTTTCAGACTGAGTTGGGAGCTGTGAATTTAAAGTCATACTGATGTTGCTTGCTTCTGTACTTGCTCCTTGCTCTATACATAGCCTAGGGCCTTTGGCTACTACTCATCCTGTAACACCACCCCCATGCACAGGTCCACTCCATCTGCCCTGGAACTGTGGCCCAGAACTGGTTAGTGAAATAATTACCCATTGGAACTTGTTTCTGTCCCATTCACAAAGTGGTGCTCCTCAGTGCTGGTTCTGGGATATCTTCTTGCCCAGGGGAATTACCTCTCCATGCACTGGCATGCTCCATTTGGCGATTTCTGACTAAACCCTCTTTCCAATGTCCATGGATCTCTTTTTCTTCTTCCATAGCTGACCTGAACTGGAAAAAAATGACTCACTGGGATTTTTTTCTTAAGTTTCACAATCAGGATTTAATTTGGTGATTTTCTAGATTTGTTTGGAGCAGCTATAGGGCACAGCTGAGCTATATTTCCTTCTGCTAGTCCAGTATTATCTTCTGATAGAATTGCCATTGAATAGCCCCTGAATGCTGGTGAGTTCTCTAAGTGACCCAGGTGTAAGTCATGGTCCTGGCTCTCCTGGAATCACAGATTTAGAGTGGGAAGGAATTTTAGAAGCCATCTAGCTTGACGCCCTGATTTTACAAAGGAGGAAATGAAGATTCAAAGAATCCCTATGACTTGCCTAAGTTCACTCAAGATAAGGAGCAGACTAAAGACTGGAATTCAGATCCTATGACCCCAAATCCACTACACTTTCCATTATGTCTCCATGATGTCTCCCATTCTTCATGATGAAATAAAGCTTACACAAATAAATGAGTGTAGAGTACCATAAGACAGTCTAAAATGTAACCTGACATTTGAAAAATAACAATAAAAATAACCCCTCAAAAATTTTATTGGTTACCTAATATGCTCAAGCAGCTAAGAAGCTAAGTGGATAGAGAACTGGGTCTGGAGTCAGGAAGACCTGAGTTCAAATTTAGCCTCACATACTGTGAGCTGTATAACTTTGGGCAAGTCACTTAACCCCCTTTGCCTCAGTTTCCTCACATGTAAAAAGAGCTGGAGAAGGAAATGTCAAACCACTGCAGTTATCTTTGCCAAGAAAACCCCAAATGGGGTTATAAAAAATCATACATGACTGAAATATCAGAACAGCAACATGTGCAAAGCTCTGTGCTAGGTGGTAAGGATATGAAGCAAAAAGAAAGAAAGAAAAAAGCCCCTTCCATTAGGAATTTCTATGCTACTGTGAAATACAGCAGATCAATAAACAGGCACGAAAGATCATTTGAGGAAAGCATGGACACTAATAACTGAGGGGATCAGGAAAGGATTCTTGTTGGAGGTGGCACCTCAGTGGAGCCTTGAAAGACGATAAAGATCCTAAGAGGTGCAGACAGCAAATAAACCTTAAAAAAAAAGATGGAAAAAAAAAGATGGAAAACCAAGCTTGGAAAACAATGGGTTTTTTTTTGGTTTTTTTTTTTTTTTTTTGGAATTTAGACCATGCAAAGGGGGAGCAATGTGGCAACAAGTCTGGAAAATTAGGCTGAAGTGAGTTTGTGACGGGCTTTCAATGCCAAGTTGAAGAATTGGCCTCTTGTTTTAGAGGAAAAAGGGAGCCACCAAATGTTTTTGAGGAGGGGAATTACACAGTCAGCCCCGCCCTTAGGAAAGATTATTTTGGGAACTCTGTGGAGGATGAATTGGAGAGTGAAGAAACTGGAAGCTGAAAGACAACAAGCCAAGTGAGGACCAATGAGGGACTAAGCGAGGGTGGCCCTGCTTAAGTGCAGAGAAAAGGACAGAATGGAAGATCAAAAGTATTAGTGGAATAGACAAGGCTGTGCCTACAAAAAAGAAAGACAGAGGTGTGAACGGTGCCCGAGGCCACTGGGGAAACCATTCAAATACTTGTAAAAGCCATCATGCTCCTACTTTTGAAGATAAAATTTTAAAACAAACATAAAACGAAAAACATAAGATACTGGGGAACCATGTATGAGACAACTTCAAATGCAGAAACAATCCTAGAAATCACCATAAGCTAGACATTTGTGCTCATTTATTCCAGCCTGGGGCATTTCTTACTTCCAAACTTCTCTAGTCTTAAATCTCTGGCACTGTTAGGCCATACATTGTGAGCGTATTTGCCATTGATAAACACAAGTCTTAGGCATGTTCAGTTTGATACACACACCTCTTTACCTTTCAGCTGATGACACATTTTTGGAACTCACTTCTGTAGGCAAATTGTCTTAGTGCTGGCAAATATACATTTACTCATGTTATGTTTAGTTGCATGTACCGGGATTCCTGGGACATGATCGGAAAATCAAGACCAAAGAGATCCCAGTGGAAAAATGCCAAGAATTAAATTCAGCCAGATATTGAAGGGAGGGGGAAGGTGGAGGGAAGAAAAAGAATAAAGGCTCTAAGTAGCTAACTGAAAAAAATCACAGACCCTCAGATTGGGAAGGATCCACAGTAACCATCTAAACCAACCATTCCTCAACACAAATTCCCAGTACAACATTCCCCGTGGGTTGCTTGGTCCTTGAGGATCAGCCTTGACCTGAAGACCAACATTCAAGGAAATCCCACTACAGCCCAAAGAAATCCATGCTACTTTGGAATAGCTCTCTTTGTTAAAAAGGTTCTTTATAGCAAGCCTAACTGACCTCTTTGCACCTTCCACCCTTTCCCCCTGGTTCTGCCCTCTAGAGCCAAACAAAATGTCTAATATCTTTTCTACTTAAAAACAGTATTCATGTGTCCCTTCACTTCTTAGTCTTCTATAAAGGGACTAAACTTCCCCACTTCCTTCATCTAATCTTCACGTGTAATGTCCCTAAATCCCTTCATCATTCAGATCACCTTATTCTATATGAGAGGTCCTATCCCTTTTTGTATCATGATAAAATCTAGGGACCCCTTCTCATAATAACGCTCTTAAAGGCATGCAAAGAAACATAAAGCATCATGTGCAAAAAGAAAAATCCCGACTGAAACAAAGATGAACTTTTTCCCATCCAAATTCACAGGCCCCTAACAATGTATCTGGCCTCCTTGGAGGTCCATGGATCCTGCGGGGGCGGGGGGGGGGGGGGAATCTTTTGCTCTAAATGTTCTCTATCTTAGCATTGCCCTTCTGAAAATGTGGTGCCCTAAACTGGACACAGTACCATAGGTCAGTGACCTGTCTGTAGCCTCCAGAACTAAAGGTGGCTGGGGGCCATGAGGGAATCCTGAAACAACTAGGATTAGAGAATTAGAGCATGGAAAGGACCTCATACCATCTAATTTAACCCTATTGCTATAGAAAGGAGAGGCCCAAAGAGAGAAATATAGGGTTACAAAGCTAGTATGTTTCAGAAGCAAGACTGAACCCCAAGTCTTCCTGACTCCAAAGGTCAGTCATAGGGTCAGTGCTATGAAACATGTAGCTGTTCATTAAAAATACTAGTTTCTTATGTTATTTCTTTAAATTGTTTGGGGTCACACTCATGCCTGAGCAGTATCATGTATCTAACAAAGATCTTAATGGAATACATTCTTTGGGTGTCCACACACATGGAGACTGACCAAGATGTTTATCTATCACTGACCCAGGACCCCTCACCTTTGCCTCCATATTGGCATGATGGCTTGCCTGGAGTAAGAACCCTTGCAAAATGGAGTAGCTTCAAGATCCCTATATAAACTGCAAGCCTCCCCATCTTGTGTACTCTCTACAGTCTTAAAAGCAGTGTGGGCCATTGCCTGTGTAAACCTGTAAACCAAAGCTAGTTATTAGAAAAAATGGTAATTCCCGGCCATGGCCCAGAGCTATGTTTTACTTACTCAGACTAATTGCCTAGTAAAACAGGATAACAAGAAGGAAAACCTGGAACCCTATAAAGGGAACTCTTTACCTCCCATCCCATGATCTCAGAGCCTCCTTGTCCCTGGAAGCTTGAAGACACTGATCCTTACTACAGCTCAAACTAAATCCTGGTCACTTTTTAAGCATCAAAAATATCCTGGGATTTCCATCCTACCAGCAACAGAATGGGCATTCTGACCAAAATGTCCATAATATTATCAGTTGTAAGAGGGGTCAATGACAATAAGATAGTGTTTCTTCTCAGGAGAGCCATCGGGCTACAGAAGATTTTATTAATTTGATCCAATTCAAGCATTTATGGAGCTCCTACTATGTGCCAAAGACCAGGACTACTGATACAAAAAGGGAAATGTCTTCCCTTAAGGAGCTGTGGTCTAACGTGGGGATCCAACATGAGATCATGGGATTACACCTTCAGAGATGGACAGGATTTAGCAGATATCTACAAGTCATCTGGTCCAACCATCATTTCACAGGTGAGGAAAATGAGACCCAGGGAGTGACTTGCCCAAAGTCTCATGGGTCAGTAAGTGACAGAGAAGAAATTTCCACACAGTTTCAACAAGATTTCTGTTCCCAGATGTTAAACAGAGAAAGAGACATAAAGTATACACAGAGTAAATTAAAATAATCTCAGTGGGGTGGAGCAAAAATAATTCAGACCGTCTTTTAATGTTTAATGCTCTATTGAAAAATCACCAATGTTGAGTCAAAAGAATCATTTTTATTTTTTTTAGAGGGGGGAAGGCTGGGCAATTGGGGCTAAGTGACTTGCCCAAGGTCACATGGCTAGTAAGTGTTAAGTGTCTAAGGCTGGATTTGAACTCAGGTCCTCCTGACTCCAGGGCTGGTGCTCTATTCACTGTGCCACCTAGACACCCCAAGAATCATTTTTAAATGGTATATTCTGGTTAGTTCTCTAAGCAATGAAGTTATAATATCCAGAACAGAGCCAATCCTGTCTACTGGAAGAAAAGGAAACACCCTCTAATGGGTAATTTAAGGACCCCAAAGGCTCACTTTCTCAAAAATATGTCCCTATGATTTTATGGTGTGGTTTCTATTATTGGGACAACTTGCATTAAAATCTTCTTTGGAGAAATATGGGTTTGAGCCAGCTTGAGGCATAAAGTTTTCCTTGAAAACAAGTAAGACATCAGCTAGCTATAAGGAATTAGCAATAATTAGCTTAACTGCTTTGATATTGTAATTGCTCATGACTTCATATGTGTGAGAACTCCCTAAACCGATACAGATCTCAGTCTCTACATGATTTGCCATCCCATGTGATTCTTGTTCCAAACCAATCCAAGAAGCACTGATGAGTGCCTGCTGTGTGTAAGGCAGTTTTAGATGTTGGGGATACAAAGAGAGAACTAAAATCAATTCCTTTCCTCAGTAAACTTTTCTGCTACTTGAGGTTTGTATGACTTTCCCTAAATCCTCCAAAGCAGACCCTCCCTCCCATCCCCATGTGCTGGATGCCTCCCTCTGGCTCTTTGAAGGTCTCAGTGGCACCAAAATATCCCAGTGCCCCATGTGTTTGTCCTTCTCACTCAATGGGCAGAATGCCTCTTGTTCTGTAATATCACCTTTCATTTGTCAGTAATTGTTGTTAATTCTCTGCAGCCTAACTCTACTGCCCATGGGTCTTTCCACTGCCCTTTAAGTTCTTAATAAGTTTCAATAATAGGGGCAGCTAGGTGGCACAGTGAATAGAGCACCACTGGAGTCGGGAGGACCTGAGTTCAATTTCTGCGTCAGACACTTAACACAAAACTAGCCGGGTGACCTTGGGCAAGTCACTTAACCCCAATTGTCCTGCCTTTTCCCCTCCAAAAAGCAAAAAAAACCAAAAAAACAAAAAAACATGTATTTAGAATAGTTGGGTTGATGCTGCTACAGTACATGGAACAGTTTCTTCCCATCATTCTCCTTTCTTCTAATTTGGTAGTTTCATGTCTCTTGCTCTAGTCACACAATCATCTGACTGCACATAGACAGCTGATTCTGAAATGACTTTCATGATGGTAACCATCAATTAGAGTCCATTTCATTTTTGACGTCATTTGCTGTTCATAATTCTAAGCTTCTTCCAATTTTCTTCTTGAGAAAAATATTCATGATGCACGGGCATAAGACAATCAGAGAAGTCAAAAAGCTGTGGTCTGTCCTCTTTCATTTGTGGATCCTGAATCAGATTTTCCATCTTCACTTTTACCACATGATGTAGGGAGCTCCTGTTGAAGAAATTCTTTTTACCAGAAGTTCTCAAACATTTTTGTCTCAAGACCTCTGTATATGGTGAAAAATTGTTGTGGACACCCAAAGAGTTTTTGTTTATATGGGTTATATTAATCAATATTTATTATATTGGGAAATAAGCATCAGTATTTTTAAGAAAACAGTGTTGACCTGGGGACTTCCAAAAGAGGGATCTCTGGACTCCAGCTGGAGAGCTGCTGCCTCATACCAGTTGGCAGCTATTCTCAAACTTGTGATCTTAGAGTTGCCTGGCACACTGAGAGATTATGGACCAGTAGGGATCAGATTCCTATGGACCAAAGATGGAACTTGGCCCTGAGTCTTTCTGATTCCAAAGAGCTTTTCTGTCCAGGACTCAAAGCTGCCTCTACATGGTCACCTTTAAAAGTAAACTCTCTTTTCCTCAGTAGCTGTAGGAACTAGAATCTCCCTCTCAGGAGCAGTAAGCTCAGGTCATTGTCAGGCCTTGGCATGTGAGGAGCCACTTTCCTTCCAGAAAAACTTTGTTTGGGAAAACAAGAAAGATTTGTAACAAGAGCTTCACAAGAACATGTTTATATGGTTTAATCGGTGAGACTAGCACTGAATATTTCTTCTTAATTCAGAATATTTCTTCTTAATTCTTAATTCAGATGGTAAATGGATAGTCTTGGGCCTAGAGGTAGGAAGAGCTTAGTTCAAGCTCAGCTTCATACATTTACTATTTCTGGAACCCTGGGCAAGTCACTTAACTGCTGTGTACCTCAGTTTCCTCAATTGTAAAATGGGGATAATGATAGGACCTACCTCCCAGGGTTGTTGTGAAGATAAAGTGAGAAAAATTGTGTTTGTTAAGCATTTTGCAAAACTTAAAAGTGCCCTATAAATGCAAGAGTTTTTTTAAAACCCACTAGATTTCTTCTGACAGGAGTCTTCTTCCCTGTGTCAAATTCCTCACAAATAATAACTGTCATATAATGCCTTAATGTTTGCAAAGCCCTCATCACCCTTCCTTCATCTGACCCTCACAACAACCCTGTAAGGCTGCCATAGGTATTAACGCCATTTTATAGGTGGGGAAACCCATCAAGGTAAAGTGACTTGCCCATAACTACCCAACTACTGAGTATTGGGGTAGCACTGGAGCCCACTCTTCCTGGATCTAAGCCCATGGACATGTTCTCCTCAATCTACCGATACCCCCCTCAGGAAGTAATGTGATATGGTGGGAAATTGTAAGACTTGGGGTCAGAAGAGGAGGGCCCAAATCCTGGTTCTGATGCTTAGTGAACTGTCTTCCCATGCCCAAGTCAACTCAACTCCATGAACCTCTGTAGTCTCTGCTGCAAAGTAAGGCTAAAGACGTTTGCACTGTTGACCTCAGGGGCTTGTTGTGAGGAAAGTGACTTGTGAAGCATGGAGCCTTTGGGAAGTGCCTGCCTTGCACATGGGCAAAAAGAACACCAGCTGGGTGCAGAGGTGAGGTAGGGATTCTCATTGTGGCTCCGATTCTTCCATCTACATACAATGCTCTCCTTTCCCCTCTGCCCCTAAAAGCACTGATGTCACTCCTCGGAAGTTTCAGATAGCTTCACTGTAAGTGCTCTGGAGGGCCCTGCCCTGGGGTCACCATTCTTCCCACTTCTCTGCTAAAGAGGGCTTTTCCTATCCCTCTGTTAAACCACACCCTCTAGACAACTTGGGCCAGTCCAACAGCATTCTTATATGGGCCAGGCATTGCCTAAGCTCTGGAGATTCAAAGAATAGCAAAAACAAGATCCAGGGCAAAGACATTGATCCACATTGGAGAGCACCCAGAGGAGTGTGACTTTCAGTATTGCCTTTGGGGGGCAGTGTGGTATAGTGCATAGAGCAGCAGTTTGGCATAAAGAAGACAGGTCTGAATCCCTCTTCAAATCCTTACTAACTATGGGCCCCTGGGCAGGTCACTTAACCGCTCCCCTAGCCTCAACTTCCTCATCCCTAATATATAAATAATAACAATAAGGTTGTCCAGATCAAGTAAGATATGGCTGTTGATCAGTTGTGTCGAACTCTTCCCGACCCCATCTGAGGTTTCCTTGGCAGAGGTACTGAACTGGTTTGCCATTTCCTTCTCCCATTTATTTACAGATGAGGAAACTGAGGCAAACTTGGTTAAGTGACTTGGCCAGGGTTCTATGTCTGGTAAATGTCTCAAGTCACATTTGAACCCAGGTCTTCCTGACTAGAACTTTCTCCATTGTAGTTTACATAGAGTGAGACACTATGTAAATGTTAGTGATTACAGTTTCTAAGTGTCATTATTTGTTTGCCCAGTGCCTTTTACATAGTATGTGTTTCATAATGCTTATTGAAATGAAAGGAAGGTGGATGGTAAAGGGCCTTGAGTCCATAACACAGGAAGATCAGATGAAAGACCTAGCAATGTTTAGGCTGGAAAAGAGGCCTCTCAAGTGGCACAGCTGATAAAGCACTAGGCTTGGAGTCAGGAAGACCTGAGTTCAAATCCAGCCTCAGACATTCACCAGCTGTGTGACCCTGGGCAAGTTATTTACCTCAGTTTCCTCATCTGTAAAATGAGCTGGAGAAAGAAATGGCAAACCACTTCAGTATCTGTGCCAAGAAAACCCCTAATGGGGTCAGGAAGTCACCAAATTATCAAATCCTCTAAGGCTCACTACTAGCCTGCGTGGAAGGGACTATTCCCATCACATAGATGGGGAAACTGATACTTGGAGATTAAATGATCTGTCCATGGTCACACAATGCTGATAATCACACATGATGAATGAAGTGTATACTTTTTCATCCATGATGCCTCCCTACCAATCAGAGCAATCCCAAGTGGAATGGACTTCTGCCAAATCTGGAGGATCTCCCTTATTCAAATTAATTCATTAATATAAAATTCATTAATGTCTTCAATTCAATTCATCTCTTCCCATTAAAGCTGGGTCGCCATTTTTAAGGTATGTTACTGAACAGATCTTATTAGGGCTCTGGGTTGGACTCATTAACCTCTAAGGCATCTTTCAACTCTGGGGCTCTGTATCTTTATAAAGCGACTTTGGCCACCATTGCAAGTCTAGTTCACCATTTGACAGGAAAGTGAATTTCCAATATTGGGGGATGTTACATGACAATGAAAGAGATGAGAAAGATTTGATTTCATCATTATTATTAATGCTTAGAGAAATACCCTGTCCCATAAAGAAGTAGTAGAGAAACTTGAATGCTCTCATGTTTGAAACAGGAGACCAGCCAGGCAAAAGCAAGAAAACCAAGGAGTAATAAGAGCTCAAATTTCTAGAGTGCTTTAAGATTTACAAAGTGCTTTATGGATATTATCCCATTTCTTTCTTCATAACTATCTGGGGAGATAGGGGCTATTATTATTCCTGTTTTATAGATGAGGAAACAGAGGGACAGATTAAATGACTTACCCAGGGTCACACATCTAGTCAGTTTATGAGGTCACATTTTGACCCCACTCTTCCTCATCCCTGGTCCAATATTTTATGTACTGAGCAAGGTAGCTGCATTTTCTCTCCCTGCTCAGATTCCCTCATCCATCGGGGTCCAGCTCACCCTGATACTTGTTTAGAAACAACCAGAAAAAGAGAGAGAAGAGAAAGTACCAGCCCAGTGACATAGGTTCAACCCCCACTCTTTATCTCTTGCTACTTGGGACAAATCTCTAAGTATTTCTGGGCTTCAGTTTCCTCATTGGCAAAATGAATGGATTGGACCAGATGACATCTAAAGCCCCTCTCAGTCCAAATCTCCGATCCCACGGCTTGCAGATGAGGCACCGGGATGTCTGAGGTCTACTCTGATATGCTAATCTACACCTTTGGCCACTCCACAGCTTCCTTCTCCAGCCAAAGGTGGCCCATTAACCCATTAACAGACTATTGTCCTCCTGGCTGGGGAATCTAGGAAGAGGGAACCCCAGAAGGTCTAAATTTGTGAGGCAAACAGGGTCGACCCAGGACACCCTGAGAAACTGTCTTTTCCAAGGCAATCTTTGGCTAGGTTTTAAAGCAGACCTTGCTTCCGGCCCCTGCTATGCTTCAAACTGTCTGTGGGACCTCAGACTATTCATTTGACCCCTCTAGACTTCACTTTCCTTAGCTGTCAAAGGAAGCTGGTGGATAAGAGATGATCTCTGAGATTATTTCCAACTCCAAAAGGCTATGATTACTACTACTACTACTACTACTAACACCCCCACCCCCATCACCACTCCTACCAGCAATTACCATTTATATAATGGTTTAAAGTTTGCAAAGCACTCCACGTGTTATTTCCTTGGCTATGTGCTCCTGCCAGAGGGGTGTGTTATGTTTCCTTTTACCTTCCTACTAAAAGTTCTTTTTTGAAAGTTCAATGTTGCTTTCATTCTAAGGGGGGGTTGTAGGGATTTTCCACATACCTTGGTCAGAGCAGTGGGTTAGTCCGCCCCCTAGTGGCCAACTGCATTCATGTCAGTGGGACTGAACCAGTTAAGGGAAAGTTAGGAGAAAATGGGTGGGCATGGTCAGTCCCTTCCCACCTGATCTCTATCAGTTACATCTCTAACTCTAATTCTATTTTTGCCTTCCCCTCCTCACTGCCATTGACCTGAGAAGTTCCCCTAGAAACTTAATATCGTATAATGGATGGCCTGGGAGGCATGATAGTCTCCCTCCTATGGTGAATATGGAATGCTTTGGAATGTTTGGTAAATGTATAACTTCTATTGAATAAGCTTCATGCTTCAAACCAAGTCTATGAGCCTTTATTAAGTGCCTATTTATTATGTACCAGGCACTGTGCTAGTGCCAAGAATACAAAGAAAGTGAAAGATAACCTTGTCTTCAGGAAGCTTATAGTCTAAGGAGGGAGACAATATGGAAACAGCTGTGCTTGCTGGCTATAGACTGGGGAAATTGGAGCTGATTAAAACTGTGAAGGTGCTAAGGTTGAGGAGGACTGGGACAGCCTTCTTGCAGAAAGTGGGAACTTAGCTAAAACTCAAAGGAAGCTGAGAGACAGATATAAAAGAGAAAGAGGCACAGGCATAAGGAAGAGACAATGAAAACACTCGGAGTCTGGAGATGGAGTGTTTTGTGCATGGAACAGAAGGAGGCCGGTATCACTGGACTGAGGAGCACATGAAGGTGAGTGAGGCATGAGAAGTGAGAAGTCAGAGTGGGCAGGTTATGAAGGGCTTTGAATGCCAGAGTACGTGACATTTGATTCTGCAGGTAATAGGGAGCCAGTGGAGTCTTTTGGCTAGGAGGCTGATGTGGCCAGACCTCCAGGCACTTTAGGAAGATTACTTTGGCCACTGAGTCAAAGATTGATTGGAATAGGGAGAGATTAGAGTCAGGAAGACCAAGTAGCAGGCCATTGCAGACGTCCAGGTGGGGGCTGACATGGGCCTGTACCATCATGGTGCCTCATGTGTTTTTCCAATTTAAAAACCATGAATGAATCTTATTCAAATTAATTTATTAATATAAAATTAATTAATGTCTTCAATACAATTCATCTCTTCCCATTAAAGCTAGCTTTTGTTGGGAAGCTATACAGGGGAGTGGAGGAAGGACCCAGTCTTCTCATTTCATATGTGCTGGGAACTCCTAGGGAGGGGCATTATCTGTCTCTCCCAATTCAGAGGGGCCCCTAACCTGTTGCTATAAGTGTCAGAGATTTATTGGGGTATCCAAGGGTCACCCCACAGAGTCACTCTACTAATATAGGTGCAAGGCAGAGTGATATACTAAAAAGTCTTCCTGAATCCCACAACTCCTCATGTTTAAAAGACACTTGGGAAAAATCTTGTTCTCTAGAATTCAAGACCTTCGAATATCTTTCTTTATTTCCCCTGGAAGCAAAATCTTGGTTCTCAAATCTCTGACTTCCCATCTCCCAAAAGTGTGAAAACATGACCAAGCCAACCTTGGGCTAGGAGGCAGAATATTGGACCAGATTTGGAGATTCTCAGCTTATATCATCAGCAGTGACCACAGGAGCAGTGCCTGGCACTGAAAAGGTACTGAAGAAATGCTTGTCAGTTTGATGGATTAATAATTGCTTTAGTTACATTTACTTGGCATGCCTGATATGCCTTCAAATAAAGCTCTTTTGAACAGGTGAGATTTTTACCCTTCCTCCCTTTCTACTTCCCTTTCTTCCTTTCTCCCTCCCTTCCTTTCCTTCCTTCCTTCTTTCTTTCTTTCTTTCTTCCCTTCCTTCTTTTCTTTTTTCCTTCCTTTCTTCCTTCCTTCCTACCTTTCTTTCTTGCATTCTGGCTGTTGCTGGATTGTCATAAGTCCCTGAACCAGATCTGAATGTTTAGTTTGCTGCTAAATATGTTTGACCTAAGAAGAACAAACAGGGTTCAGGAACCAGGGTGCAGGGCTGGGCCCAGATTCCATGGGCATCCCCCCCATTAAACCCCTGTTCAGGGTGAGCCAAGCAACCCAGGCCTGTTTGCCTTGCTCTGATCCAGCACAGTTCACAAGAGGCTGTCCTGGGCCATGGACTTTTATTGTCCCATGTTCAAATATTGTCCCTAGACCTGACCAGCTCAACCTGCCAGGAAGCCCTTGGGCTTCCCTCTCTGAGATGCAATCTTTCCAGAAAGATGGCTTCTTCATGCCTGGAATGAAAAATCAGATGGGAAGAAAACAATATGTCTTGCCCGTGGTGTGCTGGTTACAGAGGCTCGTTGTCAGTAGCTTCCTGTTCATCATGAACATGTAATGAACCTCAGATCCCAATCTAAGATCAGCCTACAGGGATCAAAGGCCCCCCTGCGATTCTTCCAATGCCAGCCAAGGCCTGTTTTTCTCCTGGTGAGAGAGATGCTATTTTGGGGACATAAAAAGATCACATAGCCCCTATTCTCTTTCAAGTGTACAGCTCATCCTACAGATAACCAATCAGGATCCACCCCCCCCCCCCAGATCCAGCTGTGTTCCATGCAACTACTCTTCAAGAACTAAAGGACCCCTTCCCCCACTGGGAGCCTTCCAGGCAGCTCCCTCAACAGTCAAATGACTCCCTATCAGATCTCCCCAAAAGCAAATGCAAAGCAGAGGTGAGCACAGCTCCTGGAGGGCTCCCTGGCAAGGACTTACAGCTGAATCCCTAATTGGAGAGAAAATTAGGTGATGTTGGAGCACATCTGAATGCCCAACTGATTAAAAAAAAACATTGTTAACATAAGAAGGCTTAAAGAGATGGAAAGGACCTCGAAGCCCAACTCCAAGGTCACCTCCAACAAGATGCCTAGCCTGATATCCACCATCTGTTAGTATCCTCCCATCCTCCCCCAAATTACTGCATTTACTTTGTGTATGTAAGGAAGAGGAGTCACTGAATTAATCACTCAACCTTACATCCCAAGCCCTGGAGGTGATACCTTTATGAAACCTCCACTGAGTCAATCAACAAAACAGATGTGTGAACTAAGTATGGATAAGCCCTCTACTGAACCAACGAATCAAAGGTTTTAGACCAGGTGTGAAAAGTCCTTGATTTGGGTTAGATTAGTCCTTGAAAACCCACTGGATGCAATGGGGGGTTGTTGCACAGGTCTTATTTTCATATTAGATGAGGAGATTTGTCTATGCCCTATGGATTGTGTTCAATATAACAAACCAAATTGGAATTCAGGCATTTGAACCATTGGCAGCTTAGAGGTTGGCATCATCCTGGCCAAGACCCCAGAAGGAGATCACTTTGGGAAAGTACAGTGGAGCCTTGGGTTCCTCCCTCTCCCCCACCTCCACTTGGCCAGAGGAGGACCTTGTCAATTTTGTTGGATCCAGAGGAGTTTGGCCTTTCCATCAGCAGCATGGAAGAGTATCTTCCAAATCACTGAGGGCAATGATAAACTGGACATAGTGAGGGAAAGATACTTCAAGACTCCGTAGAGAGCCAAAAGGAAAAGATGCCATGTTCAAGGAGCACTTCACAAGTATACCCCAAAGGGGAAACAAGGATTTCCAGTAAGCAGGAGTTGTAGCTCACTTGTATCAGCAGAGCACTTGGGCCCTCTTTCCTCTGAACTTTGTCCATGTGGTGGAAGAGAGGGAGTGATGTTTTTTACCAGCTAATTCCCTCCACCCCCTCTACTCCCACCCTCACCCCTCCACCCCGTTAAGCAGGATTGACTAATTGAAATGCAATTATAATCACATCATTAGGATCCTGTGAGTCAGTAGAAAACCCCCCTAGCCCACTTTGGGCAGCACCCAGAAGGGAGAGGGAGAAGCCAGGTCTGAGTGCTAGTGAATCAGTGTGAGTGGAGGTTGGTGGAGTATCTTGTGTTTACCCACCTAGGGACATGTATGTCCCTTACAGCAGAAAGCAGCTTCTTGAGAAAAAAAGACTGGGTTGGGTTTTGTGTCCCTAGCCTGTAGTATAGTACCTGGTGTTCCATAAACACTCATCAAATTATCCAACTTGGAATTGGAGGTGGTTTGTTAGAAGCTGATAGTATCATATATCTAGAATGGGAAGGGGCCTTGGAACAAGCTAGTTTGTTATATCCCATTTTACAAAAGAGGAAACTGAGGTCCAGGCAGATAAAATGATTTGTCTAAAGTCATGACAATCATGAGTAACACAATGGCTCACATTCACATCCCCTGGCTCCCATAGCCAGGCCTCTTCCTTCCATCCTGCAATGCTCTGAGTGAGGAGGTTTTACCTTTATCATTTTGACTTAAGAAATCAAAGTCCAAGTCTCTCCTTATAAAAAAGAAGTCAATAAGCTCCAACAAACACTCAGCAGCTCAGGAGCCCTGGGCCTGTCATCTGCCACTCTACCACTAGCACCTACCTCTCCAGGTTCTTATGAGAAGTAAATGGAATAATAACCATAAAGCATTGTGCAAACCCTTATGCTGCCAAATTATTTGTGAAGTGCTATTATGGATCTTGGGGAAAGAGATATTGCATATTTTCTTGAGGGAGATAACCTGAAATAATGAAAAGAGATCTGGGCTTAATGATGGCTGTACCCTAAGCAGTCATTCCCTGGGCCTCAGTTTCTTCATCTATAAGTTGAGACACTGATACTTACACAACCTATGGTTGTTGTGAATGAAGCAAGTGATATTATATAGCTATAACAGAAGAAGTTGGTGGGGGTGAAGAGACTGGTTTGAGGTTGAATCCCAATTCTGACACATCCTGGCTGTGTGAACCTGGGCAAGTCTCTAAGGTTACTCTTAGTTGCCCAGACAGCTTTCCACAGCCAAAGATGCAAAATTGGGTGCTGATCTGCATTGGGAAAGGTAGTTTTCTTACCTGAGAATTCCAAATGCTAATGAAATCCAGGTCTGTTAATTTTTTTTTTTAATTTTGCAAAGCAGTTTATAAATGTAAAGGATAGCAGTCCAGCACTACCTCAATTAACTATAGAAAGTCCAAATAACTCAAATGAGTCAATCAAAGATGTCTAGTCCAAATAAGTCCTCCTTCAACTTGAGAAGGGAAAAGTGCCCTGATCATTGGACCAGGACAGATAATGTCATACAGGAAGCTCCCTGGGACTGGAAGTATGAAGCTCATCAGGGGAGTGGGAGAAGACTTGCCATTCAAGATTTCATTCCCTTGGGAGGGAATCCCTCTTAGAAGGGTAAGGGAGTGTAATGGAAATGCAGATTTAAAGATCTTCCCTGCCCCTAGGCCCTTTGATTGGCTTAAGAGACTTTGATTGGCTTTAAGAGACTCTGAAAACCTTCCTTGATTTGAAAATATGCTCTGCCTCCTAATAGGCTGAATGTGGTCACATGGAGCCTGTGGTGGGAGGCTTGGTTTTCAGGAATGACTACACCTTGATGCTGTGTGATTGGGCAGTGGATCAAAAGGGTGGTTACATTCTTTGAGCCAGGAGAAGGCTATATAAACTCTGATGAGGGGCTTTGCTTTGGGGCTCACTTTGAGAAGTGTTGTGTGACTTGACCAGGTGAGACTCTGGGAAGCCGTTGTTGAGAGCCCCCCGGCTTTGAAAACCCAGATGTTGATGCTTCCCTCTCTGGTAACTGTGATTTGGTATTGATATAATGGTTGGACAGTTTGGAAGCCTGTCTGTTTGATCTGTAAGTTCTGTAACTCTGAAGTTTGGGGTGCTGACCTTTTTCCCCTGAACTAGGTAATGTATGTTTGTTTGATTAAAGTAAGCTTGTTAACCCATTTTGAGTTGCTTTCCTTTTGAAAAGCAGATCTAAGAACCTATATTGGCAGCTACCCTGGGGATATTGGGGTGCTTGCCGCTACAGGGAGGGAGCTCCCTCCATTCCCTTCCCCTCCATCCCCATTGACCATGTTACCAGAGAGACTGAAGCAGTGGGGGGAAAAATGCACTATATGGGAATAGTGAGAGGCTTGCCAAGGACAAACAGAAGGTTGATCTAGAAACAGCCACTGAATATCCAGAGAAAGAACTCACCAGATTACAACCATGTGAACTCCAAAAGACTGGGAAGTGTGGAGGTCCCCTAGAGATCAGGAGTATTTATTAGAGCTGGAGGAAGCACCAGAGAAACGTCAGTGGATGGGGCCTATGTCAGGAGTTCACACACACACACACACACACACACACACACACACACTGGAAAGGCACCTTCAGGATTCTGCTGGAGCACTAACCTTCAGATCCCAACAGGAAACTACAGCCAAAGACAATATCACGGGGGATGAGGGAAGCATTTCCCCTAATCAGGAACTGTAAGTTCCCTTTGTGCTAATATTCTTATCCTGCCATGCTTTCTCCATTGGAATGGGGAGACAAGAACAATTGTGGCTGCAGCAGGTGTAGAACACTTAGAGCTGGGTCAGATACTGAAGACGCCAAGGTCGTCCATTGCATCTCAGGCTATGGCCAATTGTCCTGATTTTTGTCTTGCCACTAGACTTTGATGTTTCTGGAAGAAAGAGTGAGGCTGACAACTTTGTGCAGCTCTCGCTCACCTAAATCCAACTAAAGTCAAGACATCACCTGTGATGTCTTCCATCCTCTTCAGAAACAAAGGATGAGCAATGCCACATCCAGCATGTAAGCCTCACCACCCTCCCCAGGACCTTGTGTGTGCACCATAGCTTGGGGGAACTGTCCTCAAAACAATTGTCCCTGCTCTGCCTCGTTATTAGGCATCCTCTCTAAAAGCAGAATAAGTCTGTTGATAACCATTGGAAGGCTCTTAAGCAGCCAAACTCAAAGCCCAGTGATCCTCAGCATTACCCTTCAGAGCACAGCTCAGCTAGCTGGAACCTCAGCTCACCAGTATGAGAAAGAGTGGGAGCAGTGGCCCAGGAAGGGGTGGTACCTGGGAATTACCTTACTTTAACCTCAAAATACCCCTGTGACATAGGCAATATGAGTATCATTGTGCTGACTTTACAGATGAGGTAACTGAGGCAAAGGATGGTTAAGTGACTTCCCCAGGTGAAAACAACTAGTAGGTGTCAGAGGGCACCTTTGAACCCAAGCCTTCCTGACTCCAAGAGCAGCACAGTGGCCACTAAACAGGCTAAAGAAAATGCTTGAACAGTAAACCTTTAAGGTACCATAAAAAGGTGAATTGTTATGACTTTGTCTTTATCCCTGACAAAAGTGGTTTCCAAGCAGACTGAGCTGTAAAGAAATTGAAGACCCTTTTCTTTCTGGTTGTATTTTCATTCCCGTTCCCTGTCGGGTCCTGGGAGAGACTCTTGCTTTGGCCCCCGAGCACTCAAAGGCCAAGTCTGGAGCTCTACATCTCTTTGTTCTGCTCGAGAAGAAACCAGTCATTGACAGCTGCAGCCAAGAAGGGCAGAAGCAGGTGAGAAGAGCGCTGTTTTAAATCCCTGTTTATTCCAAGTGTTGTGTATCCACCATTGCTCACTAGAGGAGTGCAAGATGAAGAGGTTATTTGATCCCAACCTTGCACCGCCTCATGTTTATGCTAATACCAAAATGCAGAGGCACACACAAAGGGCTATTTGTTTCTGGAGATGAATAAGCGGTACTTTTCTTGTTCACCCAAGGAGAAAAGGTTCTATCCCCTCATGCTTCATCTTCCAATGAGGAAGAAAGATGCTTTTCGTGTGTTTCCTCGCCTAACTTCCTAAGGGTGTGAGTTCATGAATGTCGGTGCTCCCTGGGAGTTTTCAGCTCGACTGGATTTAATAGAGCCTTAAGCAATCAATGAGAACTTAGTAAACACCTACCATATACCACACTAGAAAAATGACACTCTTGGACAAAGATGTGGGTTGCTATCTGAGGAGACACGGGAGAAATGAGTTCTGACTCTTGAGTCTACTCTCAAAAGAGGTCATGGGAGAGGAAGACTTCTATAGCCACAAGGAGGAAGGAAAAAGATCCAACCAAATTTAGCAGAGCACCTTCAAATGCCAGAAGCATCCAAAGTAGAGAAGTGTCCCCAAAAGATGCTCTTAGCATTTGAAGTCAAACATGGAAGAGGCACTGATTCACTCTGTAATGAAAGGAACTGGTCTTAAATCCTGCCTTTGCCACCTTCTCCCTAGGTGATCTTTTGAGAAAATTATTTAGCATAAATGGGCTGAATAATCTCTTTTCTCATCTATAAAATGAGATGCCTGGACTAAATTATCTCTAAGGAGCTTGGTAGCTCTCAGACTGTGATGCCATGATCTAAGGTATCACATATTTCTAGAGAGGGTCCTTGTGTAGCTCCTAGTTAGACTCATTAAGAGTGTGTGATCCTGATCTAATGTATTCATCTTCATTTTAAACCCTTATGATTAGCTAAGAAACTAGGACAATAGTCTGGACAAGAGGTGATGAGGCTTGAAAAAGGCATTTTTCCTACTTAAATAATATTGAATTTATATTTTAAAGATCTTAAACACTCTAATATCTTTTTGCTTTTCTTTTTTTAATTTCTCAGTTTTTACTTTTTGAAGTAACAAGCACTTATTTTCACTCCTTATCACCTTCACCCCCTAAAATTGTTTTGAAAAGAAAAAGAAGAGCCCTCTAACAAATATTCATGACCAAGCAAAATAAATTCCCACATTGGCCACATCCAAAAACCTGTGTCTCACTCTGCTTCTTGAGTTCATTATCTCTTAGACAAGAAGTGGGTAGCAGACGTCATCTCAGCTCTCTCAAATGATGACTAACCATGGCATTGATCCTAGTTCTTAGGTCTTTCAAAATTGTTCATCTTTACAATGTGCTTGTCAGTGTAAAACTTGTTCTCCTGACTTTACTGATTTTACTCCATACCAGTTCATTCAATTCTTCCCACATTTCTCTGAAACCATCTCTTTGTTAATTTCTTATGGCACAAGAGTATTCCCTTATATTCATATACTGCAATTCATAGGCATCCCCTGAATTCCTAGCTCTTTGATATAATACAAGAAGTTGCCATATAGCTAGGTCCCAATTAGTGCCATAATGAGTCTCATGGACTCATCTTATTATATGAATTTGCACTGCTTATTCCTAATAAGCATTTTTGTAATTGTGGGTCCTTTTCATCTTTAATTAATCTCTTGGGGTTATTAGAAGACTATTAGTTATTTATATTAATAGGTTATTAGTTATTAATAGGCTATTAGCCTAATTACTAGTGGTATCAGTGGGTCAAACCTTCATGACTTTGTGGCCTTCTGCTTCCTAGAATGGCTGAAACAATTTTTAGTTCCACCAATAGTACCAATCAGTTCATTTATTTTCCCATAGTCCGTCCCACAGTTGTTATTTTTCTTTTTGTCATCTATGGTAATATCATGACTGTAAGGTCTTTTGTATTTCTGGTTGTATTTTCATTCTAACAGTTAGAGAAATTTGTATTTCTCTAACTATTAATGATTTAAATACACACACACATATGACTGTTGTTATCTTGGATTTCTTCCTTTGAAAAATATTCATTTGTCAACTGGGGAATAGCTTTTATTCTTTTAAATTTGAAACAATTCCTTATTTATCTTGGAAATGAGAACTTTAACAGAAAAACTTGCTTCAAAAAATCTTGCCCAATTAACTATTTCCTTTCTAAACTTAGCTGCTTTGGTTTTGTTCATTCCAAATATTTTTAATTTTATATAAACAAAATTATCCATTTTATTTTCTGTGATTTTTTTCAATCTTTTGTTTGGTCATTAACTCTTCCTCTATCTATAGATCTGATAGGAAATTTCATCCTTGCTCCTTTAATTTGCATATGTTGTAACCTTTTATATTTAACCTGAGTATCCATTTAGACCTTATCTTGTTATATGTCATAAAATATCTAATTTCCTGCAGTTGACTTTTAGTGTTCCCACCACTTCTTGTTAAATAGTGAATCTTTATGTGAATAGTTGGAGACTTTGGATTTATCCAACACTAGACTACTAGATTCATTTGTTTCTGCATTTCGTTTACCTAATCTGCCCAACTGAACAACCCATTTTTTAAATCAGTACCAAATAATCTTTTTAAATTATTTTATTTTTGATCTATGGAATAAAACAAGCATTTCCTGAGCCTTCTTCCTTCCTACTTTTTCCCATCATTTGCCATGAGATTCCTGATGTTTTTGTTCCTCTAAATGAATTTTATTAATATTAATCCTTTGGCAATAAGGGGATATGACACTGAATAAGTAAATTAATTTCTGTATTATTATCATTTTTATTATGTTATCTTAGCCTACCCATAAACAATTCATGCATCTCCATTTAGGTCCATCTTTATTTCCATAAAGAATGAGTTGTAATTATATTCATATAGTTCCTAGTTATCTCTTATCTGGTATACTCTTGAATACCCTATACAGCCTCTAATTAATCCTAAATCTAGTTTTTTTTTTTTCCTTTCTCCTAGGTTTTGTGAGTACAGTATAGAATTGCTGATGATTTCTATGTATTTATTTTGTATTCTGCAACTTTACTGCAATTATTGTTTCAATGAATTTTTAGTTGACTCTTTAGGATTCTTTAAGTAAATCACCATATTTTCTTTAAGTAAATCACCATTTCTTTTCCTAGGATACATTTGAATGAAATGCAAAGTTAAAAGGAATATCCTTCATTTATCCAGCCTATTCAGATGTGATGATCCTTCATGGGCTGTCAGTGAGCTCTTTTCCACTTCAGAGATTCCATGAGTAGAAGTGGAATGAGTGTGGGGGAGGCAAAATCAGCTGGTCAGCCCTTCCTTAGGGCAGTAAGAGAACATTGTGTCCAACCTGCAGTAGAGCCTTCTGAGCTCATGTTGGCGTGATTGGCCACCACCAAATACACTGTACCTTGACCCCAAAATAGGGATGCCATTTTGGTCCTCTTCAGGAACTAAAGACAAGAATCAGGACAACATGGCCCCATATGGAACAATGTAGGCTTCTCTAGAACAGGAGGACATTTCAGGTTAAATGATTAAAAGTGATTAGAGACTTCGCCCTAAGTTTATAATCTTGTTAGCTCTTGTTTCTATAGCAATTTAAGGAACAAAGATATTCTCCAATAACCCTGGGTGGTTGGCAGTGCAGATGCTATAAACTCCATTTTACAGAAAACGAAACGAAGGCCCCACCCCCTCATTTTACTGAGAATGAAACTGAGGCCATGGGGGTGGAATGACTTACTCAGGTTCACATAGCTAATGACTTACTCAGGTTCACATAGCTAATTAAGAGGCAGGACTTAACCCATAGCTAATTAATGCAGAGGCAGGACTTAACCCAGGTCTTCCAAACCCCAAGTCCAGTGTCCTAGCCACCATGCTGTCATTGGAATCCCTACCTTCCATGGAGGGCCAGTTCCCATAAGAGGCTTTCCCTGATCTCCCTTCCCTAGTTGTCAGAGTAGCTGCTGCCCAAGTTATCACTCACATTCTTATCTCTTTCCAGGCTAGTTCCCCAGTTGAATGGAATCAATGTATTCCCTGCCCCTAGTACAGCACCTATTGTACAGTGGGTGTTTAATAAATGCTTGTTGAATTGTAATTGGATTTTAAATTATTTGGTGGGTGAGAGTTATTCACATCCACAAATCTGACCATGAGCCCACAATACTGATTACCATTTGGGCCTGATCCAAGAAGAGAAATGCCAACCAACAGCCTTTTAAGATGTTGCCTCTGACTTGAGGTATGCTGAAGAAAATGATTTAAAAAGGATGCCAAGAATATTTTTTTCTAAAGGGAACAATAACACTAACTGAGGAATACAGACAGAGGGAAGGACTTGGAGACTGAAAGATAGTGTTTGAATCCTTCCGAAACACTAATAAGCTGTGGGATCCTGGGCAAGTCTCTTAACCTCTCAGACTCAGTTTCCTCATTTGTAAAATGAGGGAAGTAATAGTAATTACCTCACAGGATTGCTGTGCAAATCTAATAAGCTGACCTATGCAAAGCACCTTGGGAACACAAAGAATGGAGCTCGTGGTGTTAGCTCATGCTTAGGCAGCTCTGTAAGGTTCATGGAGGCATTTTACACATCAGTTTCATTTGACCTTTGATCTGTAAAGGACTTAGCCAGAGTTAGAGAGCAGCTGAGTCAGGACACAAACTCAGAGCACCCAGACTCCAAAATCTTGTGCTCTGACTCTCTATGCTAGGCCATGTAGCCAGACACCTGAGGCTTCACCTGTACACTATAGGAAGGTCAGACCTTCCTATATATACACTTAGTGTATATATAGACCTATAGTGTACAGGTGACCAATGGCTCCTGGGACAAAGCTACAGCTGTTCTGTCTGGCCATCTGCAGCTGCCAATCTTTGACACAATGGTTTCTCATGTAATCATACTTGATTTTATTTATAAACTCCACTGACTCCTCATCACCTCCAAGACTAAATACAAAATGCTCTGTTTGGCATACAAAGCCCTCCATAACCTGACTCCCCCCAGTGTCTTCTTACACCTTATTCCCCTGTAGGGCATCCAATGATGTTGGCCTTCTGGCAGTTCTGGGAGCAAGACCCTACCATCTCTTGGCTCCCAACATCTTCTCTGACTGTTCCCATCACCAGAACACTCCCTCCTCAGTTCTGACTACTGTCCTTCCCTGGTTTCCTATAAGTCACAACTAAAATCCCTACAGGAAGCCTTCCCACCCTCTCTTAATTCTAGTGCCTTTCCTCTGTTAATTATTCCTGATTTTTCCTGCATATAACTTGCTTGTATGTATTTGTTTTCATTTTGTCTCCCCCGTTAGTTGGTAAGCTACTTGAAGTCAGGGACTGTCTCTTTTCTCTTTCTATATCCCACGCTTCACACAGAGCAGGCACTTAACAAATGTTTATAGATTGATTGCCTGAGAGTAATCCAGTGTTACAAAGGGTGGGAATTTAACTGACAATGGTAGAGGAGGGTTAGTCATTTTTCTAAATTTGATTTCAATATAGAAAAAAAAAGGTTTGGCTCAAAATTTAAAATAATTCTCTGGAACTGTTGGTGATTTCTAGAAATCTCGGGGAGTGTTTCCATGTTAGTATATACAAGTCCATCTATAGCTAAAGCCCATCTCTGTTGACTCACTATGGTATGCATGTGACCCTGGGTTCTTTTGAGGAAGTTCTAATGGAATAGAGGGTCCCCCTCTAAAGATGAATGCTTGCCCACCAGCTCTGACACCCCTTGGAAGGTAGCATTGAGGCACTTAAATGGTATCCATTTCTTCACTTCTGTATTTCAAAAGATTTATGTTTTCACAAATGTCAGTCCACTTCACCACCAAGTCCCACCCACTAACAAAAACAGATATTACTAGTTATCTTAGCAGACAGCATTTATGAGTTGCTGTGGACAACCTTACCAGTGACCAGCATTCTGGTAACAAACCCTTCTAAGTAAACTAGGATGATCCTTGGATAGTATCCCCACAGAACATCAGTAGGTCCATAGTCAAAATCTTTCAAGCTCATTTTTTGAACTAGCATTTATTTGAAGGATTCCAAAGCCCTTTATAAATATTACCTCATTTTAACCTCAAAAACCATGGATGTGGGAGGCACTATTAGGATGCCCACTTTACAGATGAGGAAAGTGAAGCAGAGATTAAGTGACTTGCCCATTTACCCTTATATATGATATGATATGATATGATATGATATGATATGATATGATATACATATTATAATAGTGTCTGTATTTGGACTCTGGACTTGCTGATCCCAGATCCTGTGTTCTATTCACAGCACCAAGTCTGTGAGATAGCCTGTGAGAACACAGAGTTGGTCACCTGCACACTATAGCAAGGCATTACCTCATTGTTCACTTGCACATGTAAGTGGTCATGTTCACAGACATTTAATTAAAACTCTCTTTGAGGATTGTTGGGCCATGAAGATCCTGAATGCCTTTACCTTCTCAACATGGTCCATGCCTGGGCCTATGAATGAACAAGCATGGATTTTCACATGATAGAGCTACCTGATTTCATTGTTCCATTTGTCATTCTCCTCTTGTCTGCTATTTGATAGCAGAGATGCACAGGACTTGAATACACAGTGGCTCTACTCCTGAATTGCCATTGTCTCCCAAGAGCCCATGTTCTTCAACTGCAGCATTGCTTAGAACATTGTCTGTGGAGATAACAGCCCTACTGTCCCCCTGGACAAGATTAAAGAAGTCACCAATGACATCCACACTTTCATCTCATACCTCCCCAAGGTGAGAATAAGCCTGCAAGCTCAGGCTGCTGAGGTACCAAGGGAAGACCAGATGGCTGAACCCTTGGAACCTTGTTCCTGTGTTTGAAGAAAATCATAAAGTTCAGGCACCTGTAGTGAGGTGCTGGTCATTAGCTTTAAAGTAAAATGTGGAGATTTTTCCAACGTTTTTCCTGCTAATTTGGGGTGTTGTGGTTTGCTTACTTCTCTTACTTTGCTGAGAAACATATCAGTGCATTGGACCAGGATGGCCATTTCTACCTATGTGATACTGGGAAGATAAGTTTGCCTTTTTGGACAAGTCTCAACATCTGTAAAATGAGATGATTAGCCTAAAATGCTATCTTAAGTTTCCCTCCAGCTTTAGATCTCTGAGCCTATGAGCATTGAAATTAGAAACAGAATGCCCTTGGTTCAGGATTTCAGAACTGGAAGGGAAGTCAAAGATCTTTTAGTTCAACCCATTCCTGAACTAAGAATCCCCTTTTATAGCATCTGTGGTGAGTGGTTATCCAGCTTTTCCTTTAAAGACTTCCAATGGGAAGAACCCATTATCATAGGGCCTCAGATCTGGAGTTGGAAGGGACTTCATAAAGCTATGTAATCTTGCCTCCTAATTTTCCAGAGGAGAAAACTGAGGCCTATGGAATGAAACTATTGAAAAATATGTGTAGAGGAATAAAAACAACTTTGGATCTGCTTTTCTTGAGCTCCTATTGTTGAGTCTTTAACATAAGGAATTAAAAAACAAAATAGTTCTTGTTAACTCTATATATATGTATAAGTATACATATCTATATGTATATGTACATATGTGCCCATTAGAACTCACTTTTTTCAAGTTTTTTCTATTACAAAATGTTTGGAGTTAAGTATACATGTATATATACACATATCTATATATTTGACACAAAATATTTTGTAGTAGAAAAAATTTGAAAAGTGGGTGCTAATCAGTTGAGTATATTGCCTTTAAAAAAAACTATGGTATATATATTGGAATATCATTTGCATCCTAAGAATTGACCAATATGGAAGAATTCAGAGAAACATGTGAAGTTTTATATGAGCTGATGCAGAGTAAAGTAGACAGAAGATAGAAAACAATATACCCAACTACAATTATGAAAATGGAATCCCAAGACTCTGTGATTGTAGCCCCCAGGCTTGGCCATAGAGAAGAGAAGAGATGAGGAAGTGTCCTTCCCCCTTTTACTGGTATGGGTAGTCCACTGCAGGTGCAGAATGTGGCCTTCTCAGTCCTATTTGCAGCTGGTTGTCTTTGCTTTGAGGGAGATATCACTGGTTTGCATATAACTGTGCTGGAAATGTTTGTGATGGCAAAGGAAAGTCAATAATAAAACTTTATTTTTTAAAAAAGTTTATTTGAGGGTATATATTTTGGAGTGACTGAACCAGGCATCAGACTTGCTTGTTCCATCTCTTAAACTCTGAGGTTTGTCAGGAAAGGATGGAGGCACTGGGAAATTTGGAAGTCAGGAGATGTGACTCAGAAGGAACACACCTACCTACACTTTAAAGTCTTCCTTTTAATTGACCCAGTTATTAGACTGGAATGGGCTTTTCCCAGCCCTCTAGATACAATGACCCATATACATACACAAGCACTTCAGTGCTAGGAGCTCAATATTCAAGGGAGCCATTCTGTACACCAAGAAAGCAGCCATTGTCTCTCTGCCTTATGTCTGGCTCCTCATGCACGAGATTTTCTTAAAACCAAGCAGATCAGAGATAGCTTAAACACAGGATATCTACAGGACAAGACATTACGGACTGTTTACTACAAATCATTTACTTTATCAAGTAGAAAACTCACCCAGGGAAGTTCAATGACTTGTATGAATTCAGAGAGTTGGGAATCAAGGGAGCAAGAATTAAAACACCTGGCCATGGACTCTGAAATCAGTTCACTACACAGCTACACCTTGAGACTTTTTGCTATCAGTAATCACAGGATTATGGAATTAGGAAGTGTCCTCAAAGGCATGGACTCTCCCTGGATTTATTCAGGAAATATACCTGCATCATCATCATCATCATCAACAACAACAACAACAACCTACTATGTGCAAGATACTATGCTGAACGTCACAAATATCCCGTCATTTGATCCTCACAAGAACGTTGACTGGTAGGTGCTTTAATAGCCACTTAGTTGAGGAAACTGAGATTAGGTGACTTGCCCACTAGTAAGTGTCTGAGGTCACGTTTGAACTCAGATATTCCTGACTCCAGGCCCAGGGTTCTGTCCACTTAGCTGTATCCTTAGCTGCCTAGTATCCCCCAAATGGGACCCGTAAGTAAAGGGAGACCCACCATCCTTATTCATTACCTTGCACATAGTAGGACTTCGAAAACTATTTTGTTCAGTGACCCAAAGTTTTAAATAGGCAAAGGCACAAAGATACAGTAAATGACTCACATCAGAGCCAGAGTAGGTCACCCTTTCTTAACTCCACAGTCACCTGGAGCTCAAGCAGATTTGGACCTGAAGTCAAACCTGAGTTTGAATCCTACCATAGGGCACTAGCTGTGTCATCATGAGCAAATAAGGTGATCTCTTAGAGACTGTTTCTTCATCTAGAAAATTAGAATTATATTTGTGACATTCACTTGACAGGGAAGTTAGGACAAAGTACTTTGCAAACCTTAAAGTATCATAGAAAAGGAACCATCATCATCATCATTGCAATCATAATTATCTATATCAACATTACCATCAGCATCAACATCGTTATTAGCCATGAACTGTTAGCATCTGCAAGCATGAATGTCAACATGTTTGAGTCCCCCATTCCTGGAATATTGACTTCTAAGGAAAGCTCTAGCTAGCGGGGACCTCCACGAGGTTGCTTCATGAACATCAAGCAAGTTGGCAAGGACAATGCCTCCTCCCAAGCACCTCAGTGGCATCCTTGAGGCCTACTTGAGCTGAGCCCAAATAGCCAATCTGTTGCCAAGTCTTGTCATTTCTACCTTCCGTCTTAAGTAACAATAATACTAGCTATCATTTATATAGCATTTGTTCTGGGCCAGGCACTGTGCTAAGCTCTGTACAATTATTATCTCATTTGATCCTCAATAAATATGGTAAGTAGGTGCTATCATTGTACCTTTTTGCAGATGAGGAAACTGAGGCAAACTATGGTGAACAGATTTGAAAGTGATCTGCCTCCTCACCTTTGCCTCCTGGTTTCCCTGGTTTCCTTCATGCCTCAGTTTAAACCCCACTTTCTGCAAGTCTTTTCTCATTTACACATACACATTCTCCCTCCCTCCCTCCCTCCCTCCCTCTCTTTCTGTCTCTCTCCTCCCCCTCCCTCTCTCTCCTCTCTCCTTCTCTCTCTGTCTCTCTCTGTCTCTCTCTCTCTGTGTCTCTCTCTGTCTCCCTCTGTCTCTCTCCTCCCCCTCCCTCTCTCTTCTTCTCTCTCTCTCTTTCTTTCCCTCTCTCTCTCCTGTTATAGCCTTCCATCTAAGATTGTTTCCTATTTACACTATGTAGACCTTGGATGTACATAATGGTCTACACATGGCTGCCCTCATTTAGATGGGAGCTTGGGCAAGGACACATTTCTGCATTCCTTTTAATCTTTAGCATTTAATCCAGCCTCCCACATAGTAAGCACTTAATAAATGCTCACTGACTGACATAAGAAGCTTTCCCTTCTGTGCTAATTTCAATTTTCTGCAATTTTTATCAGAAAATAAATTTCTTCAATTTGTTTCACTCCCAAGCAATTAGTCATAGGCTCACAGATCTGGAGGGACCTCAGAGATCACACTAACTATGATGACAATTACTACTAATAATAAGAATAAGAATAGTAGTAGTAGTAGTAATGGTGGTGGTGGGGGGGGGGTAATAGTAGTTGTTGTTGTTGTAGTAACAATAATAATAAATAACAGCATTTATAAACTATGTCTTGCTTGCTGTGGACAACACCAATGGCTTCTCCCTCATAGAGATATAAGGTTCAAATGTAATCACGAGGTAGGATGTTTTGCAAACCTTAAGCCACTAGGTAAGTGTCTGTTGTTCTCCAGTGATTGGCACATAGTAGGTGCTTAATAAATGCTGAATGATGATGTCCTTTGCCATGTGAATTGGGGTTGTAAACCAAGTGTCTATGCCATGTTAAGTGTCCATGCCACACTAAGTGTCCTACCTCACAGAGCTTTCCTCTATTATTATCAGAGTTTTAAGGAAAAAGATATAGAATCTAGGAAATAGAGAGTTTAGCGATCTTTGTGGAGAGAGAATCAGGGGCAGACTTGAGGTAACTGTCATTTTAAGAGGCCTGAAAAGAGGACTAAAAAGAAATTCTTTCCTGGGGAGACTTTGACACTTTATTGTGAGAGAGATGGATTCTGGGAGAGACCATGAGAGTTGAATATCATCTTGGAGAGACCCTCGTAGGAACAATTTGATAAAAGTGAGTTTACCTCTAGTTCTGGCTGGAAGCCTTTCTGGGCAGAAAGAGACTAAAGCTAGCAGCCTGAAAATGCCATTCTGAGCTGGTGGTGAAGTGATGCGATGTGGCTGTGACCTTCTTATGGTCAATGTATTGTTGCTGCAGGCGTGTTACTGACTAGACATGTATGTTTGTGTGTACGTATATATGCACATATACATATAATATACACATATACACACACTAAATTTAGTGGTCCAATATGGGTATGCATGTGCGTATACACATATACATATATGTAGTGTGTACATATAGCATGTGTATGTACAAATGTATGTGTGTATATGTACACTGCATATATACATATACACACATAAATTCAGGAGTGGAATACTCCATTAAAACACTTGGTGCACCCTCTGTGTAGGTACATTTTTAATGTCTTTCATGGTTAATAATTTTTAAACAATAACATCAATGTTTCCTAAAAGACCAATGATTTGATCATGAAAAAGAGAATGCTTAGGGAAAAAGAAGATTCTCTGGATTTGAAAGCCAGGCTGGGGCTCAGGGCTAACTAATTAAACAATGATAATTTCTGAATTTGTAGGAAATGGACAATGAATGTGCAAACATACGACTTAACTGAAGCTGATAAGAAAACATAGGTGTTATAGTGAAAAGAGAGTGGGAAGACCTCAGGTCCAACCCTTGCCCAGGCGCTCCCCTTCTGCTCACCCCGGGCAAGTCACTAACTTCTCTGGACCTTAGTTTCCTCATTTGTAAAATAGAGGGTTGTACCCAGTGGTTTCTAAGATCTGCCCCAGCTCAAAGGCTACTATTCTACAGTTCCATCGATCTCTTCAGAGCCTCCACACTGTCCCATGGCCAATTCTGTTGGTGAAACACTATCTTCCATGGTGAGCTGGTAGGTTCATTATGGTCCCCTCCATCCTTACCATTAACTCACCCTTTGGTACCTGATCAATGCCTCCATTGATCATCTCTGTAAACATTCCAATTGACTGATCAGGAGATACCTGGGTTTGAATCCTGCTTCCTACACTTACCAGCATGTGACCTTAGACAAGTCACTTATCCTCCCCAGACCTCAGTTTCCATTTCTGTAAAATGGGGAGAATGATGGTACTTACCTCACCAGGCTGTTGTGAGGATCCCAGAACATCATGGCTTTAAAGTACTTTATGATCCATAAAGTACAATATAAAGATTAGCTATAGTTAATGTTATTATGGTCAGTCCCCCCACCCCCACCCTGGAGGCTGTGTTACTCAGTGCAAAGCTTGACAGATGAAAAAGGCATTATGGGGATGAAAAGAATTTTTTAAAGATATTTTTAAAAGAAGGTATGGAAGTCACTCTGTTGAGCAAATGTTGATTACACTTAGTTGATAGCCACGAGACTGCATCTCACCTCTGTGTCAGATGGACTTGGGATGTATGCCTGGTGTGAAGATCAGGGAAGGCAGAGGGTAACCCTGGTACCTGTTATTTTTTACTTGTTTAAGGGGAGCATGAACATATGTAAGAGCTGGCTTCCTCTGGGAAGGATTACAATGACTAACGATCATCCAATAAATGCTCTCAGGTTGGGGGGAAGGAGCCCAAGATATGAATACAGAATCATGGCACCGTTGGAGTTTCAGATTCAAGATGGAGATCAGGAAGTGTCCTGAAGTGGAATGGGCAACCCTGGAAGGTAGTGAGGTTTGTCCTTCTGGAGGACTTTGTGCAAAGGCTCAATGGTCCCTCATCAACTATATTGGAGCAATGTTTCTTAAGTATGGGTTGGACCAGGTGACCATGAGAGCAAATCTTCTCTGAACTTGTAACATTCTGAAAGCTCCCACCATGGGTGCTGTCTAATCTGACAAATAGAGTGAAATCTTGGGGTGGGAGGGAGAGAAGGGGAAGAGATGGAGTGGGGGGGCAGCAGCACTTGGGATGAATAGGATGTATTTATTTGTAGATGATCTGGCTGGTTTTAGAGGCACAGTCTCTTCTCATGGAACAGAGCAGAGCTAACGTCATCAGACCTGTGACCTTCTACCAATGTTGTTTTTCTCTGACCATCTGCAAAGACATTCTTTATATAGACCTAAAAAATCAGAGTAGGGAAAGGCAGTGTGGAGTCATAGGCTCATAGAAATTGAGAATTGGACCTCAGAGGATTGTCCACTCAGCTCTTAAGTCAGAGGTTCTTAGCCTGGGGTCTGTCAGCAGATTTCAGTGGGTCAGTCAACTTGGATGGAAAAAGAAATTGCCTTATTTTATTATAATTGTTTTATATGCAATCCTATATATTTTATTTTATTTACTAAAAAATTGTTCTGAGGAGTCCATAGTCCTCACCAGAATGTCAAGAAGGTCCATGACTCCAAAAAGTTTAAGAACTTCTGCCCTAAGTACTGGTCATAGGACCCATCTCAATGTCAGGAAGACCTGAGTTCTAGTCCCATTTCTGACAAGTACTTGCCATGTGGCCCTGATCAAATCCCTTAACCTCTGAATATCCAGGCAACTCTTTCAGAGGAGAAATTTCAGAGAGGGTGCCAATGTATCTTGATAGTAGAAGTTACCAGTGTAGAGCGTTCCCAATTCCTGGCTATTGCTCTTTTTTACAGGAGAAAGAGATTATCACAGACAGGAAGGAATCATGCTGGGCTGCTAAGGCTGCCCATTACACCATACTGCCCGCCCATCCTTCTGGAGCCAGACAATAAAATTTAATTCATTTCGTCTCTTTCCTTTGTCTTTTCTGTCTTGTTCCATTGTTGTTATTTCCATCTGCCTGGTGCTTAGACTAACCAATTTGTCCTCCTGGAAAGATTGACCATCATTTCTACTGGGTGCTCTTATTACTAATATCTGCTTAATGTTTTAGGTATCAAATCTCCATACCTACAATAAAAACGCATGTGTTTCTCTATCTAAAGACACACTGGTGACCTGTCATCAAGAAGATTTCTATTTGTTTTTTTCTTCAAAGGGATGAATTTGCTCCCTTCCTTCCATGTGCCCTATCTGAACTGTGGGAGCTATGTTTGCAAGCTTGCTGGCTGGCCCGAGAGGTTCAGTCTTCAAGTATGGAAAAGAGTAATACTAACCTGAATCTGTGGGAATCCACCCCATGATCCTGCATCCAGCTGCAGCAACAACATGTTCTAACTATAAAGTTATTTAAGGCACACCCTAACAAGACCCTACATCCCTACATTACAAGCATCACTGTCACCTACAGTGTGATATCAGTTTTCCTGGAACCTTTTAGTCCCATTAGCACCATGAGTTCAGATGCATTTGGCATTCGCCAACCTGGAAAATTTCAAGAGAAACCTTGAAAGAACTTGATCACCTGAACAAAAAATGCAATGCCCATGGCAGTGAAATACTCCAAGCCCATAATTAGCTATGCTCACCTCCACTCAATGCATGCTTCGAGAGTGACTTCATTAGAAGGCATTTTTTCCCAATGGGATTTTTCTTCTTCAGCAACTTTGGGATTCAATACAGTTCAGCAAAGATTCTTAGAGTACTCACTGTGGGAGCAACACTGTCCAAAGGCACTGTGTGCAAAAATAAAGAACATATGCTTAGCTGCCTTAGGGAGATCAGTGCAGGGAATGAGTCAGCAAGGCTCCAGTTCATATAAGGCTCCAGAATGTAACAGGTGCCAAAGGAAGCTCCAGACTGAGGCCAAGCAGGCAGGGCCCCTGTTACTGCCATGTGAAACTTAATATGCACTTAAAAATTACAAGTAATAAGTTTAATGCAGAAACAATCTTCTTTTCTGTTCATCTATATATAGTGAAATAGTCTTGTCTGTTGATGTTTGAGTTTATCTTTAAAAGATTTTTTTTTATTATTTGGATAAGCTAAAAAGGAGGGGAAAATACATTCAAGTAGGAGATTGGGGCAAGTTCTATAGAGGAGGAAGGTACCTTTGTTGGGGCCTCAAGGGAAAAGAAGGATTTCAACAGGTGTAAATGAGGAGGGCACTTGTGCATTCTGGGCATGAAGGAAAGCCTGTGTGAATGCCCAGGGACAGGAGAGAGGGGGAGGAGCCTGGCGATCCACAAATAGCTCAGCTTAACTGGACAGCTCAGTATGTGAAAAAGCAAAGGGCAAAATGAGACAGGAATGTGGAGGACCTTGAAATGCAATCAAAGAAATCTAGATGTGAAAGCATCAGAGAGGCATAGATATATAGAAGGAGAATTCATTCTAAACAAAAAGTCTGTTTAAGGCATCTGTTTGCAGAGCAGAAAGTAAGAAAATGTAATTATGTTCAGCAGTGTAAAAATAAATTGACTAAATCTGAAAAAAAAAAAAGAAATGGGTGATTGGGAAGGGAAGGGAAATTATTAGGGAGGAAGTCAAGTTACATCTCTGTATTATAGTTCTGGAAGGTCTATAAATCATTTCATCAGCTGGGAGAGGGGTATTTAACAATGCCAGGAGCCACAGGAAATTAAGAATGATGACTAAGGAAAAGTCAGAAGTTAGAAATGAAGAGGCCATCGGTGGCCTCTCAAGGGCAATTACAGTCAAGTAGTGGAGACTTAAACCAGATCTAAGGTTGAGAAGAGGGCAAGGGATGAGGAAGTAGAGGCAGAAAGTGTGGTCAACTTTTTCCAGAATTCTGACCCTGACAGCTGCTAGCTGTTATTACTACAAGGCAGTTACTTCTCCTTTCTGAGACTCAGATGCCTCACACTAAAAAAATTTATAATAAAGTTGAAAACAAGGAGGAAGAGGAAGAGGAAAAGGAAAAGGTGAAGTAGGAGGAGGAAGAAGAGAGATGGAAAGAGAAGGGAGCTCAGGAGACACATCCTCAATCTATTCAATAAAATAAAGTAGGAAAATGAGGTCAATAACTTCGGGGGGGAGGGGAGAGAGAGAAGGAGAGAGACAGAGGGGGGGAGGGAGAGGGAGGGAAACGGAGAGGTGAGGAGGGAGAGAAAGAAAAAAGAGAGGGAGAAAAAAGAGAGAAGGAAAGGCTGGAGCTGGGAAAAGGAGGATCAGTATAACCACTATAGAGAATGTGACAGGAAGTTCATCAAAAATGAACAAAAAATGTGCTTTATAGTGAAGAGGGCCCAGGTGAGATTAGCCAGCCAGCATAAATCTATAGTATATTCACTCTAGTGATGGATATGACCCAAGATTCAGGATTAGCCAAGAGAGAATAGAAAAAAACAACAACAAAAAAAGAATTTGGGGACTCGGGATGGAGAAGAGTACTTTATTGGAATCGTTAACTGGAAAGTCAAGACTGAAGGAAGGGAAGTAAAGGTAAAATGTAAGTGACAGGACAAGGAAGGATGGATCAGAGGATGGAGAGGATGCTCCAGAGGAGGAGGTTATCGGGAATGAGAGATCACTGTGCTCAGTGAAGACAACAAGGTTCAGGATGCTGGAGTGAGAGCTCCAGAGAGGGGGGATGGGAAGGGCTAGTGGCTTTCTCAGACGATAGTTATAGAGCTGAGGAAGCTCAGAATCAAGAGTGTTGGTGGGACTGTGGCCATAGATATTAGAAGTTACCCAGGATGACTTCAGGGAGGTTGGGTAGAGAGGAAGTCTGTGAACTAGGAACTGAATTTCTTGATGGAGGTGAAAGAATATTGGAAGCTTGAGGATGGTGGCAAGGATTTTGAAGGAATCGAGGAGGGGGTGTTGAGTAGAATAGACTGGAGGTCCTGGTCCTAGAGCAAGGAATGCCCTGCTACCTCTTCTCAGGCCTGAGGGAAGAAGGCTCCTGGAGCACCAGGGTGGTCCCTCTTCAGTATTTGTATTTCCAGGGCCTGACACAGTAAATCCCATCAAAGTCCTGATGATGGACTCAAAAGCCAGCTCGGGAGAGGGAGGTGGTGTTTTCAAGGGAAAACAAGGTTTCATTGGTGTCAGAAAGTGAGAGGGGTGGAAGTGGAAGAAAAAACAGGCAAGGGGGAATTTGTGACCGAGACAGTCAGGTATCTAGAAGGCATGATGGCAGGCTAGAGTGGGGGAAGGTGGAACGACAAGGATAGGGAGTGGAAAGGCTGAGAAAGAACTGGCTCAGCATGAGGAGGCATGAGGAGAGGGATTTGTCCCATAGGCAAGTGGTGGGTCTGCATGAAAAGGGTCAAGGTGGTCAGGAGGCTGGGAACTGCTAGCCACACTGCAGGCTCCCAAGCCATCTTCCCCGCATGAATTCTCTGATGTTTAGTTAGATCTGAATTGTCTGTGAAGTATTTTTCACTTGAATCACAATTATGGACTCTATTCACTAAGAACAATAAGTTGGATGTGTGTGTGTGTGTGTGTGTGTGTGTGTGTGTACAGGCTTCAATGTTAAATTTCAAGATGTATGGGACAGCTAGGGGTTGCCATGATGCACAGAGCACTGGAACTGGAGTCAGGAAGATCTGAGTTCCAATCTAGCCTCAATCACCTACTAGCTCTATGACTAACCAAATCACTTAACATCTGTTTGCCACAGTTTCCCCACCTATAAAATGGGAATGATAATAGTACCTACTTCCCAGGATTGTCATGAAGACCAAAAGAGATAATTATAGTAAAACTCTTAGAAGAGTGCCTTACCTATAGTAAGTGCTATATAAATGTTAGGTTTGTTTTCCATTTTGTTGGGTTTTTTGTTGTTGTTGTTGCTGGCCTCATAACAACTTTGCTAGTAGGTGCTACAGATATGAAAAGTCCTGTTTTTTTTTTTAATGAGGAGATCAAGGCTTGGTTTCCCTAATTTGTCCATACTCACACAGATAGTACCAGAAGTGTGGCTCCAGCCTGGGCCTTGCAGACTCCAAGGCCATTATTCTATCAATTGAGCCATTCTGGTTCCAACAAAAGCTTATGGTCATCTCTCTGGACCTAGAGGAGTCATGTAGCCAATCTGATCATTCTTACAGGTGAGGGATCTAAGGCCCAGGAGGGGAAGGGACAGGTCCTAAGGAGCTAAGCCAGGAGTCATCCTCTGGGCCATGGTCTTCTCAGAGTGGTTCTATTCAGGGTCTCTCCTTCCAGAAAAGGGTTTTCTCGGGAGAAATGATGACCAGGAGGGAGGTGCGCTCCTCCCCTGGAATTTCAAGACAACAGAACTCAGTTAAGAGTCAGCTATGTGTTAATAGCTATAAATGAATGTCCTCAATTCTGCATTGTTCATTGGATCCTAAGAATGGCTAAGAAAGCTGATCTGTGTTCTTCAAAACAATATGCTCTGGGTGGAAACTGGTATTTGTGAGCCAAGGACAAGTTGTCGTTGAAAGGAAACGTCTTGTTTTCTCACCGATTTTTACGACACCAAGGTAATCTGATACTTGACTCAAATATTTCTGCCCAACTGAAAGCAAAGAGCTTTTCTCTGCCACTGAAGGAGCTGCTGTTTAGGATAATATAGCCTGGCTGTTTATGAAACTAAACAATCCATCTGGAGACACTGGATGGGAAAAACTGAAATACTATCTCCCACAGCACAAGCTAGAGGGCAAAGGCAGGATTCCATCCTCAAATCCTTCACACTGAAGCCCAACGTGTAAATAAGTACTCCGGCTCCCTGCCTCCTGCCCTCCCCCAATTCCCTCCGAGGTAGGAAATTTGGGCAGGACCAGCCAAGGCCTACCCACCCAGTTTTCATCACCTCCTTTGATCTTCCGGTCTTCCTCCGGCTAAATCCCGTAGAGGAGAGGAAAGTGACTCTCCAGCAAGCCTGCCCCCAGGGAAAGGCGCTTCCCAACTGAACTCCAGCAACTCCAGCACTGGACTGGAGGAAAGGTGGGCCAGTGGGGAGGTAGCCAACTCTAGCCTCAGGACTGAGAAAACTTCTGAAAAAAAAAAGCATGTAAATCAGCCTGGGGTAAGCCAGAGTCAGGACTCAGAAGGAGTAGCAGTGGATTTGAGTCAGAGAAGTAAATTCAAATCCTGCTTTTGACCCTTATTACCTGTATAATTTACCTTTCCTGAGGCCTCATTGTAAAGTGAGTCAATTGGATGACAGCCTCTAAGGTGACCTGAAAATTGAAAATCTGTCTGAGGGAGCCTCTTCCACAGCCCCACTCCTCTCTGAGGGGAGCTTCAGGAAGGAGCTCCTACCAGGCTGTACACACACTGAGGCCGCCTGCTCTTGGCCTCCTTCCTGCTACACCCCAAAGGAGAAAAGGAACAGCCAAGCCCTCCTATCGTGTTAACGAGCTGCTCTCTGACTGGGGTGCCCGGCCACCCACGCTCCAGGCTGCTGTTTGCACACAGCCCAGTACCAAAGCCTGTCTCCAGCTTGGAAGGGTTAAAGCCGCAGCAGCTTAGAGCCTCCTAGCTCTGCCCCAGCCCCTCCCGCAGCCTTCCCTACCCCCAGATGCACAGACACAGCACGGGACAAGAGCGAAGTGTAGGGCGAGATCAGATCCCAGTTATCTCCAGAGGTTGGCCCTCACTGGAACCATCCCGGCTATCTTTATTTTCAGCGTGTTTATCATAATTCTTTTGTTCTGTTCCCAAGCACATGCTGATGCATCCTTCTCTCTCTCTCTCCCTTTGAGCAGGGATGTGGATAGAAGAGGTGATTGGCCAAAAGAGACCTTCCTAGCTGTGGCATGTGTAAACCAAAAATAAGACATGAATTAACTGAAAAAGGGGTGCAGCAACATGACGAAAGCTGTGACGTCCCAGGGCCTGAGTGCAAGTCATGCTTTTAACACAATCCAGGTGACCTTGAGCAAGTCTCAGGCTCTGTGGGTCTCAGTTTTCTTAACTGTTAAAGGACAAGCTTGGACTAAGTGGGCCCTTTCAGCTTTCGATCTATGATCCTCCATTGTATGAATTAGACCTAGGCACAGAATGTATCTTACTGACCATGCCTGACTGCCCTCTTAACTGATGCTGCCATCTTGCAAGAGGTTTGGCATGTCAGAGAAAGCATACGTCTCTACCACTATAACGGTTTGTAATTACTTTTTTTAAAAAAAGATGTATTGTCTAACTGAATGATTACCTCCATGACCAAGCTGGGCATGGCAGTGACCAGCCCTGTGTACATGCTAGGGCTGCCTCAAATTTCATTCCAAACCTCACAGGTTCCCAATGAGGAATTCTCTTTGAGTTTTTTCTCAACTATATTTTCCATTGCCTCTGTTAAAAAGAATCCACTTCATAGGAAATCCCCCAACCTTCAGAAAACAGCCAGACTTTCAGCTGCTTTTTTTTCCTCTAGGTTATCCATATATTCACTGATAGGCACAACAGCCTCAGGAACCACGGAAAACACTCCTCCGTCTTTCATCCCCCAAGTCTTCCTTCCCAAAACCCACAAAATTTTCCCAGGTCAGAGAAATATGGGGACTTTCATCAAGTTTGTGATTACCTTCAAGCCAAAGAGCAGCTAGCCAGTGGGGGTGGATACGGTCCTGTAAAACCTGTGCAACAATCCCCCATTGCATCCAGTGGGTTTTCAAGGACTGATCTAAATCAGATCAAGTGGATTAAGATAGAAGATGATACTTCGAGTTAATATTTTTTGGGATGAGTGGAGGCTGAACAATTGCATTTGTTTGAAATGCAGTAAGTGGTAACTTGTTTTCTTTGCAAACCTGCAGTCGCCCTTTCTCAAATCCAGTCTGTTTCTGCATCTTTCCAGTGTTCTGAATTCCCAGCCTGAAATACCCAGGAAAAAGAAGTAAGGTTTAGTCTTTGTAAACAAATGATTTAAAAACCTGTGTCTCTCATGATGGAAAATGCTGTCCACATCCAGAGAACGAAGTACGGAGTCTGAATGCAGACCGAAGCAGAGTATTTGCTCCTTTGTGGTTGTTGCCTTTTTCTGGTTTTTACATTTTGTTCTGTTTCTTCTTTCACAAAATGACTTACGGGGAAATATGTTTATATGATTGTACATGTATAACCTATATCAGATTGCTTGCTGCCTTGTGGAGGGGGAATGTAAGGGAAGGAGAAAAGGAGGAAAAATTCGAAACTCAAAATCTTACCAAAAAATGAATGTTGAAAGCTATCTTTAAATGTAATTGGAAAAAAAACCACTACTTACCAAAAAGGAAAGAAAACCAGCCCTGTGTTTCCACGAGATTATCAAGGACTTTAGGGGGTAATTTTAAGAAGATAACCTTTGTAAATTTTTTCTTTAAAATTTAATTACTTTCGGGGCGGCTAGGTGGCGCAGTGAATAGAGCGCCGGCCCTGGAGTCAGAAGGACCTGAGTTCGGAGCCGGCCTCCAACACTTAATCCACACAAACAAAAACCTAGCCGTGTCACCTTGGGCAAGTTACTTAACCCCAATTGCCCTAAAGGGGCGGCTAGGTGGCGCAGTGAGTAAGAGCGCCGGCCTCGGAGTTGGGATGACCCGAGATCAGATCCGGCCTCAGAAAATGAGCACCCACGAATAAATAATGACTAGCCGTGTCACCTTGAGCAAGTTACTTAACCCCAGTTGCTTTAAAAAAAAAAAATAAAAAAAAAATTTAATTACTTTTAACTTGCTCTATTTCCCTAAAATATTATGCTATAATTTACCACAACCTTCTATTAATTACAAATATGTCTAATACAATTTTTATCTAGGATATCCTGGGCTGCCATAAGTTTTTCTCATGAGCAAATATCAATAAGGATAGTAGAAAATAAAAGATGCCTGCTGTCTGTCATCACAGCAAGAAAACAGGGATATTGTTAAGTCAAGGAGTACAAAGGCAGTTTGCTCAGTCTCCCATCTGGGGTATCATGTCCTACTAACTAAGACACTGTCAAACTAAAGACTTTTTCTCCTGTGACCTATGAAAAAACATCTTAAGCTCATGCTAAGGACTCAAGTAACCCTCCCCAGTAGACTCAGGAGACACCAAACTCTTCTTTTTGAATCTCCTTCAAAACCAGAAAGAATTCTAATCTGGACTCTCTCTAGACTAGATCCTATGAAGATCCCATTGAGGTCTTAACAAACTCATGTTAAAAACTAATCTATCTGTTAACAAGTTAACATAAGGCCTATGTATCATTCAGCATTCTTTCAAGACTGGAGAGGCTACAGCTGTGATAATTAACCACGTCTTAATGGAGGTGGTTATCAAAGACTCTTACCTGACCTGGAGTCTTAACTAGATCTTGCACCAGCCCTGGAGTCAGCACAACCTGAGTTCAAATCCAGCCTCAGACACTTACTAGCTGTGTGACCCTGGCAAGTCACTGAACCCCAACTGCCTCCACAAAAATTTTTTTAAAGAAAATATACCTAAAATGCTCTGCAAAATTAAAAGTACTATGCCAATAACACCTACTATTATTATTACTTAATAGCTGTGGGACTTTGGACATCACTTAAAAGATCTCAGCCTCAGTTTCCTCCTCTGTAAAGTAGGGATAACAATTGTACCTCCTAGAGCTGCTGTGAGTGACATAATATGAAATAGCAAAAGTGCAAACCTTTTCACATTCATGACCTTTATTATTGTTATTGTTACTGTAAAGGATAATTAGAGGCCATTTGTAATGAACCAAGTTTGTAGATGAACATTATCCTAATGACACCGATAGGAATGGCTGACCCCATTCCAAGAGGAGCTCGAATAGTGATAGCTCATTCTATCATTGTTCACATGCACAGAAGGCTGTACTCTTCTTTCTTCCTTCCCTCGACCCAGCACCAGACACCTTCCTCTCCAATATGAACTTAGATCATACTTTTTGAAATCCAGGCAGTTTGGGGATAGACAATGGTGTGTCTGCCCATTTTCTGAGCTCCACAGGCCCCTTTGCCCCAAATGAGAAGTGCCATTGGCTAGGAATTACTTGCTTCAACCAGACCAGTGTTTTCAAATCCAAACAGAAATGGGGTCATTAAACCCCCATAGAGAAGAATCCCTGTGGGCTTCATATTGGTTTGGTTTTAAAATGTAGTGTTATCTATGCTTTAATACATTCTTATTGTATTCTGGTTTATGCTAAACTCAGGAATGTTGTGGGCCATATGTTTGGTGCCTCTGATCTAAACCATCCCTCACAAATGGGGGTAAAAGTAAAATAAACACTTCTCAGGAGAGAGGTGGTAAACTACAGGTGTGTATTAAGCATGCATTTTTGTCAAATAGAGCCAGTCTTGCTTTATTTACTTTATCTATGCCTCTTTGCCATAAGGAAGGTCTCTATGGAGGAGGGAAAGGACGATTTTCATAATGTAACAGCAATATTATAAAGATAAATGAAACTTTTATAATAAAAAATAAATAGAAAATTCAGTGGGAGTTGTTGTGAAGTCATTTTTCTAGTCACATCCAACTTTCCAGGACCCTATTTGGGGTTTTCCTGGCAAAGATACTAAATGGGTTTGCCATTATTTTCTCTAGCCCATTTTGCAGATGAAGAAAGTGAGGCAAACAGGATTAAGTGACTTGCCCAGGGTCACACAGTTATTAAGTGTCAAAAGCTGAATTTGAACCCATGAAGAAGAATCATCCTGACATCAGACCCAGCACACTGTCCACTGTACCACCTAGCTGCCCCATTGGGAAACGGGAAAGCTAAAGAGAGGAGAAAAGATTTTCCAGGGTCCAGATCCATATGACCATTATTATCAGAATCATAAATAGCAGATCTCTTTGAGGACATAATAGCAGATTCTAATCCTATCACATTAAGTTGAGTCAATCCTGTTGTTTGAAAGAAGAAAAATACTACTAAGACACAAGTGATCAGTTTAACCCTTCATGGAAAGAGGCTCTCTATCCAAAACCGAAACAACTGTGAGATTTAAAAAAAAAAATTTAAGGTATCACCAATATTTTTTTTTTTTTGCATTTTGGAGGGCAATTGGGGTTAAGTAACTTTCCCAAAGTCGCACGACTAGGTTTTTGTTTGTGTGTGTTAAGTGTCTGAGGCCTGATCTGACTCCAGGGCCAGCGCTCTACTCTCTTCGCCACCTAGCCGCCCCTCACAATTATTTTTAAAACAGAAAAACCTTCTACATTTTTTTTCATGAAACCCTTTGGTTACTTTATAGATGAGGAAACCAAGACCAAGAAAGGTGAGACAATTTGCCCAATATTTAGTTCAATAAGAAATAGGTCTGGAAGTAGAACTCAAATCTCCTGACTCTCAGTTCAGTACCCAGTTGTCTGGTTTCACCTACAATCAACTAGCAGAATGTGGTTTCATTTGTCAGCTGTTCCAGCTTTTCCAGGAACCACCGAAGGAAATATGGCCTAAGCAGAGTTGGGTTTAAGACTGAAGCTTCAGCCAGTCAGTCAGGTAGTGTTCCTGAACCCCATCTGGTCATTACAGGCTAAGCCTAACTTTCTGCCTTTCCCATATAAACAACACTGTCCATGTGAGGGTCGTGCTTCCTGGCTCAGTGCCCTCTTCTTGATTTGATTTTTCTTTTTCAAAAACCCACAATTTTGCTACTCAGAGGATTATGTTGAGTGCCTCATCCTGAGGTGAAAGGTGAAGGTGCAAGGGCCCATGCCCTGCAGGAGGCTGAGAGAAAGAAGAAAAACATGGTTTTCCCTCTTCTGCACTGAGTGTGGCAGGCCATAAACATTTTCAAATAAGCAAAGTTAATTTCTTGCTGCCCACCTCATTCCTTTTATGCACCCTTCTAAGCCTATTTCCAAAATCCCTGCAGCCTGGAACATTACTCTATTTGTAACATGTCTTCCACCCCCTCCCCTTTTCTTC
Organism: Gymnobelideus leadbeateri; assembly: GCA_011680675.1. Lineage (NCBI taxonomy): Eukaryota > Metazoa > Chordata > Mammalia > Diprotodontia > Petauridae > Gymnobelideus > Gymnobelideus leadbeateri. Next base: position 262,661 of record WOXC01006314.1, on the reverse strand, counting down.
CAAAATGCTCAAAAGACTTCAAACTTATCTCCTCCCTTCCTCTAAAATTCCCATTCCCTTGGTGCAAATAATCTCTGCTAGAGGTCTCAGGAAAGAAAAGCTGATTGGACTAATTCACACTGGTGTGTAAATGACTCATAGCCTCCATAATATTCTACAAAGCATTTGTATTTTTAAAAGAGGCTTTTTAAAAACCCAAATGAACCTTTAATTTGGGAAGAGGGCGGGGAGAAGATTTAAGTATTGTAACTATATGAAAAAAAATGCAAGTAGTCTGATATGAGCGGTAAGGATTTCAATCGTAAATGAAGAACAGTCTCTCCCTCCAGGGTCAGTTTCTCTGATCTATTCTCTAATCTGTTCCCCAATCTCTTTCTGACCTTCCACTTCTGAAGAAACCCACAGAGCCTTCAAAATTTCCAAGTTCTGTCCTCAGTATTTCAAAAAGGCAGAGAGAGAGAGAAAGGAGGAACAGGCATTTAGGGCAAGGATATAGCTGATGTAGAGCTCCTTACAGCCCTCCCCAATTCTCTCGTTGGCAGACAAGGTCCATAAATATTGTTTTTCCTTAATCACCTTGAGTTACATAATAGGAAAATGGTTCAGCTCCAGATTCAAAGGTCACTTTCTCATTCATCCTCATTAACCAAAATTTAGAAAATGCTCACTGGGCACTGTACTGGAAGCCTAACAGCCCCTGATTCCTATTCCTTCCACTTACAAAAGTAAAAAAAAAAGTGGCAATAACATAGCACATTAGTGTGGCTTCAGATGAAGGCTTGAGCTATCTATGGCATAGATCATTTCTAGCATAAAATTTGATAAGACTTCAGGTCTGAATAAGAAACATTCAGAAAAAAAAACCTGACAAAAACAGAAAATGATGGCCTGGATTATTTGGGGTTTTCCCCTTTTGGGGAATCAGTAAAATAATTGCCTGTAAAGACAAAAATGATAGAAGGAAGACTATAAACTCTAGAAGAGAAAATAAAATCCTGGGGGAGGGGAGCAGGGAGCAAACAATATTCTATTTTTTGGAGTCCCTAATATGCAAGTTGGATACCCAATGTTCTTCCCAGGTTTGAGCAGTTTCAAATAGGAATAAGATAATCAGGTGGAAGGATAAAGTTATTGGGGAAAAAAAAAGAACTCACCAAATCCAAATTTGAGTGTCTGGTAATGGTCACATGAGCTCCATTAAAAGAAGGTACACTTACACACAGCTAAAGCTTCAAAATGAAAATATGCCTCAGACTCTAGCCTAGATTGGTTCTGGTGACACTTCGTTTTAGCAAAATAGAAATATTGGAGGGAGGATGGGAATAGGAAGCTATTTACCAACAATCACTCAGGGGCAGGGGGAATGTCTGATTCTCTAGTTTCATACTTGGATGTTCTTTTAAAAACTGTTATTTAAGGGTGGCTAGGTGGTGCAGTGACTAGAGCACTGGCCCTGGAGTCAGGAACTGAGTTCAAATCTGACCTCAGACAAGTAATACTAGCCGTGTGACCTTGGGCAAGTCACTTAACCCCAATTGACAAAAAAAATCTTATTTCATCAAGTCATGTTGCATGCTATGTTGTAAATCTTTTCAGAGTTTCAGAAGAACCCCACAAGAGCTAAACAACAATAACCAAAGGAACAGCATGTTGGTTTCATCTTACCCCTGCCTCTCTTTAAGTACCAAGAAAATGCTGGGTTCCATTTTCTTTCTGGACTTAAAAAATCATATATAAGACTGCTATTTGCATTTACTGATGAGTCAAGAACTACTCTATTATAAGCAAACGGATCTTCTTGCCTGACGAATCACTGACAGCTATGAAACACAGATGATAAAGAGGAAAACATTTCTCAAAATTTTGAAGTTTTCATTTTATATATAAAGTGAGTTTGCATGTACATTCTACCTGCTTCTAATTGCCTAGATTGAATTTTATATTATCTAGATTGAACAAGGAGAAACATTTTTATGAGTGATAAGAACGGGGGAAAAAACAGTAAGACAAATGCTCTGCCCTCTCTCCCTGGTTAGTGAGTGATTTATTTATTTATGCTGAAGGGGGAAAAAACTTTAAAATGTTAAAATTCTCTCCTACATATTGATATGAAATTGGAAAAATAATCCTAACATTTATTTTAGATTAAAGAAATGCTCCAAGGCAATGGTATTATTGGATATTGAGATAATTTGCATTTTATGGATACTTTGATGAGGACAAAGCTTCTGAAATGTAAATACAAGCACTGAAAAGAAACCAGAATCTTAAAATAGAAACTTTTTTTTGAAACTGAAATAAAACAAAAGCCTATTTATAATTTGCAGATTATGATTCAGGTGAAATGCAAATGCAAAATAAAAAACCTCAAACATATCACAAACCCCTCACCATTCAAAAAAATAAGACTCAGAAGCAAGAAATTGATAGGAGAAGAAATGACATTTCATAAATTTGTACTTTCACCATTTCTCTCCAAGGATTTCCCATGAAATTACTAATTTGTCTAAATTCCTCATCATTTTTCTCAGAATCTGTTCTCTACTAAGTTACAAAGTTATCTCAATTTAATAGATCAGGATCGAATGAGATGATTTACATATATTTGCATTTTGTGAACACTGAAGCACTATGTAAATATTAACTAATATAATCTTAATTTCCATGATGACAAAGGGTTAGGAAGACAGGAGGGCTGGTTGCTTCACCCAGGGCTGGGATGCTCTGATCGCTGAATTTTTATTCAGGAACATAGTCACACACTCTCTAGCAGTGTGGTGCTGGGTAAATCATTTAACCTCCCTAGAGAGTTCTGTAAAATATTTATACTAAAGAGCACCTACCTCACAGGGCTCTTAGGAAAATTAAAAGAGATGACGATGGGGAAGATGATGAAGATGATGATGTCAAATACTTTGTAAACCACGAAATGCCATATAAATCCAAGTTGCTATCATTATTCAGCTGTTGTATAAATGTTAGCTGATATTCTTATAGCAATCTCATCTCATTCAATGGAGTTCAGATCTTGACATTCTTCTTTTCTCTTTAATGTTTTCTGGATTGTTGAACAAGCAGATAAAATCATTGTCTCATATTTGAAGTTTATTATTATTAGCAACATTAGTATTGTTACTATTATTGTCTCATCTTTTTTCAGTGGAGTTTTCATAGAAATGGTCCTGGAAAAAGTCCCCATCCTTCTATTGTCCTTTTAGATTTAACGCTCTACAAATTTATTTTGCAGGGAATTCAAACGACTGCTTCTTGTAGCTGAATAAAATTGAGGTAAATCTCACCTTCTGTAGGCTAATTGAAAGCATTAAGCATAATTAATAATAGGCATATTATTATGTTTTTTCTAGGCAAGATCCAGCACCTATGGGGACACCCTAGTCATGAAACTTTGGTTTTTAGCCTTGGCTCTAAATGACTTCTCTTGTTCTTTGAAAAAGTGAAGGCTGCTAAAGTAGAAAAGTCCTTACAGATATAAATTGCTCACCTGCTCTAGCAAGAAGCCAGGCCTGGAGTTCTCAGTCCTGAGTGTGACTAAGCCCTCCACCACTTGTAACAGGTGGAATCGAAGGAGAAAATACGGAATGCCTTCCTGAGGCCCCTTGGATAACGAAGCGGCAAGAGGCGTTCGTGTTCTGGGAGCCCAGCTAAACAGTGCCAGAGCTGCTGTTCTCTCTCTAAAGCGGTTACACCTAAAAACCAGGAGCAATTCCTTTAGCCAGACATTTCAAAAGGCACTTCCCTTCACCCCATTTTGTTCCTATTACATCAAAGGTAAAGTTCACCCCTTGTGATAACAGATAAGTAGATGCTAAGGCATTAGAAAGTCAATAAGGATTTCCTATCATCTGGGGGAAAAATGTAGTCCTTCTTAACCAACTAGAAACTAATTGTTAAAACTCTGCAACAGACTAAGTCTTTATGAAGGAGAAAGATCAAAACACAACTTGGATCCCATAAACTAGAAGGTTACAGAATCCAGAGAGTGCTCCAGCTCTAACGTTCTGTCCCCAAGGTGTTTCAGAAGGAAACAAATCGATGGGGGGATATCAGTGTGTCAGGTTGGAGGTGGGAGAGTAAAAAAGTTCGATTCCCGCTCTACCTCTGATCCTAATAAGCGACAGAGCTTCGGCATTATTGATGAACCTCAATGTCACTGTTTCTTCACCTGTAAAATGAGGGAGTTGGATAAGCTGCCACAAACAGTCTTTTGGGGCTGTAACCTTTCCTAATTTCATACATTTTTAATCTTGCTAAAAGCACAAGATTATTTTTACTGTTACACAAAGAAATTTTGGAGATTTGAGGTCAGCTATATGTAACTAAAGCAAGCTGGGAATAAATAGAGCAAGACCTCCAAATACTGGGAAACCACCATCAATCAACCTTAACATATTTTTAAAAGACATTCCACCTCTGACTAGGTTTCCCCTAATCTACAAAAGCCATTATTGGTTCACATGAAAGAGGCAAGGCCCTGATTGTGAATCAAGAAAGCCAAAAGAAGGGACAGGTATGCCAGAGTGAGATGAGGCATTGCCAGGAGCACAAAACCAGCTGAAGTGATGGGAAACCTGATGATGGAGTGTTAGCATAATTAGGGGCATTAAATTAAGGGCAAAATTGGGCCAGCACAAAGCCTTTATTTTCAGTTGAACTAGACAATCACCTGCACTTCTGGGGAGGGGAAAAAAAAACCTACTTTCTTTATTCTATTTCAGCACTTAAAATAGACTGCCTGAAAATCTAGACTGAAAAGACTCATACCACCAGATGATGTAAAGATAACCAAAGGTAGCCCAGGCACTCCCCTCCCCTTCCCATAAAGTGAAAATGAACATAGTGTAAATTGATTGGTGATTTAGTCCCTTTCAAACAAGCCTGAAAACTTGATAAGCTGGCTCTTGTTTCTTGGTTGTTTATTTAGAAACCCCAAAGCTGGTGGCAGCTGAAACCATTTAAAGGAAGACGTTATAAAGGGAAAAGAAAAGAATACGTAAGAAAATGTACTCAAGTCAATAATGCCTTGAAGAGTTTCTTAAAAAGAAAAAAAACACATAAACTACACCATTTAATCAGAATATTCTTAAAAGAAATGCCTCAAGTTTTAATTTGTAGATTTCATTGTGATCGTGATAAGGGACTATTTTTCCTTTTTTTTTTTTTTGCCTTGTTATGAACTCTATTTCCTATTATATACTGAGAAAGTCTTATATGTGCAGAAGTTGCCACCCACAACTGAATCATTGGGAAAAAAAAAGAAATTGATGATATGAAATGGGAAAGAACTGGAAGATTCCCAGGTCAAGTGTTTGAAGGCAAATCCCCATCTCTGCTTGGATTGCCTCTAAAATGCTCTCACTGAAAACCAGTTTCCTCAACTTGTACTTTCTCTAACACAGAATGCAGTTAATCTCTAGCCAAGGGAAGTATTTTAACTGCTCCATAATAAAAACTCTAATGAAGAGCAGGACAATACTTGACTATAGTTAATAAGCTTCCAACTTGAAGTGACAAAATTCTTCCAGGGCTTGGAGGTGAGGAAGGTAAGAAAAGGGAATTGGCCAGCTCGTCAGCAGCAAAGGAGATTTGAAAGCCACTTGTGGCTGGGACTTTCGAGGCCTCATTTAGAATTGAAAGTATCAAGGGAATTTGGTTCCTGGTGACAGCACAGTGGGAATTCCCACTCCAACAACCCATGAAATGTTATTGCATAATTATTCACCTTCTGAGGCCCATTAGAACTTATCAGCAGAGAAAGAAATTTAATTTAAACTCACCCCTCTGTGCTAAAGAATTACAGAGCCAGGAGATCAAAGCCTGCAGCTTTGTAGCCCAGTGGTTTGCAACACCTAGCCACAATAGGGTGAGAAGAAGGGAGGGGGGAGACCCCGGAATTCCTATGCTTTGCAACTTTGTGGGGACTGGAGAGATGCAAGGATGGGGGAAGGGTCTTCGACTCACTGACTTGTTTGATGGAGAAATATGTGAATTTCAATGTTGGGAAGATTTTTGAGGTCTGTGTGTCAGTTATATATTTGAAACAGTAGCTTATTTCTGGGGAAGACAGATCCTGGTTTCTTTCTAGGAGACTGGAGGAACCATTCCTGCCTTACCAACAGGATGAGCCCTTCCTCTTCCTTCCTCATTGTTGTGATCCAGTGTGCCAGTGTGAATGGGTGCATGTAAAAACACGTCTTAAATGCTGTTGGGGATACCAACTATACAGCTTGTGAATCTTACTTAAAGCAATCCCTAAGACAAAAAAAATGTTTAAGCCACAATTTCACCATATTGTGACTTAAACACATACTCTATATGATGTGTATATAAAAACAAACCATCACCACTTATTACTTTCCTGGAATTAAGTAGAGTCTAGCGGTACTGCCATACATAGAAGATGTCGGTGGGGGGGGGGGCGATTAAAAAAAGGTAATGCTCTTCAAATTCTACCAAGACTTGATGGAAAGGTCACAATGAAAAGTCACTAGGGCCTTGATCAGCTGCCCTAGGTAGGCTGAGATCCAGAGTGCAGAATCCAGGACCCAATGGGCAATCCCCACCCTCTAAGTGACATCTTCCTAGGTCCCAGCTCTGACATACAGCCTGGAATTATGTAGAAAGTGAATAAATACAGGCCAAATGGAAATCAATGGAATGTCATGTGCATCTTTTAACCCAACTAACTCACTGCTGGTACTGGTTGCCAAAGATCTTTCTTCCCCAATCCCATGGCCTAACAGAAATGTTATAGAAATGTCATTCTTCCCAAAAAGAAAAAGAAAAAAATTGCAACATTGCTTAAGAATGACCAATTCTGGTCTAGAAGAGAAGAAACAATGCACCTCCCTCCCTCTTTGCAGAGTGGAGGGCTACAGGTATGGAACATTGTATACATGCTCACACTTCCTTGATGTGTTCATTAGTTTTGCAGAATTTTTTTTCTATTCCTATTTTTCATTACAAGACATTGGTCACTGGAGATGGGAGGGGAAATAACATACTTGGAAATATAACTGATGTAAAAATCAAAATATCCATCTTCTTTGTGAAGAAATGCTATTCTGTTAGAAATGTCTTAGGTTGCAAATGCCTTGCTCTGGAGGCTACTTTGGAGGTGGAAGATAATGTACCCTACAAAGGACTTCAGATCCATTACAACAAGCCAAACCCACACATATATGAAATATTTGGATATACACACATGCACAAACACAGTCCCACACTTACACTGAATGCATTAATTAAATCACAAACACACTCCCATCAGCATCAAAAACATGTATTACTCCTCTCTAGGGCTATTCTTTGATTTCAGGAATCAGGGAGAAGGAGAGGGGGAGGAAAGAGGGATTGCTCCCCTGGGTTTCCCAGATTTCGCTCAGTCACCATTAAGATGAAAATGGGGACAAGCTCAGGTCAAGCAGAGATGGGCAAAAACAGAGCACAAAACAGTGGGGAGGAGAGGAGAGAGGGAAAACGGGGGCCAGGATGGGTGGGCTGCCACTGAGAGGCAGGCTCCAAAAGAGACCCTGGGAGCTATTCATCTGCCGGCAGGGAGGTCTTGGGGTCAGGGCCCTGGGAGCTAGGGACAGGCAGCAAAGGCTACACAGGGCTTTTGGACTCCATAGTATCTGCAATTCCTTCCACACTAAATCTATGATTTGAGGTCTCTAGGAAGAGGGAGGTACAGAAGCATGGGAGTTAAGTGAGATCAGGGACAGGAAAGGGAGAGTCCCTGAAGACTCAGTCAGATCATAGGCATGGCCTCTAGGGAAGACACAGTAGGGGGAAGACCAGAGAGAGTTGGAGCAAGGCTGGACCAAGGCAGGGTTCAGAGCTGCACTTGGGATACTCCAAAGAGTCGGAGAGGAGAGGCTTGGGTAAAGAAAGGGTCACTGAGAAACAAAATTGATGTCAGCCCCAGAAGTGCCTCCCCCATGGGAGAAGTGGGGGCTGAGACCAGAGCACCCACATACATCAAACACACCCACATAAACATAAAAACACTGACAAAATACACACCTTCCCAAACACTTGAGAATTCACACACACACAGTTAGCATAAAGGTGGCAGCCTCCCCTCCCTCTGTCTCCAAGGGGCCTGGGCTTCCACCCAGCCAGAAGAAGAACCCAGGGCCCGCAGGCCACACTGAGAGCCCAACAGAACAGAGCCAAGAAGAACAGATCAGACTGGACAGTGGCTGTGGCTGCAGAGCAGGGACAAGGACACAGGGTGGCGCTCTGTCCCCGCCACAGGAGGCTGTGCAGGAGGTCACCAGACCGGCTGCAGCCTTGGGAAATCATCTTGCCTGGCCTGCCCCCTGGCTTTTGTGTGTCAGGCGCCAGTGGGGGGTGGGGGGAGGACAATCGGGAAGGCAGCAGCCAGAGGGGCTCGGTAGTCACTGACCCCCAGGCACGGGCCTCTCCTTGTAGTCATGTTCAAATTCTCCAGCAATAACAAAATAATGTATATACCTCTGAAATACCATGACTACAACAGCTCCCCTGCATCTAGAGTATTCTAAGGTTAACAAGTCAAGTTACTGCCAGTCCCAACCCCAAGAACCTTTAAAGGCTGTCCATGGGGTGGATGAATAGGGAAAAAGAGAGAAGTTTTAAACAGAGAGGGATGAATCCTTTTTCGACAACCCCCAACCTCCCCACCCCCCAAAAATCCAACAAAAAAGAAAACCTTGAAGAACCAAGTAGTCTTCCCTCCTGGATGAGGAGAGAACCACATATCACTTCAAAGCAAGCTAACCCTAGGTTCTTATTAGAACCCAAGATCAAAAACTTGAAGGAAGGGGTGAAGAAAACAGCAGTGGAGGGAGGGAGGGGGTGCCTAGCCAACCTGACTAAGTGTTGGTCCCTGTTCTCCATCCCTGGAGTTCTTTCTGTTTTATTAGTAATTTGGAGAAAATAATTTCCAATGTCTACTTTGACTCTGTCCACAATCTTCTCAAAACATAAAAAAATAAAGCCCCCTGTACCAACCGGGAGAAAAAAAAATTCTCTATAACAAAGTAACATCCCAAGTCAACTGCAAGGAGCCAAGCAAGAAGTCTTCCGGGTAGCCACCCACTGAATAAGGCAACGATTTTTCCTGATAGAGAACCCAGAACCAAAAAATTATATATATAAAAGTCATGCCAACTAAACAGCCCGGGCCAGTCTCCCACTGAACCTCATTTTGGAAAGAAAATAAACAAGGGAAAGCAAGGAAAGTAAAGAGGAAAGGAGAAGAAAAGGAGAGGAAAGGAGACAAAATGAAAAAAGGAAGGACCTGAGAAGCAGGGGAGCAGCAAATATACAAAATGATGCACCGGGAACCCAACAGCAGCTCCTCAGTCACTTGCCGAGGGCACCGGCATCCTTCACCACACTCAGCCCTACCTACCACCAACTGCATCCAATTCTATAAAAACAAAACCAACAACCTCAAACTATTAAAAAATGCCAGGCCACTGTGAAGTACAACGTAAAGTAATAAGACATAAAGGGTAAACCTGCCTAGTGTTTCTTATGGGAGAGATAAACAAAGTCCTGCCATTTCAGAGGGAAGGGGAAGATCTGTAGGAAAATCAGTAGGAAAACCTATAAAGACAGGAGACTGAAACTGAAACTACAGGCCTGACCCAAATCAAGCCTTCACTTGGGGAGCTGCATATCACACGATTCAAGAATTACCCTTATCACAACCTTTCCCTTTACCCAAGAGGTAAATTCTCAGATCAGAAATGATTCCAGTCCATATTTTTTCTCTTTAAGTTTTGCTTATTCTATTTCTTTTCCCATCTAGAAGACAGCTTCAAGAGATAACATTTGACCTTTGTACTAATCCTAGATAGGAGAAAAAGAAAATCTATTTCAAGAAATTCTTACATAATGCCTTCAGTAACAGCCTATCAAATATTCTTGCCCAAAGGACCCATCTGAGGTTGCAAAGTGGCCAGTGCCAATATCTGAAGCTGCTTCCTAGGCATCTGACCCTAATCACTGTGCTGGGCTAATGGACCCTTTTGTTTTTGCCCTGCAGGTCCAGAAGCAAAGGAGAAGGGAGGAACAGGAGAAGTCAGAGTTCCAAGATTTTCCCAAATGAAATTTGGGGTAGGAAATTATCAAATTTGGAAAAAGGAATTGACTGCACAAAATATATCAGTTTCTACAATACTCCCACTTCACTCCAAGTCCCAGTTTCAACTGGGTGAAAGCTCCATAATAAAGAAAACAGGAAGGCAAAGAAAATATGTGCCACCTTATAGAATACTAACCCCAAATTGGAGAAAAAAAAACCCTGGATTGGTCCAGGGATACTTTGCAATCTTCAGGGAACTGACTGATATTCCCTAGTTGGCCTGACCTCTAGGTCAACAACTTACCTCCTTATACCTTGATCGGCTAGGCTGGAAGCTAGCTGCTGAGTTCAAAAGTAGCTGCCGTCCCCTATTACCTTACCAGGGAACCAAAGCCTTGCTAAGGGAAGTTAGGAAAGAGGAAAAAACCTATCCCTCTACATATAATTGATAGATAGATAGATAGATAGATAGATAGATAGATAGATAGATAGATGGGTGGATGCCCAAACCCCCCCACACACACACACAAACACACACACACAACGTTACAAGAAATGCGCTCAAAATCTAAACGTTGGATTTGCTCTTCTTACAAACTGTTATAACCTTCATCTGGAAGCAGTGATCAGTCAAAACCAAACAACACAATTTTGGGGACCAGAGAAGAGATAAAGAAAAAAAAACAGAAAAGTTTGTTTCATATGTACAACTCTAGAAAATCTGTCTGACTTCTGTCACCCTAGATAAATCTTCTCCAAGACAGCGTCTCTCCTTACTGTCACCACCTCTTAAATCAACCATCGATTCTGTGGCGATATGCAATGCAACCGATATTATAAATGTACCATCGCTTTCTTACCTGCCACCACATTTAACTCCTTCAGCCCAGCTTTCTCGGAAGCCCTCTGCACTGCAACTTTCAATTAAAAAAAAGAAAGAAAAAGAATGTTGATTTAATGCTGCTCTAAACATTCCTCCTCAGAACAAATGGACACAAAGAGGCAGTTTTACTTTTCAAAAAAACATCCATCCTGTTCTCAGGCTTCAGTCCCAAGAAAGCCCCAGCAAGCTACTAACTGTTGCTTAGGTTAAGTGGGAAAGTTCTGCAGGTCTCCCCTCAAACATATGCATCTCTGTGGAGGCAGCCTGCTGCTCGGGCAAGACCTCCTTTCATAATCTGTTTTTACCCCTAATTGCCATTTCACTCCTGAATTTGTAACAACTGGAACAGTCAGCCTGCTTTTCCTTCCCCTATTTGATAACCAGTTACTTCAATGACAAGATTTCAATTCTAGATGGGAACAAATTCTCAATTGTGGGAGGCAAATTGAGAGACAAAAAGAAGCAAAACCTCTAAGAATCTCAATTCCATAGGTTTGTAGTTTTATTATTATTATGAATCAACTTTAAAATGGGACCCCTGAGCTAACTATGAAGAACCCTGATAACACTATCTAGGAACATCAAAATTACTTCAGGTTTAAAATTATTATTTAAGGAATATTCAGGCTCACAAAGACATTTTAGATATCGATCACTAAACAGACATATAAATATATACATATATATATTTATCCTGTCATTTAATAGATCAAGGTTTAATTCTTTTTCTTTGGGATCTCAAGGGGATTTAAAATAGAAAACCACACAAATAATTTTTACCCTCCCATAGACCTAAAACATCTAATGACAAAAGTAAGATTTTGTTAAAGTTACCAACCCCTCCCCCACCTAAATTCCATACCTTCCAACCCCAAAAGTTATGCCCAAACCCACTTTGATTTAGATTTTATTGAGGAGTGCTGAGTAGCCTTACTCGATTCACTCGATGGTCAGATTTTGTCTTGGGTATTATTTTCGGGTTTTATTTTTTTGTTTGGTTTGGGTTTTTTTGTTTCATTTTTTTGTTTGTTTGCTTTTGTTTTTTTTTGTCAGGGAGGGTAGACTTAGAAAGAAAACATTCTTTAAGAACCAGTTAATTTGAACAAATTTTAAGCAGTCAGCAATTACTTTTTTTGGAATGTAACCTGTTGGTACATCATGAATTACATTGGATTGTCATCAACCAAACAACATCTCCTAAATTCATAAAATATAGCTGTCAAGAGGATTAAGTAAACAAATCTTTCGATTTCCTTAATGTATTTTTGAATGCTGTGTTTTCTGTCTTAGTGTTTTATGTGGTTTTCCTTGGAGTATTTAGCCAGAAAAAAACATGCCAATTCCCCCAATTCTGAGGAACAAGAAAATACGAATTAAGGGCCTGATAGTCATCTTTTCTCCGAGTTTATTTATACCATTTAAAATATTACAAATAAATCAATTACATCTCATGCATTTAAAATGCAAGTCTAAAATGTCCCAGCGAAAAACTTTCCATTTCAATGTGAAATATCCAAACGATTTCAACATTACAATGAGCAACTAGTTTGCAGAGCTCGCAAACCTTTGGAGTGTAGGGCAGGAGGGCGAATTAACAGTTAACAAAGGTAACCTGCAGGAAATACACATAGGCCAAAGTTCGTTCAGTTTCACTTGGACAAATTTATTTAATACATGGGTTTGGGGGCAAACCCACTTGTTATGAAAGAAGGAGAACGTCCACTTTAACTATGCCTGAACTGCCAATGCAAATATAAGTACATGCTTCATTAAATTAAATGTAATCCAACATTTATCAAATAGCATCTTAGTTACAGTTTGATACCTATCTAAATTAATATCCGAGCAAAACTAGGTCCTGAAAGAGTACCTGCACGGCCACTTCCAGAGCAAGTCTCCAGAAACGCAGTTCACTAGGACTGCAACAATAATTCTGAATAATTTTTTTCTTGTGACGAAAAAAAATTTCAAGTTGACTTCAATATATTTTCAAATATTTACTGCAAGTATATACAAGAAAAATACTATACAAAATCGTCTTCTGGACAACTGCGACTCACAGCTGCACACTGGTGGAGTTATATTTAATTGCTAACTAATCTAGAACGATTCTCCAATAGAACAAACCATTCGGTTCGGATATATTTTACAAAGATTTCTTTTTTTGTCCTATTCCCCCCCACCCCTCCCTTTTGGCATTCGGACTAAAGCCTCATCTGCAAGCTAACCACAGCATCTTCACTTGTTTAAAGGTTTAAATCACAAAGAAAAAAATAAATTTTATCCTAAATATTTTCAACCGGATTGCATGAAGATATAGAAATGAGAACTCCACAAATGGGTGACCGGGAAAACAAAAAGCCTGGCGATTACTCTGGGGAGTGCTGGAGGGCGAGGTAGAAAAAAGGATAAATACAGAGATACTTAATCTGGTCTCACCGGAAAGAAGGCCATTTTTGCATAAGAAAAAGACGCTTACCCTAACCCCCACTCCCACCCTCACCCTAGACGTTAAGTTCAGGAGATCAAAATCACTTTGGGATCAATATTAACAGCACAGTTTCAAGAGAAAGACTTGTTTCGCTAGCGGCTGTTGAAAAAAAAAATTAAGGTTTGTGACTGGAGACGAGCGAAATAAAGAGAACTTTTTTGTTTTGAAAGCAATGCATACGTATACACATAGATTATATATAGTACTTGTATATATAATATATGTATATATGTCCATTTGGATCTGCATGTGTGCATGTGTTAAAGGAAGCTGCTGAGCAGGAAAACAGAGACTGGCCCCATTTTTCAACTGTCGAAAGTTCCACCTCGGGGGTGGGGCGGGGGGGGGGAAGATAGGAGGGGGGAACCCAGGAAAGTTTCTGCTGCAATGAATTTTAACTGTCAATTGGGCCACTTTCTCTGCCGCAAAACGCAGAGGGCGCCCCTCGGGCTGCCAGACCCTGGGGCTCTCGGCTAGCGGGAGAGAAGTACCTGAGCCCTGCTCCGGGCTAAGCTCCAAGGTGGAGGCGGCCTACCGAGTCTTTCTCAGCCAGAGCCTGCGCAGCCCGGAAGGCAGCCCAGCTAGCAGCATCACTGCCCTCAGCCCTGAGACTCCCTCCTCTGCACCTCTGGGAATTTTCCTGACTGAACCACCCCACCCCGCCTGCTGCCCCGAGGACCCCAAGCCTGGGCAGGCAGCCTCATGGTTGCTCTGCTTGAACATACACACACACACACACACACACACACACACACACACACACCCCTCCCCCGATCGGAAGTAACACCTGGGAGAGTGAGCACAACTCAAACCCTTCAGAGAATGAATGGGGGCTTGGGGGGGGCAGATTTTAATTTTTCAGAGAAAGAATGAAAGAGATAGTAAAAGAAGAAAGGAAGGAAGGAAGGGGAGGGAGGAAAAGTGTCCAAAAAAGCGATACAACTTACTTACACGTCCATGTCCCCTTTACAAAGTTAAGTGTCACAGAGAGATAAGGGAGACCCCAAAGCGTTCCCCGTCCCCGTGCCTCGCGGCGCGGTCGGGCAGGCAGCAGAGGGCCGGGCCTGGCCATCGGGGCCCCGGGGACGGGCTGCAGGGGCCCAGGCCGGTCGGCCAGGAGCCAGGGGTGCTCAGGTTCACTCCAGCCCGTTGCGGTGGCCCGGCTCCGGGGGCTGCAGCAGCTCCGGAGAGTGGCACGGTGGGCTACCGGCTGCACTGTGCTCGCTGTCGGTGTCACTGCCCTTCTTGCCACCGCTTCCCGAACCCGCCGAGCCGCCGCCGCCGCCGCCGCCGCTGTGGGTCTTAACGTGCTTGCTGAGATGGTCGCTCCGCATGAAGCGCTTGTTGCAGACCGGGCAGGCGAAGCGCTTCTCGCCTGTGTGGGTCCGCAGGTGCCGCTGCAGCTCGTCGGAGCGCGTGAACCTCTTGCCACAGAAGAGCCAGTTGCACACGAAGGGCCGCTCGCCCGTGTGCCAGCGCAGGTGCGCCTTCAGGTGTGACGTCTTGCCGTACACCTTGCCGCAGCCCGGGATATGGCAGCTGTGCAGGCCCTTGCGCCGAAGACTGGCACCGGCCGGGCCCAGCCGCTCAGCCTCCTGGCAGTTGGGGCAATCGCAGGTGGCGCGGCCCGAGTAGCGGCGGGCAGAAGAGCGCGGGGAGCCCCCCAGAGGCGCCGACGGCCCGCCGCCGCCCAGCATAGAGCCGCCGGCGCCGGCCAGCGGCGACGGGGCCGAGTCTGGGTAAGACCCCGGGAGTACCGGCTTGAAGCCGTCCATCAGGTGCTGCCCAGCCGGGCTGAGCAGATGCGTCGAGGCGCCGCTGCTAAAGGCTGAGTGCCCCAGGCCCGAGTAGTCCGAGTTGTAGCCGCCCAGCGGCGAATGCAGCGAGCCCTGCAGCCCCCCCGCGGCCGGGTGCAGCGAACCGGGCAGTGCTGCAGCCCCGTTGGGGTTCTGCACGTCGATCCAGCCAGCTCCCACGTCCCACCAGCTGGAGGCGGCTCCTGCCGCACCCACGTCTCCCGCGGCGCCCAGGCCAGGGTGCGAGGGCTTGAACCACGACTCATACGGGTGAGCCATTCCCACGCGCGGGTAGATTCCCTGCAGGCCGTCCACCGACGTATGTACCTTGGACAGGAACACTGGCTGATGCGAGCCGTCCTGACTGTGCGCTGCCGCGGACGAACTGCCCCCGCCGCCGCCGCCGCCGCCACCCCCGCCGCCGCCGCCGCCGCCTCCCGAAACACCTGGGGCCTGGAAGACTGAGTAGTCGTTGGCAAAGGGCGACCCCGAGGCGGCTGCGGCAGCCGCGGCAGCCGCGGCAGCGGCGCTGCTGGAGGTGAGCGAGAAGGCGCTAGAGCCTGGCGAGCCGCCGCAGCTGAATGAGTCCGACACAAGAGCCGCAGCGGCTGCTGCTGCAGCCGCCGCAGCTGCAGCCGCTGAGGAAGATCCTCCGGTCCGGGAGGACCCCGACACCCCAAAGCCGGAAAGGCTGGAGCCCACTACGTTACAGCTGCCGGACGATGAAGAGGAAGTGCGTTTCCAAGGATGGAATCCTTTCCCGAACGAGGACGCGCTGTCCGAGAGGGAGGAGGGCGACGGGCTGGGACTGCCGATCTTGTTACAGGTAGCAGCGAGCATGGCTAGAGGCGTGGATCCCAACCTCGGTTCTTCCTGCGGGAAAGAAGAGAGGAGACAGGGGAAGGGGGAGGAAGGTGGGGGCGGGGAAGGACATGGGGATGGGATGGGATGGAAGAGAAAGTGCATCAGTTCCCTGATACCCTCCAAGACTTCCCCCACACACCGCACCCCCATTTCTCCCGGCAGAGAGTCTCTACCCACTCACCTTTCACACCCACCAACAGCTCGGGAACCTGGCTGGCTTTCTAATTTTTTTTGGGTGGGGGGGGAAATTTGGTTGCTGGGCGTCTGGAGTGAGAGGCACTCACTCCTAGAGAGACTTTGACAAGCAGCCTCCCTGAAAGCCAACACACTACTCTCACACACAAGGCCCAGGACGTACCCTTTCGACTGAGGATGGGGGGGGAGGGAAACCGGGGGTCAGGATTGCAGAAAGAGGAAGAACAGAGAGACAGGAATCTTGTCTGAAAAAGAAAGCCGCACAAATCGCCGGATTGGATCGGTTTGCGTGCGTGTGTGTGTGTGTGTGTGTGTGTGTGTGTGTGTGTGTGTGTGTGTTTTAAAGCGGCATTCGAGTGTCTCTCCTTGGCCATCCATCCATCGGGAGGCTCCCTACCGATTTCCAGTCCCCAGAAACCGATCCTTGTTAGTTTTCTTCCAGCCCAGAAATGTCGGACCTCTGGAGTCCGCTTTCTCACCCCCTTTGTCATGGTTATTATTGTTATTTGAAATCACTTCGACAACAGTTTAAAAAACAAAACCAAACCATACCGAGGCGGGTTCCACGTACCTGCAGGATGCGGCGGGCTGCGGAATTTTAAGGGGGAGGGGAGCCGCTGCTGCCAAGTGCCCGGGAGCAAAAGCTTTAAAGCAGTCTTTCTTTCTTTCCCCCCTGAAATAGTCACATGGAAGATAGGCTGGACTAGCCCTTCTCCCCGGACAGCCGCAGCCGAGCTCTGGGAGATGGTTCGTATAAATGCCCTTAGAACCTTTTCCTGAGCTCAAAAAGAGTGACTGCCCCCCCTCCCTTCCCCCTTTTTCTTTTCTCCAAATTCACTTGTACTTAAGACAGAGAGAGGGGGAAAAAAACCTCTCAATAGAGAGACTGATAGCCCCTGTCCTGGCCGGGGCTATTTTAGCCCCCTCCAAGCGGCGAGAGAAAGAAACTAATTAAACCAGCAAGAGAAAATCCTTAAACTCACCCCTAGTAGTGAAGTTGCCATCCCACCAAAGTGCCCTCCTCCTCCTCCTCCTCTCAGAGGATCTTTTATATATTGATAAATCAGAGGCAGTGTTTTTTTTAGAGGTGTGCAATACAATGATCTGGTCCGCCCCTTCCAGCACAATTGTAGCCCTCTCCGCGGCTTTGAAGTACCGCTGAGCCTCGGCCAGCCAATCTGCGGCGCCGCCGGGCCGCTCAGACACGCTGCTGCGTGAGGTCACCAGTCCCAGCCCCAGCCCCAGCGCCAGCCCCAACTCTGCGGAGCGAGAGAGACGCCCGGGAGCGGGCGCAGGCAGCCGCAACAGCAGCAGCAGCGCCAGTGGCCAGATTCTATTCTCCAGTGAAAGGGGGGGAGAGAGACTGATTGTGTGTATGAGTGTGTGTGTGTGTGTGTGTGTGTGTGTGTGTGTGCCACAAAGCTTGCAGAGGGGAGCCGCACTGCTACTACGTGAGCTCGCGCGCGCGCACACGCGCGCGCGCGCACACACAATCAGATTTTACAAGCAAGTGAAACAGATTGCAAAGTTAAGAGAGGCTGGGCAAATAAAAGATGTCGCCTAAACGCAGCTGGCGTCCCACACCCTCACCCCTTGTTACCTAAAAGCTGGATGCTGGGGTTAACCCTACGGTTGGCTCTGTTACTTTCTCTGGAAAAGCTCCTTACCCCGTCCGTTCCAAAAGGACCGAGGCGGGGCAGAGTTTGTAAGAGGTGGCCTAGCTCCTTTTGCATCTGATCCTTTGGCCTCTCCCCCCCTCCCCCCCACCATGGTGTGTCTGTAAGAGTTTGGAAGTCCAAGTTTCCTTCATGCGGGAGGGGCAGTGTTTGCCCAGTTGCTCATACTGTGGACATTTCAATACAAAAGGCATTAGAAAGAAATGGGGGGGGGGGAGAGTGATGAGATTGATTTTCCCCGGTGTACGGAAATCTGCTACTGGACTGCAGGAGGAAGGGGGAAGGGGAAGAGGGGCACTGAAAGAAAATTTTAACAGGTAACTCCATTCTTTGGGAAAGGGAAGTTTTGTATTCCCCCCTTTTTTCTCCCCTCTCCTCCTCTCCCAACCCTACATCCTTCCCCCATCTGTAAGCCCCAGGTCTCAAAACCTGTCCGGGGGAGGCCAATTATTCAATGATGACCCTTCCTCAGAGATACCATCCCAAGTTCCCTGCCGCAGCAAGAAGATAGAGCTTCAACCCTTCAGAACCAACAAACCATTCACCCCCAAAGCAAACTCCTGCACCTCAGACGCCATGTTCCAGCAGTAATCCCAGCTTTTGGATGTGGCTTCCAGGGCTCTAGGAAGCCAGATTTGACCATGGAATTAGGGGTGGGACACAGTTCTTTGGATTTTTAAAAAATTATGTTAAACTCCTCTTCTAGAATAGCCCAACTTCGTGGAGCCTTCTTGCCTGCCTGCCTCTCCCGGGCTTTCCTGAGCTCCACTCTCAAGCTGGGGGGCTCTGGCGCGTCCCACAGAGACAAGCCGACCTGGACGTCGGCTGGAACGAGTTTTTTGACCCCTTTTTTTTTTTTCTACAGTGCTGAGATATTGACTGTCCATCATATCTATTGATCTTGGGGGAGGTATGGGGGGGGAGAGACGAAGAAGCTTATACTTTGGAGCGAGTGTGAAGTAAATTAATGAACTGCTTTCTTTCTCTGAAGGCTGACGCTTACCATAAATGTCGTGTTGCTCTCGCTCTCTCTCTCTCCGCGAGCCGCTCTGAATGATTTTAGCCTGTTGAGAAGGCGTGACAGGCCAACCCAGAAGGAGGAAGGGGTGGGGGAAGGAGGGAACTCCGTTTAACAAATAAAAAAGAATTAACTCCATTGCTTTGGTCTCCTTCTGTAATGATATTCATTTTACGGACCTAATGCACAATTGCTGGAATTTCGGGTTTAATTCCAATCAATAGTATTATCCACTGAAGGGGTGGGGAGGGGAGACGCCCTTTGTATGAATACTTATTAAGTTTATCTTTTTGTCCTCCTGTCTTCTTGGAACCGAAACTAAGCTAGTAAGTAAAACTTCAGATCTGGGGCTCAGAGGAAAGGGAGGTTTGGACGTGGGCTGCCTTTCGAATGCAAAGAACTCACAGTTGGTGATAACAATTTGGAGCCCCTGTTACTTTGAAATCTGGAGTTTTAGCCAGTTTATTTTTGATAAGTATTTTGTACCGACAGACTACTAGAAAACAATGCAATTATGTGTGTATTAAGGAATACGTTGAATATTTCCATCTGCAGCTTTTCCGAATGTTTCTCACTCCGGAGTCTCAGAGTGTGAGATTGTCTTTCCCATTATTTTAAAAATCAAACGAGATATTTTTGTGACCAGACACAAAGATGACAAATTTCTCTCCTCCCCTTCTCCGCCCTCTCTATCCCAACAACAACAAAAAGTTACCATGTATGTGTTGTGGAAACCTATCTCAGGCTTTATAGGAAAGACAAAGAAAATAACCGAACTCTGAATACATGTGAAGCTGAACTCAGTCAGATAAGCCTCTCTGCTTCTGATTTCACTGAGACAGGCAGCATCCCGAGACTGTTGCTTGCACCCTGGAGGAGTGACCTGATCTTGGCTGCATCCTCTACTGGAGTAAACATCTGTAAGCGAGTGTGTGCTGGACCTTCTGGGCAAGGGAGGGGCCGGATGGCAAAAGTGAGCGGAGAACTCTTGGGCCACCAGGGCCCTATTCCGATGTTCACCTGTGCGATAGTAACCATAACTAAGTCTACAGAGTTTATTCCAACTAGAGAACCGGCAAGTTTGCAGTGGGGAGGGAAGAGCAAATGTAGTCCAGATTTTCAGAAATTAATTATAAATTGGTGTGTGTGTGTGTGTGTGTGTGTGTGTGTGTGTGTGTTTTCCTTTCTCTGCTCCCACCCCCCACGAAGTTTAATGTACTGGGGCTAGATGGATGTTGGTGCCGTTTCCTGAAAACCTGTGGGATCCACTCTCAATGAAGCTTTTAAAAAAATCTATTAGCATTCTGTATGCATCGGTAGCATAAATTTCATTTGAATTTCAAATTTAATAAACCAGGAGGTTTTTAATCATCCCTGGTTTTATTTGTTTGATATTAACATGCTTATTGACCGGGTCTGTTGACCGGTTTGATCATTACAGGACAGCAAAAAGTTAATTAAAACGACCACAGCTCCTTAATCATATCATCTGTCTCATCCATGTCGTTCCCTTTATTACAGGCGATGATGGATCGGCTCCCAGATTAATCTCTCTGTTTCTTCGATTTGGACAACAGCTTTGGGGGCCTAATTTACATCCTGGGAACGACCTGCTCAAGTCTACCAAACACCTTGCTACGACAATAGACAGCAACAACCTCCCTGCGAGGGGGAGGAGGAAAGCGAGCTGGCTGCCGGCTGAGTCTGATCCTCAGATGGAGCCCGGGTCCGAGCGTACGCCCTGGGGTCTCCGTGAAGCCCGTAAGAATATGCAGGCAGAAAAGCTGGGGCGGGGGTGGGAGGAGGGAGAAGGAGGGGATGCCCTTGTAGGCTGGGGAGGGGAAGAATGCTATTGCTGTATAGTTAAATAGAACGGAAATATGTATACAGACCCACATGGAAATAAAGTCATTGGAAACCATTAAATACAATTAGTAGCAATTTCTCTTCTAAGCGTCCAAGTTCTGTCGAGGTTTCCTAGGGCTCCTAAAGGTGTCTACACATTCCGAGGGTAGGTGTTAATACGTCCAGATGTTCTCCGGGAGAGGTATAACCTGGATGTAAAGAGAAGGGGCACACGTCTCGCCAGGAAGCGTGCGTGTGTGAGACTGTGTGACTGTGTATGGCTGGCTGCGAGTATCACTGTGTGTGCTCGCAAGAGTGTATAGGACCTGAACGAGCGTGGCTGTTTTGCAGCATCCTCCCTTTTCCAAGAAATGTCCAAGAAACAGGGAAAAGCCCAGAGGAGACCGACATGAAGCTTTCCCACCTTTTTCCCCTTTCGAACGAAGTTATAGCCCTGGATAAGGGGCCTTCTCCTTGGCGGGGAACAGGGAGTATGGTGGGGAGCTTGTCTCTCCCAGTCACTGCCCTGGACATTTTAAGGGTCTTGAACCGGTTTGCTGCTAAATAAACCTTGCGGAGGACTAAGGAGGGGAAAGGGAGGGGAGGAGCAAGGGCGAGCAGAATGCAGCTGTGGAAAGGATCGAGGAATGGAGGAGGTGGTGTGGGCGGGAGAAGAGGTGGCGGGCTGGGGCCAGTGGAGGGGGGGGGTGGTTGTCTCTCTATTAGCTTTTCCTTCCATTGCTCACAAGTTTGAGCCCCGGGGTCAAAGTTTCTCTCCTGCCCTCGTTCCCTGGGAAAATCCAACGACGACGGCCTGTCTGTACCTGCGGCTTCCAATCTCACTGAAGGCTCCGGTCTTGGCCCACTCTCCTTCCCACCTGGCAGCAGCCTCGGGACAGATGAGAGCTGACTGGGCCCACAATCATCCTAGCCCCTGGCGGCCTGAAGCTTGAGGAGCACCAGGAGGGAGTGGGGTTTCGTTGATTGGGGGTTGGGGGACTTGGGGGGCTCCCTCCTCCCTCACCACCACCCACGACCCAACCCAACTAGGAAGCAGCTCTTCTCCTGACAGATGGTGAAGCTTTGCCTGGCGTGGTGCCCCCTCTGAGTGCCCCCCCCATCACCTTCTGGTAGTTTGGGGACATTGGTTCTTTATGTTGGGGTCATTTGTGAATTAGAGGGACACACAGGGATCTCGATGGGCTGAGAAGTGAGATTGGTGGCAGGTGGCAAGCAGGTCACTGCTCTGGAAGGACCTCGGAAACTCTAATGGATCTTCCCTTAGATGATACGAGGTGACTGATTTTTCTCTAAGCCACAGCCCCCTGCTGTAATGAGATAAGACCGCCACCCTCCCCCCTTGGTTTCCCGTTCCACTTCCTCTTCCCCCCCCCAACTGTCCCTTCAGCCCGGTAATCACTTGAAAACACCCGCACTCCTGGATCCCATACAAGAGGACTTTGTGGATGTCCTTGACCTCCTTGTCTATAAGGGGCAGTAATCCTAGCTGCTGCATTTTCCCTCCTGGCAAACCAGAACTCAAGTAGGACTTTTCCCTTCGGATTATAGAGAGAAACTCTACCTCCCCCAAATGTAGTCTGTTCTTCGGAGTGGCAGAGAGATTAGCTTGGGGCACTGATCCCTTCTGCTGTGTGGGGATTTCTTCCTCTCTCCTAGTCCTAACGAGAAATAGAGGCAAGAGAGCTCCCTGCTTTGTGGGTATCAGCGTAAACACGTCAGTCGCTCTGTGCGTGTGGCAAAGAGCTGGGCTAACGGTGATTCTGTAGGGAGACGAACTCCCCATGTACCTGCGTACATATGTGAATTTCCATGTAGGACAATCAAGCTTTGTGTCTCCCCCAGTTTATCTTGTCCATTCCCGAAACAGTCAGGGATGACAAGCGAGAGAGCAGTGTGCATCTTGCTGAGATGCGATGTGTGTGTGTACGTGTGAGAGAGAGAGAGGGAAAGAGAGGGAGAGGGAGAGGGAGAGGTAGGAAGAGGGGTGGAGGGAGGGAGAGGGAAAGGGAGGGAGGGAAGGAGGGAGAGAGAGAGAGAGAGAGAGAGAGAGAGAGAGAGAGAGAGAGAGAGAGAGAGAGAGAGAGAGAGGAGAGAGGGGGAGAGACGGCGCTTCTGATGTGCAAAGAAAGCCAAGGAATGAAAGGTCCAGGGTAGCAGATCAACCAGCTTTCCTGATCTTTGGGCTTGCTTAGAATTCGTGGGTATCGCCGTGTTCCGGGTGGGGGTGGGGGACATTATCTATAACTTGCTCCCTGCTAACATGCAGAGTTAAAAACTACTAAATTCTGACCCTCCGCGTTATCGATTTCTTTTCATTCTGTTCTTTGACTCGAGAAGCTAAGGCGCCCAGATTACCCGGCGTCTCCTCCAGACGGTTGACAATTGCAATCGCAGTTTGGGGAAGATAAATGTTACTTTGGGAATTGCGTTTAATTGCAAACGAGCAAGGGGCGGCTGGGGGGACTTGTCGGAGCTCACATGTGAAGAGAGCGCCCTGGCGAGGTTTACTAATGGTGCAGGAAGGTGGGGAGGGGTGCAGGAGGGAAGATACAGTAAGCATTTGAAAAATCGCTTGGGCAGAAAATGACAGTCCCACTGGAACGGTGGGCTGGTCAATCAGGACTAGGGAGCCCTGAGGAGTACAATGGCCCACAACCACACAGTGCCATTGAGGCCAGACAGGCCAGAGACCAGCAGAGCCTAGGGAAGAAACATCCTCTGGAGTTCACCCGTTAGTAAATGGTATAGAAAAGAACAGTAGAAATTGCTTTTCTTTGTTGTTGGGTTAAATGCGCACATAC
The DNA here is from genome assembly GCA_011680675.1 of Gymnobelideus leadbeateri. NCBI lineage: Eukaryota > Metazoa > Chordata > Mammalia > Diprotodontia > Petauridae > Gymnobelideus > Gymnobelideus leadbeateri. Next base: position 238,975 of record WOXC01006314.1, on the reverse strand, counting down.
TTTCAGAAGAGGGGAGCAGAGGAGAAAGAAAAAATTAAGATATGAGAGAAAAGTGATTGAGAAAAATGAGATATGGGAGAGAAAAAAGGAAGAAAGAGAGGAGTGAGAAGTAAGAGAAAGAAGAGGGGAAGGGGGGAGGAGATGTGAGAGGAAAGAAAAAAGAACATGAGAGAAGAAAAATGAAAAGAGAGGAGGAGAGGAAAATACGGAAGAAAGAAAACGAGAGAAAGACAGAGACAGAGACAGAGAGATGGAGGACTTGAGTGCGCCTCCACCTTTACCTTTTCTGCCCTAGGTCAGGTGAACAGTTTTACCAAGTGCTTTCCCATCCACCCCTCACTTTGAAATTCTTCTGCTTCTACCTTTATGTATGTGAGTGTGTGTAAGCGTGTATGCTATTCTCTGTTCCTGTGGCAGAGCAATTATCTGTGTGTGTGTGTGTGTGTGTGTGTGTGTGTGTGTGTGTGTGTGTGTGTGTGTAAATGTTGCTTTTTAAATAGTCCGAGTAACGAGCAGAAAGGGGCAACTCGCGGGTTCTCTCCTCCTAGGCTGACCCGGCGGGACGAGTTTACAGGGCAGCCCTGAGCAGATGTCCCCATTTAAGGCCTCCCTTTCCCCACATGTCTGCTGGAGATGGCCGCCGCCACTGCCGAGGAGGAAGCTCGCTTCCAACCTGGCCCATTCCGGCCCATAATGGGCAAGTTATTCTGGCCCACTGAGCACGAACAAAATGGGCTTCAGATCGCGTGCTTTAGGCTCATTCGCTTCTGCGTCCAGAGAGGAGGGAGTGGGGGTTGCTGGGGAGAAGCGGGGGGCGGGGGGCGCTAGGTGGCAGAGGGAGCTCTGGGGGGGGCCGCTGGCAAGGGGGGGAGGGGGGCTCTAGGGAAGTCGGCCTAGCCTCGCAGATCCCATGACCGGGGAGACAACCCGCTCCCAAGCTGGGTGTTTTCCCTGGCTGCCTCCCTCCCCAGACAAGCACCGTATAATTTACGGAGCACCTCCAGAATCCGAGGGGCCAACGCCGAGGCCCTTCGCCTTGTAAACCGCTCCTAATTACCTGCCAGAGCAATTAGTTGACTATCACGAAGAAATTAGATCGCTCAATGTAGCATAAATAATGCGAATAATTTTGTAAGGAGAATGGAAAGCGAGCCCCGGTGATTCTTTATAAGGAAATAACCCGTCGACGCTCAGCAGCTCTCGGTGCGCCCAAGTTCCCGTCTAGGCGCGCCTGCAGCCGAGCAGAACTAGCTGGGAGCCCCTGGCTGCGCGTCCGTGCATGGGGCGAGAATCTGCTCGTAGGCGCTGGCCGCAGCCGCCGCTGCAGCTCGGCCAGCTCGCAGTCTTTAGCACCGAGCGCCGTCAATGGCAAAGCCTGTTTTCCAGATGATTTTTACAATGCACTTTTATGTCTCATTTGGCAGTTTAAATGGCTGGAGCTGGTTCCTGGCTGCCTCGCGTCTCTCATCTGTTGAGCATATTTTTGCCGGGAATATTGAACGCCGACCAAAGTTGGAGGGACTTGGGCAATGGCCTGAGCTGTAGTCAGGAGAGGAGACCACCCATGGGGGCAGATGGGTGGGAGATGAACTGGACTTGGAAGCAGGAAAGACTTGGGTGGGAATGACAGATCTGACTCCCAATAGTTTGGACACTGGGCACCTCCCCTCTCTGGGCCTCAGTTTCCTCATCTGGAAAATCGGGATCAGGGTACCACCTACTTCAGGAGATATTGAAAAGATCAAAGGAGACTATTGTGTAAAGTTTCCTACAATCTTTAAAGAACTATATATATATATATATATATATATATACAGACAAGTTCTTTGAATGGCTCCACGTTTTTCTTTCCCTCCTTTTTCTTGTAGGAGGGTTTGTTTTTACAATAAACATATGTACGTGTGTATGTGTCTATGTATTTTATACTTGTGCATGGGTTGAGTGTATATATTATATACACACATATGTGTATGTTGTATTGGGGAATGGGGGATCTTGACTTAATTCTAAGCAAAGAAGATAAAGGAAAGGGAAAACCTAAGCCATGTCCAAAAGCTGGTTTCAGTAGGGATCTTCAATGAGGTATTTGCCCTGAGAAATAACAATAGCTAACATTTATGTGGCACTTTAAGATTTGCAAGTTTGATAAACACTATTTCTGTGGATTCCTTACATCAGTCCTTTGAGGTAGATGTTGTTATTGTCCCTCTTTATCAGGGACAGAGAGGAAAAGTGATGTGCCTTAGACTGCTCAGCTAGTAAATGTCAGAGAAATAACTGAACCTAGGCCTTCCTGGCTGGAAATGCAGGTGTAAGGCCTCTCTGGGGAGATGGACTTTGACCCCACAGTATGCTCCAAGATTTTCTGTCCTCCAGTCCCTCCCCTCTACAGATACAAAAATGTTTTTCTCAATGGGTAATCTCTGACTGTATCATTGCCCTGTTTTAAAAAGTTACAGTGTCTCCTTAATTTATCTAGGTCTAGGTCCATATATTCACTCCTCTGTTAGGTTTTAAATACCCATCACTACCTGCCTTCACCTACTCCTGTCTTTTTATTCATTACTCACCTTTACAGTCAATTTCTGTCCTTTCTGTTCTTTCAAAAGGTCAGTTTATCTCCCACCTCAGTCCCTTTACACTGAGTGGCCTCCATCTCAAAAGGACTCCCTCCCCTCAGCTTCTTAGAATCCTCTTCTTTCCCTTCACAAGTCAGCCCCCAAGCTGCCTGCCTTCTTCAGGAACCCTTCAGTGCTCCCTCTACTGCTACTGCCTCCCTACCCCAAGCACTTGGGATTGCCTTTATAGTCATGCTGGAGAGACTTAAATGTCTCACCCAATACAAGGAGGGTTGTAAGTGGAGGGACTCTTTCATTATTGTGTTTGAATCCTCATTGTTTAGAACAGTGCCTAGAACCATAGGAAGTGTGTGCTGCAGAGATTCTAGCTGGTTCACTAATTGTTTTTCATGTCCTTCAGTGACTAAAGAAGCATGTTTTACATAAAAATTATTAGAGTCTAAATATGTCCTAAGAGAATGGAGTTGTACCCCACCCTTGGCTCCCCAGTGTTCAGACTGAGTTCCCACAGCTGAATTCGGGGCCACCAAAGTCTAGGCCATCCCGTCCTCTCGTATTTCTTTTCTTTGCAATTTGACTATCAACACCCTTAACAAAACTTGGACAGCCTCAAATACTTGGCCTTGTCACATTACTCCTTGATTCACTCAGTGACTCTTGGGTCATCTGGTAACTTTCAGTCAATCCACTCAAAGAGATGGCTACAGACTATTGCTGCCAGGGTTTTTATGACAAAGTTACTACACCAGTTTGCCATCTTCTTTTCCATCTCATTTTACAGATAAGGAAACTGAGGCAAACAGGGTGAAGTGACTTACCCAGGGCCATGAATCTAGTAAGTATCTGAGGCAGGATTTGAACTCACAGAGGGTGAGCTCACAGATCTTCCTGATTCTAAGCCCAATACTCTCCATTGACACCCAGCTACCTTTTGGTTCAGAGACATCATTAACTATGCTATTTCTTCAGGGAAAGGAAACAGGCCTCTCAAAGGCAGAGATAGCTGCTTCTTTGTCTCAGAATACCAGTAGTCCTTTTGGAAACATTCTCCACTCTATTTCAAGTCTTTCTCTGGGAAGTGGGAATTATAGACAACAGAAGGGCACTGCCCTGGTACCCCAAGGGCTCTCTCCCACCCACTCTCCATCTTCAGCTCTATCTCACCCCCAATATAGAGACTGTCTTGCCTTTAAAGAAGGCACTGGGATGAGGCATTTTGGTGACATCCTGAGGAGTCACAGCAGGTGGAGATCATAGATAGAGACATGAAAGGAACTTTAGAAACCACCTAATCCAAAACCTTCATTTTACTGGAGAAAATGGCAGTCTCAAGTCAGAGTGACTCACCCAAGGCCACATGGCAACAGAGCTGGGATCTGACCCCATGTGCCTGGACTCCCAAACCAAAGCTCCATCCACCCTTATTACTGCATGGTCTCCATGCTCTTCCCATTTAGAACAGTAGCTCAGGTGGTTTGAGCATGCTTACTTAAAAGGGAGGAAAAGATAAAAAGCAGAAACTGTGCAAATAGCAGTCTCAGATATGGGGGTGGAGTTCACTCCCTCCCCTTCCCATATACATGTTGGAAAGCTTAAGAAATTGTCTATATTTTGAGCCTAAACATCCATGTTTATAGTTTCAATGACCAAAACCCTAGGAATTCTCTAGCCTGTGGGAAACTTTGCCTCCAAACAGGTCTGTGAACCACTCAGAGGCTGGAAAGATATGTTCATTTAATGGCCAAATATGCCTTGATTCCAGGAATCTAGACGGAGGGAGCGAAGGAAGGAAGGAAGGAAGGAGGAAGGAAGGAAAGTAGGAAAATGTAGATAATTTGGGGGTTTGTGGATTTTAAAATGAATAGATTTTGAAGATCCATCATTTGAGGGGGCAGATGAACAACAAATTATTCCACACCACACCCAAATATTTTAAGGTGCTGAAAATATGCCTTTTTAGCTGACTTTCTTTCCTTAATCCCCCCCCCGCTTCAAAGACTTTCAAATACTCTGGGAAGCAGAAAGCCCAAAAGAATGAACACAGAAAGTTCCCAACATGTGCATTCGTTTCTGATCATGAGTGTGGAGTTGGTGTCCGAGGAAGGGCCCAGAGAGGAGAACCAGTCTTTTCTCACATGCCATCCCTGCACTGCAAACATCTCTGTTTTTCTTGCTTTTCTTTTTATCCTAATGGGTCTTCTTCTTTCTCATACACTTGTATTAAAGGTGAAAGAAACAACTGATGCTTCTGTAGTTGCTTGGGGCATATTATCCCAAGAAATCCCAAAGGAACACATTTGTCATTGATTGAGATCAAAGAGAGGTACAGGAAACCTGCTTCTACCTCTGAGAGGGACAGCACACACCTCTGGAAAGGCACGAAATTGTGGAATGAGGCTGCCAGGGATCATTTTATTTTTTTTATTTGTCTTAGTCACATTGAATATGAATCAATATGGGTGGAATGTCCTCATTATAAGTGCATGTATGTTTATACACATATATAATTCATATTTTACAGAAGGCAAATTCACACATAACCTTCCCATCTAAGGAAACTAGAATAACCTAAACCAACCCTATTTGGATAGCTGAACAGCTGACCAGTATAACGTCAGGTTGGTTGATTTGTCCATGAATGAGGAAATTCTGCTGGGCCCATTCAGTCTACTCACCCCAGGAAAGTCTGCTCCCGTGGAGATCGCTTGGATTACTATAAGACAAAAATAATGTTGGGCTTTGGGGAGTGGGGGGTGAACTTGGAAAGAATTCATTTTTATGGGCCAAGGGAACCCCATGTCCAAGGAAAATCTTGTTTTATTAAGTTGGTTGTAAGATACCTAGACTGTTGAGCAGCAATGAACTTTTTAAAATGCAGATTACTTTATCTCTAAAAGTGCAGCAACCTTCTCTCCCTTGAGAGGCATTTCAATTTCAAGAATAGAGTGGGTTTGGACTTCCATCTCTAGCACCCAGGCTTCTAGGTGCTTAATTAACATTGTTGAATTAATCCTCTAACTGCTTTAGTTAAGGTAGTGGTTGTGAGGGAGAATATATTGTGTTTCACATAGATGGGGTGTGGGGGGGGGGGAGAAAGAGGTAGAGGGAGAGGGGGAGGGGGAAGGGGAGAGCGGGGAAAGGAGAGGAGCGAAGGGAGAGGGGAGCGAGACAGAGACAAGAGAGGAGAGAAGCAGAGACAGGAGAGAGAGAGAGAGAGAGAGAGAGAGAGAGAGAGAGAGAGAGAGAGAGAGAGAGAGAGAGAGAGAGATAAATGGACCAAATATTTCGTATAGCAAAGAGGCCCATTTGAACAGGTAACTTTGGGAGCTATTTTCCAAGTATTCCCTTCAAGCCTCCAAAGCAAATTGTACTGGGGAAAAAATCATCCTTTCCTATTCCTGGACCCAAACTCCAAAAGGCTGGTCTCAGAAGCTTCGTCACTCCCTTGGCGACTGACAATAAAAACCACCCTGGAGGAATTGGGGAAGATGCAGAGGCCCAAAGTTTACAAGTGAATAGAAACCATCTGGAGAGAATCTTCGGTCCGAGGTTTCAGAACTAGGAAGGAGGCGAGGTGGGGGATGGTAGGCTTCTTCAGATCAAAAGTTCAATCTAGCTGAGTTAAAAAGCTGTCTTGGCCTACGCAGGTCGCCGGGGGGCTTCAGGGAGAAAGTTTCTGTCCAACCCCCCTCCTTCCCTCCCCCCCCCCTCCCCAGCCCTCTCACGTGGAAGCGAGCTGGCTGGCAAGTAGGAAAAGACAGAACGCGCCTGGGAAACCGAGTTACCTAGCCGGGAAATTGTCCAGAGGACTTCCGAAGGTCCAGATTTGCGGAGTCCGGACAAACCCGGCTATGGAGGGACTAGGGATTCTCTATTCCCTGTGGGGAGGGCTCCCTCTACGTCGAGAAAAGGACCTCACCAAAAGGTCACCGGAGTGGTGAGGGGTGGGGGTCAAAGCCAGACAAGCCCGCAGGACCCCAGAGGCCACCGTGTCTCGTGTTGGCCTTCAGGCTGCCCAGCCAGAAGCCCAGCTTCTACTTCAACAGGAAACCTTTATTGGCAACCTCCCCCCACCCCCTCCAGGGGTTATCTCCTATGAGTATAACTTTGTTGTTCCTAGTTTGCATGTTTTCTACTCCGCTCGACGTGACCTCCAGAGAGCTGTGACTTTCTTTTGCCTTTCTTTGTAGCCCTTAGCCCAGCGGGTGGCGCACAGTAGGCTTAATAAATGCTTATTGACTAGTTATTTTAGAGCTTTCCCAAGCCTCCTTTGGCCTCTCTTCCTCTAAACGGTTTCGACGTCAAGATTTCAACTTCTCCATAGGGTTAGGACAGAACCAGGCATCCAGCTCCCGGGGAGTCCCAGGATGAGACCTCCAGAAATGCTTCCACAGATGACTCTCGAGGCCAAAGTCCTTTCTCCTAGGCTGCTGGCAGTCAACTATCTCCCCCGAGCCTACCCCTTCCCAGGACCTGGCAGAGCTTGCAGCCAAATCCCCGCCCACCTCCTCTTGGCCCTGCCCCCTCAAAACCACAGTCGCCCTCCCCCCCCCCCCCCCATCTCCACAGCGCAGAGAGATACGCTCCCACCAAAGGTAACAACTTCACCCGACAAATTTGTCTTGGCTTCAAACTCTGCGTCAGCTAGTGCTCCTTCTGGGACTACAGGTGGGGAGATGGGGTTGTCGGATCGGCTTTGCCTACACAGGTCTCTCCCTCCCCACCCGCCTCCTCTTAGGCCTGGGTTCCAAAGTGTGGGTGGGGGCTCAATAGATCCTCCAGCTCCTCATAGTGAAAGGTGGAGCTGAAGTCGCCTTAGTGGCCGTTGTCACTGCCCTGTGACAGAGGTCTTTCCTAGTGTGGACAGGCCGGCAGGGATGGCTTCCAGCTCCGGCTCCCGCCCAGGGGGCAGGAGCCTTCCCGCTGAGCCCTCTCTTGTCTCTTCCAGACTCCTGGGACCAGGGCAACAAAAGCCTTTTTTTTTTTTTTTCTGATCCTGGGCGAGACGGGACGTCTAGTGGGCAGCAGGTCTCCCTCCCCCGCTGCCAACTCCCCCACCCCTCCACTCATCCTCCCCTCCGCCTCCTCCTCTTCTCGCCCGCCCCTCTCCTCCTCCTTCTCCTCCTCCTTCCCCTCCTCCTCTTCCCCCGTGGGCCTTGCACTGCCACAGGCGGGGAAGGAGCCGCCCTCGGGGCGGACAAAGAGGAAGAGACGGGGCGAGGCGGGGGCAGTCCTCCCGGCACGCGCAGCGGCTCGGAGAGCCTCCTCCACCCCCTCCAGCCTCCGCGTCCACCCCTTCCAACCTCCCAGTCCACCCCTTCCAGCCTCCCAGTCCACCCACTAGAGCATCCTCATCCCAGCCCATCCCCTCCCCTCCCCTCCCATCTCCTCCCCCTCTCCACCCCCGCCGCAAGGACACCTGCTGGGCAGGCCGGGTTACAAGGGACTGCTACTTGGATTTACCGGGCTTGTATGTCCGTGGTGTGTTGTGTGTGTGTGTGTGTGTGTGTGTGTGTGTGTTGCAAACACGAAAGTTGAAAGTGATAACAGCCCGTGGAACTGAAAGGCTGGTGTATCCAAGAGTTATCACGGACCTGCCAGGGAAATATACACCTTTCCTAAACTGAGCTTTCAAAAGGTTCTCACCTCCTGCTGCTCCTGCTCGTCCTCCTCTTCTCTCACCCCATTTGGAGATGTTTAATTTTCTTCTCCCTCCCCACCCCCATCTAGGCACACCTGCAGTGGCCCATGCCGGCCTCTCAACACCACGAAAACTCTTTCACACGTGGGAGAGGGGACTTAGGAAGGATCATTGGGCATTCCTTGCTGTGATCCTACAGCATTTCCTTGGAGAGTGCGCATGGTTCAGAGCCTGATTTGACCCCCTCGGAGCTGGTTGGCATCTGGCATTTGCCAAGCTTCACCTGGAGGTCTTTATTTGAACAGCTGCCTGCGGGGCACTGACAGAAGCCCGGAGGTAGAATCCCAGGAGCAGGCCAAAGGGACCTCTCAGTGACCGCAAAGCTACTTGGATCGGCTCTCAGAGAAATGATCGAGTTTGAGGCCGGGATGTCGCTCACTACTCTGTGACCTAGTACAACTCATTTCAGGTCCCTGGGCCTGAGTGTCCTCATGTATAAAAGGGAGGGGGTGAATTTCCTACACTCTGATGGCTACTCCACACTCTGACACCCGACTCCCCCACCCTACTTTCTGTTCCTCACCAGAACCTTCCGTGCCTTTGCCCTGACTGTCCTCCACACCTGGAAGGCTGACTTCCAAACTCTACCTCCTGACTTCCTGAAAGTCTCAGTTCAAATCTCACCTTCCTGAGAAACCTTTCCCTACTTCCCCCTCCACCGTCCCCTCCAATTCCTGCCCAATTACCTTCCTGTGTTGTCTTTTCCATTAGAATGTAAGCTCTAGGACCAAGTCCCGGCTTTTCTTTGTATCCCCAGCTCTTAGCACAATGCCTGACATATAATAGGTATTTCATAAATGCTTGCCTACTGACTGACTATCTAGCCTCAAAGGCCCCTCCTAGCTCCACAATGTTTGTAGACTGCTCTTTCTTACCTAAAGAAGGTCTTTTATACACTGTACTGATGGGGTGGGAGTGGGGGGGGGGAATTCTGGTCAGCCTGAATTCCAAAGAGCATTATTTAACTCAGCTGAACTGGGAAAACAAAACAGAAATAGTCACTCTTCCTCTTCTATCAAGCAAACATGTGTGTATGAAATCAGCAGAAGGAAAGACAAAAAGCAAAAGTAACAGTAAAACGTAGCAGCTGGGTGGGGGAAGGGGGTAAGGAGGATTTGGAAAGGCATTTATGTACCAGATGCTGGTTGAACGGAGCCTTGAGTGTATTACAGACATAGGGCACACACAGCCTATGCAGTCACTAAGAGAGGAGGTGACAAACAGCAGTCCTTCCTCGTTGCTCCACTAAAATCTAAGGGGGAATAATAGATACAGTGTGAATCAAGAACATGAGTTCAAATCCTGCTTAAGATACTTACTAACTGTAGTCACTTAACCTGGGCAAGTCATATCCTCTCACAGACTCCATTTCCTTCCCTGTAAAATAAAATAATGGATCCTACCTCAAGGGTGATGGTGGCTTCATGTGTGAGATACTATACTAGAAGTGCTCTGCAAACCTTAACCCTATATAAGTATTAGTCATTGGTTTTAAGATCCATTCATTCACGGAGTACAAAGTACCTTCTGTGTGCTGGCTGGAGGATACAAAAGTGAAACAGAGACAGAACCTGAACCAAAAGCACTGATGTCTATGTCTAGGAGGATCAGCAGAGGAGGGAAAGCAACACCAGTATGAATAAGTGAAAACAAACTACATCCATAGTCAAAACAAGCAACCCTCTGGGATGGATACAGGAAGGACACACAGGGGATGGAGAATGTGGGAGGGAGTACTTGAAATGAACCTTGAAGGGTCCTAAGGGTTCTAAAGGCGGGGTAAGGAGGAAGCCCATCTCAGACACTTGGAGAGATGGGAGATGACTGACAGGGGACCACTTTGTATGGACAGGAGAGGAGAGCAACAGTCAGTGTTGCCCTGGAAGGACCCACTGGAGCCAGATAATAAAGGGATTTTATTTTATCTTCAGATAGGGACCTGAGATATCAAGTCCAGCTCCCTTATTTTATAGATAAGAAAACTAAAGCCCAGAGGAGAAATGAATTGTCCAAGGTCATATATGTATGTAGTAAATAGTAGAGCCAGAATTTGAACATTTTGCCTTCAGATCCAGCATAAACTTGGCTACATTATGATGCCTCAACTACATTCCTCTCTGTCTAAAGAAGCATCCTAATTCTTCTGCTGAAGGACTTTTGAAATTGAGCAAGAAGGGTTAAGAGGGAAAGAGCTGAGATACTCGAGACATTATTTCATAAGAAAGCCATGCTGGGAATGAGGGAAATCTGCCTCTTGCTATAGAAAGCCCACCTAGAGTATTTTATTTTATGTTTTTGCTTTTTTTGGAAGGCAACTGGAGTTAAGTGACTTGCCCAAGGTCACCTGGCTAGGTTTTTTTTTGTGTGTGTGTTAAATGTCTGAGGCCGGATGAACTCAGGTCCTCCTGACTCCAGGGCTGGTGCTCTATTCACTGTGCCACCTAGCCACCCCACTACCCAGAGCATTTTAGAATCCTTTCTGGGTCAACTTTCCAGTATCCAACAAAGGACTGGCCCTACCATCTTAAAACTTTCATTGTTTTTAATCCAAAAGCAGATCTAGACCTTTCTCAAATCAGGACAAAGAAATGCAACCAAAAAGTGACTCTCAATGAAACATTTGATGAGTTTGTTCAATAAATCTTTCCTAAAGGATAGCCAAAACTGGAGTAGATGCATCGCTAGACTGCCGTTTGTCCCGAAAAAATCTGGGTTTGGGGGGTTATGTCAATTCAAAATGCCAGCTCAATATGAGTCAGCAGTGTGAGGTGGCAGCCAGGAAGGCTGATGCAATCATGGGCTGCCTTCAAAAGAGGCATTGTTTCCAAGAACGAAGAAGGTGATCACCCACTGGATCCTGCCCAGCACAGACCAAATATGGAACATTACATTCAGTTCTGGAAGTCACATTTTAGAAAGACTTTGATTAGTTGGAGAGAGTAAAAAGGAGAGTAATCAGGACGGGAGAAGGGCCTTGAGACCTTGTCGCAAAGGAGGTTCATTTGAAAGGTATTGGCATATTTAGGGAAGAGGAAAAAGGCTAAGAGAACATAATTGTCTTCAAGTATTTGAACAGCTGTCCTGTGGAATAATCATAATAATAGCAACAATATTAAAAGCTGGTATTTTTAATAACTGGCTTTTGCTTTAAGGCTTGCAAAGCACTCTACAGACTTTATCCATATAATTCTGGGAGCTAAGTACAGTTAATATTTTCTATTTTACATAGGAGGAAATGGGGGCAAACAGAGTTCAACTGACTTGCCTAGGATCACACAGCTAGTTAGTGTCTGGAGCCATATTTGAACTCAGGTCTTCTAGTCTTCAGGTCCAGAGTTCTACCCATTGTGCCCAGCTGGTGTGGGTAGACAGAGGCAAACAAGGTTAGTGGCTCCTGCTTCATCCTCACCATACTTCCTGTTGTACCACTGCTACAACAGAATCCTACAGTAACAGTGATCACTGCAAGAAGGATGACTTCCTAGGGAGAGGAGCCTGTCAAGAACCCTACATATTTGGACTTCGACACTTTCTCTAGCTGGAAGGTAATCAACCTGTTTTACTTGGCCCCAGAGGGCAAATCCAGGAACAATTCCAGAAGTCACAAAGAAACCGGTTTAGATTCTATGTCAGGAAAACTTCAGAACAATTAGATCTGTGCCAAAGAGGAATGGGCTGATTTGAGAGGTGATAGAGTCCCCAAATAAAACAAAGGCTGGACCATCAGTTGTCTGGTATGTTACAGTTGGGGTTCCTTTTAGGTATAGGTTGTGTGAGATAGCCTCTGAAGTTCCTTCCAAATAGCACAAACAGTGATCTCTTATGTTCTCTTACATATTTCAGTTAATTTAGGGAAGAGTAAACATGTGGCCTGCTATTAGATATTCCTTTGGAAAGCTCCCTGCCAATAATACTTTTATCAAGGCTACCCTCAATTTGGTTACAGATGATTTTCTTAGAGATTTCGTATGAATTGGAAAATAGGATTATAAGGAAGGTCTGACACTTTTTCCCCAGTATTGGCAAGGTCAAAGATTTTTTCTACATCTTTTGTATCTTTCTCAAATACATAAAAGTATTAGGGAACAGACATACAAGAAAACCCATTTTACAGAAAAAGAATTTGACTTTCGAGGAAGCTGACTTTCTAAGGGTTACATGGTTTGAGAGTCAAAGGCTAGATTTGAACACAAATCTTCCTATTAGTACTTTATCCAGTGCTGGGAGGAGAGGAGAAAAAGAGTTTTGAACCCAAACTCACCCTTTCTTAAAAACAAGTTAAGGGCAAACTGGATCTCCTATAGCATCAGATTTCTATACACACACACACACACACACACGTGTAAATATATATGTGTGTGCATATATACATGCATACATGTGCATGTAAATGTGTATATACACACATATATGTGTGTGTATACATGTGTGTACAATAATCAGGCAGTGGCAAAACTGAGGCCATAAGCAGGACGGTTAGCTTTCCTCTGTTGTCAGACCAATTTGCCTCATATTTTTAGAACTTAATTGTGAATGAAAGCTACCCCATCAGGGTTCTACCATATGGGCAAATTACAGCCACCTTTTTACATCTCCCAACTGTGTATAAATTGCAAGTCCTTCCACTGAACACCATGCTTTGGGCACTGAATATTCAATACAGTTAAATGTGTTTTAAGTGAACCACCCAAGGACCCAGGAAAATTTGCTTAATAATGACAATACTTTGCAATTCTATAGGGCCTTTCAGGCTAGGATCTCAAGTGGAATGCTCTTTAACTAGACACTGTACAGGAAACCTTGGGAATATTTGAAAGTGCTCACTTAAGGCCTATTGGAAAGGGTCCTTAGTATAGCTTTCACAGTATGGCCCTGGGGAACAATGCAAGGCAGAATTCTGTTGTCTCAGGGGTATCATATGCACAGACTGGATGCCAGCTGAATGTTTGCTTGGTTATTTTGAGAAAGGTTTAAATTGCAGAGCAACATGGGAAAAAATCATTGAGTGATTACTTATTAGAGTTACATTCAGGATGTAAAGCCATTGCCTCCATTTTGTCTGGGTAGGAGCTTGGGCAGTGGTGGTAGAGAATGATGGTTCCCACAATGAACCCTGAAGGGGGATAAAAAAAAATAGCTGGGATGTATATGGCCCTTTGTTTGCAAGTATATTTACAAACATCTCATTTGATAGGAAGAAAAGATGAACCGAACCAGTCAGGAAGTGAAGACAGAAAAGATGAGGGGGTGGGCAGCTTCAATGCTCCATGGAGTGCCAGGAATAATGGTGGGAGGTCTCCAGCATGTTTGGTAGACCCACTGTGGCATATTTGTGAGAGGACATGAACAGAAGGGACAGGTATGGTATGGTTTGGAGGTGGAAGGGACCTCAAAGGTCATTTAGTTTAATGCCTTTATTTTTTAAATCAGGTAACTGAGCCCCCAAAATGTGAAGTGACATCACAGGTCAGGTAGCAATTAGCAGAGATGGGATTTAAATGCAGGTCCTATGATTCCAAATACTTTCACCTTTCCACTTTACTTTGATGCTGCTTGTGGGTGTGGTTTGTCCTTTCTTGAAGAGGACTGTGACATCAGGAAAATGATGCCTTGACTTGTAAGTGACTTCGATTTGAGTGAGGCAGGGCTGTGCAAAGTCACCAGCCTCACTTTCTCCTCCATAGCCATCTGGGTCCAGTGGCCAGATATTCATCAGGATGACAGGAGATGGCCCCTGTGATGCTGCTAAGTCATTGATGAGAAAAGCCAAATCTTTGAGATCCCAGATCCATTAGAATACCCTACTATCTCATTTGACCCTCAAAATGACACTTGAAGTAGGTTCCATTATAATCCCTACTTTGCAGGTGAGGAAACTGAGACTTCAAGAAAATAAGTGACTAACTCAAGAGGATTCAACCTGATCAGTGTCAGGGGCTGGATCTGAACCCAGCTCTCTCCTGACTCCAAGTCCCACACTATTTCCATATGATAAGCTGATTCGGATTTTAATTTGTTAGTGTCATTCAAATTACTCTGGATGGTGTGGTGACCTCTAACCAAATTGCTATGTAAAAATACATGGTAAGGGGCAGCTAGGTGGTGCAGTGGATTGATCACTGGCCCTGCAGTCAGTGAGAATGGATCTATCCCCAGACACTTTATACTTACTAGCTGTGTGATGCTGGGCAGGTCACTTAATCCTGATCGTCACACACACACACACACACACACACACACACACAAGCACATGTTGCAACATTTTTCAAATAATATTTCAGAGATGCTCCAAGAAATGGGATGTGCTTTTCCTGATGAATTTCTATAGCACAAATAAAACAATTACTCAGATCTCAACCTACTTTTAGTCACTGAATTATCTGTGGCATTGTCCCAGGGGTCCACTTTCCTTTAGTAGTAGAAACTTGATCAGAGCAAAGACCAGTATTGACTGTAGACACTTTGAGTGTGGCCCCAAGTACTTTGCATAGTTCAGCCCAAATTATCAATTAATTTGTGTGATTGTCAGTGTCAAGGTCTGACCTTTGAGTTACAGTGAGTAAACCTTCTGCCCTTTACTTTTTTTCCCCTTCTGCCTAATTTAATGCTGTCCCAGGGCTCTAAGAAAATCCCTATTCCTCCTAGAATTAAATATTTGAACAATTTGTTAATTTTAAAACACTCCCTGCAAGTCTGCAATATGGTCTTATGCTAATTGCAAGTAATTATCTAAAGAATATCAAGTGCATCTTTTAGCCTCTTACACGTCCTTGAATTATTACATAACCCAACGTGTGATTTATCCCACTTTGGGAAACATGTATAATTACATACTTACCTCTACAAAGCTGCTGTCTAATACTTAATATTCACTCATTAGAACTATTCTCTTGGCTATGGGATGCCAACTTCTAACAGTCAGGCCTTCCTAAAGCTAAAAAAAATGTTCTGAGCCAAAGGAGATGAATTTTTGCAGTTTGTGAGGTGTGAAATTCATACAGCGTGATGTTAAGCCCAGCGGGACCCTGGGATTTCATGCACATAATTGCTTCCTTAGGTCAGATCCACTGCAGCTCAGAGCCTTTCTAGGCAAACTTCATGTCGGCTTTCATTAATATCAAGTTCAAGTTTTGAAACATAACTTTCTCCTACGGGAGCTTAAGTCTTCTAAAGCTCTGTGTCAGAGCAAAGCAAACAGGGTCGATGACTTTGTTAATCTCATTAGACAAAGCACAGCAGGGAGAAGAGATTTGTCATGAACTTGTGGTTTAAAGTAGATGAAATGTTGGTTTGGGGCACTATCTCATGGCTTAAGATGGAGAAACCTCCAGATTTTTTTTCTCCTCTGTGACACAATTTGGCATCTAAGTTACAATCAGAGCAATAGAAAAAGGTAAGAGCGGAGGCCTACCGAATTCAGGGAGCATCTGTCTACACTTGAGTCCTCCTTCCGTGCCACCAGGGTGCAGACGTTATGCAATAGAGAGCATGCAGGTGCTGCCAGATTTGGGTACAAGCCCAACAACGGATAGAGTCAGCTTCCCAAGGACCAGGGACAGCACTAGCACACTCTCTAATGAGGATGTTCTCTTGGGCCATGGCCTTCCAGGAAACAAAACGAGCTACAAAATGGTTCTGGGCTCTGTGTGGCCCCATTCTGCTCCAACTGTGATGGTGCCAGAGTGATAGACTAGGGGTGTTGAGAGTGTTTGCAACCTCAATGTTTTTAGACCCTCTGTGAACATGAACTTAGCTATTGGTACTTGAGTCACAAGATCTTTGTCAAGTGACTGAAATGATTTCTAGAGATCCATGAAGCATCTCAGTAGAGTGGAAGGAGTATTGGTTTGGTAGCCAGAGGACCTGGGTTCAAAATCGCCCTCTGATGCTCCCTCTGCAACCTTGGCCAAGTCACTCAGCCCTTGAAGCCTCTGCAGCCTTTGCCAGCTGGTTTGTTATCCCATTTTAAGGAACTCAAAATATTTTACAGACATTTACTCTCTATTTTGGTGTCTCAGAAGTCTTAATGCATTTTTAACCTTTTAAAGCTTAAATCTTCAATAACTAAAAATGGCACCAAGAGTTTGGGGACCATATGTATACATGTATGTATATATGCATGTATGTATGTATAAAGGTAGGTAGAATATGAGCCTTGGGAGGCACCACAGGTAGGGCGGAAGTAAATTCATACTGTAAAAAAATGGCACTTTTTAAAAATCTTTTGTTGTAAGCTCAGATGAAGAGAATTCTCTTGTACTATATTCCAAAGGCCATTGTTTTCAGTGACTTCTAAGTAGGAGTGTCCCCTTATGGGAACCCTCTCTATGATAAAATCTAGGATTTAGTAGATTTGGGTGGCTGAAGAGGTGAAATAATTTACTTAAAGTCATACAGCTAGAAAGTCTGAGAAGAGTGTTGGCTCTATGATCAGATGAGTGCTTCAGATCCCAGTCTCTGACATTTAGAACCTGTATGATCCCAGAAAACTCATTTTATCTACCTGGGCCTCAGTTTCCTCATCTTCAAAAGGAGAGGATTAGACTACATGGACTCCAAGGGTCCTAAGAGCTGTAGATCCATGCTGATACAAAGAGTCAGGACTTAAACCCAGGCTTTGAGGGCTCAAACATCATCATTTTCTACTCTCCACATAACTCCACCACTGTGCAGACCTGGAAGAAACTTCTCTGGGGTCCTGCTGTCACTGATGGTTAACTCTTGGTCCACTCTCCCAGGAAAGTCCTGTCTACCAAGCTTCACTTAAATTTCTCTTCTGCATTCTCATTCACTGTCTTGCCACTGCTCTGTTACCCTTTACCCCACTTCCCTGACCCATTCAACTCTCCCACTCTTTTTGACTGGAGTTCATTGGTCAATCTATTTTCTCATGGCCTCACTCACCATCCCTGTTACTTCATGAACCAAAGTAGCCTTCCTTAGCCTTACAAGCCTATACTTATCTCCCTACAAGAAGATGGAAAGCTGCTTGAAGCAACTCTCTTTGCCTTTGCATTTATGTTTGTAGCAAAATGCTCAAAACACAAAAAGAGCTAAATAGGTGCCTTTAGTATTTATTCATTTATTCACATTCATTCATTCCCTAGTTCTGGCTGCCTGTTATGGGATCATAATTCCATAATAAGGTGAGTGTGGATTTAATAGAATTAGAAAATGAAACTAGTGCTATATGCTTAAAATTGTTACGAATGAACTAATTATTAATTTTTGCTCTTTGTAGTTTATATGTATTTGTGTATTCACACATCTATCTATCTGCTTTATAACTTTATTGCTTATAGGTGGCGGGGGCAGCTAACTTAAAAAACAACAACAACAACAACAAATGTTTGAAAGATTCAGATCACTTTAGAGAGTCATACCTCAGGAGAATACCCCCAGGCATCTGTGCTCAGCAGATAGACTGGAGTAAAATAAGGAAATATTTGGAATGGATTATAGAAATTCAGATTCATTAATGATCTGTAGACTTTGAAAGTTAGTACTCTGGATCCCTGGGTTTTGGGGTGGATCAGATGAATTCGAGCCTCTATCAGACCTCACTCTCCTCTTCATTCTCTAAAACCCTGCATGACACAACCCAGCCAACCCGCCAGACCGAATGCCATGAAAAGACAATGCAGATAATAATTTTAGGGAAGAACAGTTGTTGGTATTTTGCCCCGGTTATGTGGTTAATTGCAATTGTGTAGAGTCAGGCCATGAATATTTCCCAATCCCTACAACTAATAGGTATCTTTTTTTAAAGACAGCTGGCTTTTTTGGTGTGAAAATTTAAGAATCAATGAGGCTCTGTGACTGGTCCCATTCTTTCTTTGTCAGAGAGGAGCCCCTGCCTACTTTGAAAGATTGTCTCTGCATCTGTCATCCCATTCACAAGGGTGGCCCCAGCCAGGACACTACAGCTGTCGGGTTCTTTTCAGTTCCTTCTGGGATGGAGAGGTGGGAGGATTGAGGAGTTGGCCACTGAGAACGTCCCACACCCAGCCAGGCTGCCCAGATCCTTTGTGTGTGGGTGTGATCTACTGTTTGTATTGAAGAAGGCTTCAGATTAAAAGGTCATTAGAATGTTTGTTTGACTAGGGGTCCCTATCTCATCATTTGGGTCTGAATTGCATTTGTTGCTAAAACAATGGTATGAAATTGTCGGCCTCCATTTGTGTTTAGGCAGCACGTGGCTGCATTTGCATAGATAGATGCAGTTAGAGCTTGGGAGACTTCAAAAGGAGAATTCCTGTCCCAAAGTCTACTTTCAGTCTCCAGATGAACTGCAAACTGTTGCCATCCCAAATAAAGTATGGAGACCTAAGGAAAAGGTCAATGGTGCTAGTAGTAGCAGGTTTTGCTGTGTAGGTAGGAATGTCTCAGCATGCTGGTGATGCCTGGGATTTTTCTGAGTTAACTTGTACAGTTTGAGCCAGGATTGATCTAATCTAAAGGTCTCCATGGGCTGGCTTCCTCTTGACTGCCTTCCCAGGGGATTTAAACCAGCTGGTCTTCACCTTAAAGACCTTCTTGAGAAATCTTTGTGTCCTACTGACTCATGTTCAATAATTTCACTTGTTGGAGGCTCACTTTGAGAAGTGTTGTGTGATTTGACCAGACGAGACTCTGGGCAGCCATTGAGAGCCCCCCAGCTTTGAAAACCCAGATGTTGATGCTTCCTTCTTTGGTGACTGACTAGGTATGGATGTAATGGTTGGACAGTTGGAGACCTGTCTGCTTGAAATGTTTCTGTCTTGTAATTTCTTCTTGTAACCTCTGTATACTCTGAAGTTTGGGGTGCTGACTTTTCCCCCTGAACTAGGTAAATGATATGTTTGTTTGATTAAAGCCAGATTTTTAACCCCCCTCCCCAAAAAAGAATTTCACTTGTTCTGGAAGGCTCATGGGCTCACAGGATTAGAGAGGCAGCCTCCAAGGGACCTTCAGGTCGTCTACTCTAAGCCCTTCATTTTACAGATGAGAGACCCCCAGGGGAGACTTGCCAGAACTCAAATAGAGAGTGAATGAAAGTGGCAGGATTTGAATCCAAGCCTCTGACTCTATAACCATTGGGCAATCTCCTTTAGAGAAGGTGACTCTTCAAGGTCCGGACAAGAGAGGATGTGGAAGATTGAGTGTTTGTGTCTCTCACAGGGTTATGTGCAAAGGGAGGTCCCTGGAAAGCAAACTTCTGAATCCAGGGAGACTAGAGAGCCATGACCTAGGATTGTATAGCTATCACCAACCAGCAGGGATAAGTGAGGCTGTCTTCCCCCTACCCACCACACACACATACACCCCTTGGCAGTAGTGTCTTTGGGGATAGGATAGATTGTTGAACACAGCAAAGGAGAGATAGAGGAGAAAGGGAAGGAGAGAGAGACACACATACACACACACAGAGACAGAGACACACAGAGAGAAACAGAGAGATACAGACAAAGACACAGACAGACACAGACAGACACAGACAGACACAGACAGAGACAGACACAGAGACAGAGACACAGAGAGCCAGAGTAAGAGAGACATGCATAGAGACAGAAACAAGAGAGAAACACACACACACACACACACACACACACACACACACAAAGAGAAAGACACACTCAGAGACAGAAAGGGAGACAGAAACAGAGAGAGAGAGGGAGGGAGGGATGGGGAGAGAGTTTTGTGGAATGTGACCCCAGGAAGCAGAGGCAGCTATGGAATATGGGGATCAGTCCTAACAGTCAGAGGTCTAGCTACAGCAAGGAGTGGGGCCAGACCACCTGAGGATACCAGAAGAAAAGAATTCTGGGACCTTGTAGAACTGAAGGCCTGAGCCTTGGCCACCATCTCCCTCTCTGTGCTCTTCTCTACCATTGTCCTCTAAGCCTGTGTCCACCATCACTGATGGGTGAATACATGTGGGAGAGCACTCTGTAGCAAACAATGTAATAGCATTGTGCCACTTACAGTATAATCCTCTCTTTCTGTTCTACTTTCTCTATACACATGTTCATGGGGGGTATTTATTAAGTTCAGAATTTTAAAATTATTTTTTTTTAAAGAAAAAGTCTGCCCCAGCTTCATGGGACAATGCTTTGGAGCTATTATCAGTGGGTAAAGTTCTGGATTTGTCAGAAAGATCTGAGTTCAAATCAAGTCTCAGACATACTAGCTGACCCTGGGCAAGCCACTTCTCTGTTTGCCACCATTTTCTCCACTGCAAAATGGGCATAATAAGAGCACCTGCCTCCAGGGTTGTTGTGAGGCTCAAATAAGATGATATTTGGAAAGTGCATTGCATAGAAATGCTGACTATGCTACCGAGCTCACTCAGTCATCTTCACAAAGGCCTTTGCTTTGGACCAAGTATGTCTATTCTTTGATTATTAAAGGTGAGTTCATTGAGGAGGAGAGCAGTTTGATGGACAGATAGACAGATAGATAGTTTTAAGGGCTCCAACCTATATAGTTCTTTTGGGGGGTGATGCTCCTTTGAATCTGCCCTGCAAGGGCCAATGGGCATGTGTGTGTAGGGACAGCTCATGGAAGGCGGGTCCACTTGAAGCTGGGGAGCTATTCTTCATACATGCTGGGGGTACGGGGAGAGAGCTCAGGGGGGCACCATATGCATTTTGTCCTCAGTTTGTGGGCTGAGGCAAACAAGGCAAGAAAATGAGAAAAGTTCCTAAATGACCTCATCGCTGTCACGTGTCTTTGACCTAAAGGTTTCCCTGACAGATGGGACTTGGGTGGAAGTCAGGATGGTTGTCAGAAGACATCCAGGATGCAGAAGAAAAGTTAGCATAAAATCTGCCCTCATACAGTCATATCTAACATAGATTATGAATAGACACGGAAATATGAGGGAACTTTGTCACTAGACATTGTTATTGTCACTAGGGTTTTAAGATAGTGGATACACTCTGTTTTGTTTTCTTTTGTTTTTATCCCTGGTGCCCACCACTTTATCCTGTACCTAAGATTAAGATTCAGACATGAAATGAAAATGAGAAAAGTTCCTAAATGATCTCATCGCTGTCATGTGTCTTTGACCTAAAGGTTCCCCTGACAGATGGGACTTGTATCTGATATGTGGTCCAGAGGTGTCTGACTCGGGACCCACCTGCCATATTGTGACTTAGACTGCCACCTGAACCAGAATAAAATGTAATTGGGAGATAGGTAACAAAATAAATAAAAAGATGATAAAATGTGGATAATATTACATTTTGAATGTAGTGTAAGTTTAGTGAGGCAGCTAGATGGTCTCAATGGATAGAACTGGGCCTTGGAGTCAGAAAAATCTGACTTCAGATCTGGCCTCAGACATTTATTTGCTGTGTGGCCCTAGACAAGTCATTTAATATTTGTTTGCCTTAATCCACTGGAGGAAAATGGTAAACCACTCAGCGTCTTTGCCAAGAAAACCCACTGGACAGTATTGGGGTGCTATGGCCCATTGGGGTCACAAAACTGGAAATGACTGAAGAGCAACAGCAGCAGCAACACTTGTTTAAAAGCTGCCTCATATGCAGCGTGCAGCAAGCCTTCTGGACGACCCAGTGGCCCCTTTTTACTTTCATTTGATACCACTGATCTACTACAACTCGCTTACCTTCCGAAAGAGGAAACTGAGGCCTGAGGAGAAAAAGAGACCTGCCTGAGGCTGGTACTAGAAGTCAGCTCCTCTGGCTCTTTTCACCACATTAGGATATGTCCAGTGGAATTGAATGATGTGGTGGGAGGTAGCAGAGGCACTGGACTGGAAGGCAGCCAGGCTGAGGTTGAATATCCATCCTCTTCATTTTTATGGCCTCACTTTACTTATTGATAAGGACAGAACTGCAGAACTCTAAGGTGTCTTCAACTCTAAGTCTGCAGCTCAATGTTATTAGCAGCACAGCACTGCATGGTGGGGGTGGGAAGGTAAGACACAAGATCTCAGCTTTCTGGGACCTTAAAAGCCTTCGGTGCTCATCTGCCCCAGGATAATGACAGTACAGCTGGAGTGGAGATCAGCAGAAAGATGCCACTGTGGGGGGTCAGAAACAAGATGGTGCACCCCAAGGAAGGTCATGGATTTCAGTAACTTAATATACGAGGCCAGGCTGGCTTTACAGGCACATCTCAGCAAACCACTGAAAGAGCAAATAACTGCCCCCAGCTTGGCATAGCTGGCCACTCCCGTGCATGGACAATGGACACAAGATACAGGCTGAATGAGGGACAAAAGGAACACACTCATCACCTGACTGACCAGACAGCAAGATTACAGTGATTAGACCTAACATTTGTAATCAGTTTCTCTGATTACAGGACAAGAACTACTGAGTAAAGGGGCCTTACCTACTTGGGTGCTGAGAAATCCACAAAGAAAAAAGAGAGAGAGAGACAGAGAGACAGAGACAGAGAGACAGAGTTACAGAGAGACAGAGACAGAGACAGAGAGACAGAGACAGACAGAGACAGAGAAACAGAGACAGACAGAGAGAGACAGAGACAGAGAGAGGGGAAAGAGTCATAGATTAGAGCTGAAAGTGACCTCTACTCTAACCTCTTCATGTTACAGATGAGGAAACTGAGGCCCAGATAGTTTAAGTAGCTGGTCTAAGGTCACCCAGGTAGAAAATGGTAAAGCTTGGGTTAAATCTTATATCATCTGGCTCCAAATCCATTGTTTTCCACTTCACCATGCTTTTCTTGATGGACTCTGGTACAGAGGATTTGAATTCAGGACATTGGAATCCTGACCTTGAGCAATTCACTTTCTCTCTTTTGGGCCTCAGTTGCCTCATCTGTACCATGGAGAAGCCTGTGACATCCAAGAACCCATCTCACTCTAATATATGACTTTAGGAATTCTTTTAGATGTCCTTGCACACAAAAAATCATCATTGGTTATACAGCATAACCTCTTTTGTGCCTACAGTGAGTCTATCCGTTGCTCTTGGGAGGAAGATTTACATTTTTACAAGAGAAAAATAGACTAATAGGCAAATAATAGTGACCTGCTGGGTTTTCTGTTTGTTTTTGTTTTTAGTTACTTCAAAGTCAGGATGTGACCCAAAATGTAGAGGACAATCACTGTTGAAGTAACAGCAAGCAAAGTTGTCACATGGTCCTATATCAAGAGATACTTTGACCTGGCCCTTTAAGAGATTAGAATTCTAAATCAAATACTGATAATGAGTCACATGTCCAATGAATGGGCAATAGCTGAACTACTTTTGACAAAAGACTATAGTGGAATAGTGTGCCTCCATAACCAGTGACTAATAGGAAGAACACGAAGCCCTATCAATGGATCAGTGAACATGCATTAAGTACTGAATATATACCAGACACTGTGCTAATGAATGGGAGAGGCTTCCATGCGTGATATTGAGTAAGGAAAGAAGTAAAACTAACCCTAACCCCAAGCTGATCGCTTAGGGAATAGATAAGCACTAGCTCGGTATTCAGAAGACACAGCTTTCAGTTCTACCTCTGACATCAGCACCTCCCTCTGCAGCCCTGGTCTCTTCACCTGTCTATGCCTCAATGTCCTCATCTGTAAAAAGAGCAGATTGCACCCAATGACCTCTGAATTTCCTTCTATTAGACACCTGATAAGTATGCTAGGCACTGGGGACAATAAGGCAAAACAATCCCTGCTCTCAAGGAGTTTGCATTCCAGTGGCCCAAGCTAGGTACCCAATTGCAATGTACGGTTATTCCTGTTTTTGTCATCGTTTAAGAGTTTCGAGTTCCATTTTCTTTGTTTGTGGAGCCATCCTGGACCACAAGTGGAGCTTGGAGTCAAATCTGCCAACAGCATGTATTTAGTGAACTCAAGTATGAGATCATGGCTTAGGAGAACACTGCAGCCACAGCTCTGAGGGCTCTGGGCTTCCTACCTCCCCACATCAAGGAAGAACAGCTTGCAATTAGGTGCTTGTGGATCATCAAAGGAAGAAGGTTGCATCTGCTCATTTCCCTCCCCCTTGGCAGCTTGGCCAATCATCTGAGTGCTTCCATGGTAATTACCAGCCTAACTTTCTAGGAAACAGGCTGGTCTGACCGACCACAGAGAGCCATTGCTTTCTACTTCAAGCATAGCATAGGAAACTTCTAATGGTTATCTCTAGTCTCATCAAACATGTACTAATAAATCCATTAGGTGCCATTATCATGCTATGCAATACAACTAATTTCTTAATAACCACCTTAATTATATATTAAGCAAGACAAGGTAAATACCATTCTGTTGGTTTGGGAAAGTGCTAATATCGATGGTCTAGATGACTGTAGAGCAGCTCTCATCTGTCAAATTCAAAGGACTCCACCAACATTGTGGTTGTTGTTTTGTTGATTTGGTTGTTTCCAACTCTTTGGGACCCCATTTGTGATTCTCTTGGCCAAGGCTCTGGGGTGATTTGCCAGCTCCATCATTTCTTGTAAACCTCTTCAGCTCATTTTATAGGTGAAGAACTAAGGCAAAGAGGGTTAAGTAACTTGCCAGGGGTCACATAGCTAATAAATGTCTGGGGCTGCATTTGAAATCATGAAGATGAGTCCTTCCTGCTTCAGGCCCAACACTCAATCCACTGTGCCACCCTGCACAAAATAAAGAAATAAACAAAAGAAAACCATTATACCCATTTTGCAGTTGAGAAAAACCAGGAACTGAAGAAGTCACAACATTTATTCCTATTGCACAGGTGTGGTTCCAATAAAGACCATCTTAGCCTAGAGGAAAGAGTACAGGATTTGGGGCCAGGAGAGATCTGGGGCTGAAATTCACCTCTAGTGCTTCTTAGCTGTATGACCATAGGCAAGTCACATAACTTCCCTAAGCCTCAATTTGCTCAGCTGTTAAATGGGAATAATAGTTGTATCCATCTTGTAGGATTTTTATGTGATAAATGAATGAATGAAAGAATGAAATAGTATCAACACCAATTCAGCTCAAGCTCATACATTCTTTTCTACTGATATGTGTCTCAAATTTTGTCTTTTAGACTACATTTTGCACATCTTGGTTCTGGATATACTATCAATAAATCAACATGCATTTATTAGGCACCTACTATGTGCCAAGACTGTTATAGGTGCTGAAGACACAGAGATGAAAATTAAAAAGCCCCTGCCCTCAGGGAGCTTACATTTAGCTTTACAAGGAAATTTCTTCAGAGCTTTCTTTGTACCATGTGTCTCTCCCTTGTTCTTCAGGTTACCCATAAGTTAAATGTGTCTGAGGTCATGGTATGTGAAGATTCACAGCTAGATTGCCAAAATGCAAAGGAACTGTAAGCTTACTAATGGGGGGAACTCCCAGTGTGAGAGCCCTTTCACCAATTTAGATGAAAATCTATCTATGGCTCAATAAGTAACTATTAGGGAGTTGCCTGAGGAGTCTCAATATTAAGTGACTCATCTGAGGTCATGCAGCTAGTAAATGGCTGAAAGGGGAAATGTACCAATGTCTTCTTGATTCAAAGTGTAGAACTCTATCCACTCTGAAGTGGTAACCTGCCTCTACCACATAACATCATCAAGAAAATATTGGTATTAAAAAGATGGGGTTTTGTGACAGCCATTAGCTTGGAATCAAAGGAAGAATGGCATTATGTCCCAAATACAAGGCATCTGGCTCTCTTCATCTTCTTCAAATATAGGTCCAACTCATCATCCAGTACCAATGCCTGGCCAAGATCCACACACTATGTGCTCATTCATAGGAGAAGTTAGTTCCAAAGGTGAGTGGATTATCTTTTCCAGGAATTAGGGGTATGTTCTTCCGGAGATCTGGTCTGAAGGATGCTGATCTAAGTGAGAAGGTAAAGGCAAGATGGCAAGATTGTCAGGATGGATGGGTGATTGGATAGGATAGAGAGCATGGTTTGTTTTGGAGTTGTCTAGGTAATGTGAGGGCTGGCGCAGCAAAGTAATGAAGGGTATAGAACACCAGTCCTGGAGTTAGAAAAAACTTGGGTTCACATCTGGCCTCTGCCTTACTGTCTCTATGACCCTGGGCCAGTCACTTAACCCTATTTGCCTCAGTTTCCTCATCTGTAAAATGAGCTGGAGAAGGAAATGACAAACTAATCCAGCATTTTTGCCTAGAAAACCCCAGATGGGATCATGAAGAGTCCCACATGACTGGAAGAGTTGAACAACAGCAGATAATGTGAACTAGCTTGGTTTGAGCTCACTCACTCACCAATCAGCACAGCCCAGGCTCGGAGCAGGAGTTCCAAAACCGAATGAATTCATTCCATTCAGGACTCCAGTAGGGTTGGATCTTCATCTTTGGAAGGAATACCCACAGCATCGACATGATAGCTTCATTTGAGCCTTTCAGGATGTTATTATATGCAGCTTTCTCACTTGCTTTCCTTGCTATTTAAGCAGGTCAGCCCAAAGAAACATTGTAGAGCTGATGCAAAGTGAAATGTACTGTGTACAAAGTAAAGCAATATCATAACATGATCAGCCATGAATGATTTAGCTATTCTCAGCAATACAATGATCCAAGACAACTCTGAAGGACTTATGGTGAAAAATGCTATCCATTCCCAGACAAAGAACTGATGGGGACTGGATACAGATTGAAGGATACTTTTTCCTTTATTTTCCTTAAGGGTTTTTTCTATGTTTTCTTTCACAACATGACTTATATGGAAATATTTGGTATGACTACATATGTGTAACCTATATCAAATTGCTTGCCTTCTCAATGTGTGGGGGGGGAGATAGGGAGGGAAGAAGGGAGAGAATTTGGAACTCAAGAGTTTTTTAAATAAATGTTAAAATGTTTTTACATGTAAATGGGGAAAATAAAATACTAAATACATTGAAAAAAAAGAATCATTGTAGAGTAGGTCTGTAACTATCAAGCACCACGATTTGTTTAGGGAAAGGCTAGAAGGACATCAAGTATATTGTATCTTGCTATGTGTTTGTCTATAAACAGAATTCCCCCTCCTATTTTGTTGGACTTTTTTTGTTTCTTTGTTCATTTTTAAACCAAAAGGTATGGCAGAGTAGATAGAATGTTGGATCTGGAATCTAGGAAAAAAGGGTTTGAATCCCACCTCTGACATCCATGAGCTGAGCACCAATGGACCAATTGACAAATTTGTTTGAGCTTCAATCATGGAAGCAAAGTAGAGCAGTAGGAAGGGCACTTAGTTAGAAGTAGGAGACCTGGAATCCTGGTCTGAAACCTACTACCTCTGTGCCACTGTATGAGTCTCTTAGCCTCAACAAATGAGGCTGTTAGGCTACATGGCCTCTAAGTCTCCAAAACTATGATCATTAATCTTTTGTAAAGTTCCATTTAAAATTCTAGAAACATGACAGTATATTATTGAGAAAACAACAATAACAACAACAATGTGGAGTTAGGAGAGACTTGAGTTGGAATTTTACCTCTGACACTTATGGTGATGGAAAATCACTTGAGTTCCCCAATTTTCAGTTTGTTAGTAAAATGGTGGGGGAATGGGGAGGATTTAATAATCCTTATGATATCTACCTTACAAGAGTTTTGTGAATTATGTACTTTGTAAACCTTAAAGCATTATAGAATTTACCGAGCCGATATCCTTATCAGTGGGTATCATAGGAAGGTGCAGATGTGGTTGAGACAGGCAACATGTTACTGTGTCATGGGATAAGGTCAAAACAGTCAGCCGAATAATCGCTGCAATTTTTCTTCTCTTTGACACATACATTTTTAGGATTAAATTATTTAATCCCTAATTTCATTTTACTCCTTTATTCAATGTCTCTTTGCTGAATATAATTTTTATTGTCTTAAATTGAATAAAGGATGCATTTCATATTTCTGTTTTTCTACATGTATTTGTAAAGTTTTATTCTCTAATTCATGGCTGGGTAAACCATGGCCAGATCTGGTCCACTAACTGTCCTTGTATGGTCCACCAGCTAAGAATGGTCTTTACATTTTAAATGCAATATAACATTATTTTATTTTTTAAAATTAATTTATTTAATTTTAATTTTCAATATCCACTTTTATAAGATTTTGAATTCCAAATTTTCTCCCCCTCCCTCCTCTTCTTCTTCCCTAAGATGGCATGCAATTTGATATGGGCAACCATGTACAACCATATTAAATATATTTCCACATTAGTCATGTTGTAAAGAAAAAATAGAACCAAAGGGAAAAACCACAAAAAAGAAAAAAAGGAGAGAGAGAGAGAAAATAGTGTGCTTCAATCTGCATTCAGACTCTATAGTTATTCTTCTGGATGTGAGTAGCATTTTCCATCGTAAGTGTTTTTGGAATTGTCTTAGATCATTGAATTACTAAGAATTGCTAAGAAGAGGTAAGTCTATAAAAGTTGGTCATCACACAATGCTGTTGTTACTGTATACAGTGTTCTCCTGGTTCTGCTCACTTCATTCAGCATCAGTTCATGTAAGTTTTTTCAGGTTTTTCTGGTCTGCCTGATCATCATTTCTTATAGCACAATAGTATCCACATACACCAGCCATTCTCCAACTGATAGGCATCCCCTCAATTTCCAAATCTTGGCCATCACAAAAAGAGCTCCTTTAAATATTTCTGCACATGTGGATTCTTTCCCTATTTTTATGATCTCTTTGTAATGCAGATGTAGACACAATATTGCTGGATCAAAGGGTAGGCACAGTTCTATAGCCCTTTGGGCATAGTTCCAAATCACTCTCCAGAATGGTTGGATCAGTTCACAACTCCACCAACAATGCATTATGTTCCAATTTTTTTTCCAAACATAATACAATTTTTCTTTCCAAAAGTGTTTCAATTTTTCCACATCTCCGACATTTATCATTTTCCTGTTTTGTCATGTGTAGCAGCAAGCTCCCTAGTACACTCAGGATGACCTGCTAGCACAGATTCTTTTGATCTACTTTATAAAGGAAAGACAGCTTTAAAGGATTAGCAATCCTACTTTAATTACAGAGAAGGAAGTGAGTATAGAAAATACAAGCAGAGAAATTAGCACAAAGACCAACAAACAGGGCTCCAGCTATCTGAACATAACGATATTGCTATACACTTTACATACATCACTGGATTGAGGGAGCACAGACAACATCTGAGTAGTCAGGGGGCTCTAAACATTCAGCTACTCAGAGTCTTGACTAGGAAGTTAAAAGATACTTCTCATGAGCAAACCCCCAAATCAAAATAACAATTCAAAGTATACATACACTTTTCAGAACCAGAAGGCATCACAACCCTCATGACTCAGTGCCTAATTAGGTTAGAACCAAAAGGTATGAAAGCTTGCTTCAAGCAACCCCCCCCTACCCCCGCCTCTTTAAGGAAGTTCCTCCCCCAACAGGCTCTATGTGATTCACAATGTATCACAGCTGGGCACATAGGCCTATTAATGGACGTGTAAAATCTTATATGCCATTAACCTTACATCATGTTAGTCAATCTGATAGGTGTGATGTCGTACCTCAGGGTTGTTTTGATTTGTATTTCTCTAATCAATAGTGATTTAGACCATTTTTTCATATGACTATAGATAGCTTTAATTTCTTCATCTGAAAACTGACTGTTCATTTCCTTTGCCCATTACAACTTTATTTTAAAGTGTAAGAATTATTCTTACCTCATGGGCCATATCAAATCAGGTGGCAGGTCAGATTTGGCTTGCAAACTGTAGCTTGCTGACCCTTGTTCTAATACAAGGTCAATTTTGGTAAAGGGCCACAGCTGAGGGGTGTGTGTGTGTGTGTGTGTGTGTGTGTGTGTGTGTGTGTGCATGCGCACATGAAATTCCCATTCAGCACATTTCAGAGATCTAGTCTATCTAATTCATCTAAAATTTTATTCAGGTAGGTATAAATTATGTGTTTGCCTTTTTGTTAAATTTGTCTAGTCTTAGATTGGGGATTGACATTATAGTTTTACTATTATTAGTTTTACAGTGGGTAGAAGAAGAATACCAACTCTCTGAAGAAGTTGCAACTAGTATAGCTTTATTATTACTTCCTTAATGTTGGTTGATTTTCTTATAACTATTTAGGCACTATGTCATTTGGTGAACATACATTAAATGTGTATTTGATATTAATATATTATCAATGGTTCCTTTACATTTAATGTAGTTACCTTCTTTATTTCTGTTAGCTGTGTCTTTATTATATGGGATATATTACTTATTAATAATATAATATATTACTCTAAAATATCATTTTAAAAAATCTCTTGCTCCATTTCTTGGAACTCTTGGAACTTCTATCAAATATCCCCACCCTACCCAAAAGTTCTCAAGCTATTTTTTATTATCTTTTTCTGAGTTTGTGTCACAGCTGTCCCTGGATGGATCACATTTCTTTATTATCAGTATTTCTTCTATTTAGTGGTATTTGCAACATTATTATCTGAATTGGGACTTAGTGTCAGGGCTAGGCTTTAGATAGCTCTGGAAGGGAGGGAAGGAGGGACAATAAACATTTATTAAGTACCTACTACATGCTAGGCACTGTGTAAAATATGCATTTTACAAATATTATCTCATTTTATACAATGATCTGACACCATTAGAAGGAATAATAGTCCTGACTTCTATTATCTAAATACTTACTGAGAGATGTATTTTTTGTGGCCCTCTGGGGCAACTTTTTTTTTTTTTAAAGCAACTGGGGTTAAGTAACTTGCTCAAGGTTACACGGCTAGTCATTATTTATTCGTGGGTGCTCATTTTCTGAGGCCGGATCTGATCTAGGGTCATCCCAACTCCAAGGCCGGTGCTCTTACTCACTGCGCCACCTAGCCACCCCCAATCTGGGGCAACTTTTAAGAGTAAACTGAAAACTTTCAGAAGTCCTAGGTCATGGTTTATGGCTGCCCTCTTGGTTTAAGCTTTGTGAAGCATGTATTTTGCTCCTTTCCAGTGTCAGAAAGAAATCATTTCATGCTCCAAGTATCTCTAGCTTGACTTTGGTCCTCACTCTGATCTTCATATCTTCATGATGCTAGGGAATAAGAGCTGCAATCTCTATCTTTCCCTGACTTACCTCTCTGTAAGGTAAATTAAAGTTTCCTTGCACTGGGCTTTCAGGCCAGGTTTTCTGGATAGACCTTGCCTGTAGTGCCAGCAGCTTTCTGGCTTGTCTCCTTGTTTCCATTTGGACTGGAAAAATGCAGTTACTCTTTGAGTTTCTTGGCCATTATTTAGTTTGGGGTGCTTTTCCCCCTTGCTACAGTAGTTGCATGAGAGTTGTACAGTTCTACACATAATTATTTCTCCAGCTTAGCTGGAAGGCAAGAAATAAAGAGTAAGAGTCTGTGACTGAGAATTTGAAGAGTGGAAAAGAGGGGGGACAACTGAGTAGAAACAAATAGCATCAATTTTAGTTCACTAGTGTTGAGCATACTTCTCTCTCCCTGTCATCTTTGTAAAGAGGACAGCCATCTAAAAAAGGGAAAAGTATAAAAGATCAGTTTGATAGAAATGCACAATTAAAATTCATTCCCATGAATGTGAATGAACAGGATGAATTCACCTAGAAAATGGAAGAGGATAGCAGAATGTAATAAAAAGTAGAATATAGCATTATGTTGCTTATAAGAAATATGTCTGAAGTATTTTTACTGTTGCCTTTTCTGAGATCATGCTTAATAGCCTGCTTTTTATTTCTGAGATTGTTTGAATGAAGAGATTTTTGCTCCAGCTCTTCATAGTAACTCTGTGTATCTTTATATTCCAAGTATGTTTCTTATTTTAAAAAAATAAACAAGGGGCAGCTAGGTGGCACAGTGAATAGAGCACCAGCCTAGAGTCAAGAGGACCTGAGTTCAAATCTGGACTCAGACATTTAACACAAAGACTAGCCATGTGACATTGGACAAGTTACTTTACCACAACTGCCCTCCAAAAAGCAAAAAAAAAATTTAAAAAATAAACAAAACATCACTAATTCTGCTTTGTAATCCATTTTGCTATCATCTTCTAGTTTATGGGTGAGTTCATCTCATTCATGTTCATGGTTAAAATTATTAGTTGCATATTTTCTTCCATACTACTATCTTATATGCTCTCCTCTCTTGGCTCTTTTTACCTATTTTAACAACAACAACAACAACAACAACGTGGTCATGAAAAATGAATGTGCTTAGGATTAGTGATCAATAATTTAAATTATCTACTTCTCTGCCCCTCTTCTCTTCCCATCCCTGATACCATGATTATAGATTTCCTTCCTTCCTGTGCACTCTGGATTTTGGCAATGTTATGCCATAGGGTTTCTTTCAGAAGGTTACTGGTAAGCCTTTTCTGTTTCTACTTCGATGTCCAGTTCTATAGATTTAGATAGTTTTCATTTAGGATTTCTTGAACTATGACATCTAAGTCTGGCTTTTTGTTTATTTCTTTGTTTTGCCCATGGTCTTCAGGCAGTTGGTTTTTAAATTGCCTTTCCTTGACTTATTTTCTAAGTTACTTCTTCTTCTTGTTTTTAACAAGACCTTACATTTTCTTCTGTTATTTTTTTTCAATCCATTCATTTTTTCCCTTAAAATTTCTTTTTATCTTAGGGAATCAGATTCTTGTTTTATCCATTATAATTTTTAGGGAATCTGTTCTTTGGGCAAAGTTTAGAACCTCCTGTCCTAAGCTTCTTATTCTACTTCCCAATACTTCCTCTAGTATTCTTATTTCATCTACAGTATTGTTTTAATTATTTGTTTACTTTGTTCTGGGATGTCTTGTAGACCTTCTGGTCAAGCATTTTTTTCACTCGTAAAAAATAACTGATTGTCGATGTGGAAATATAATTTTCTTCAGGATATGTGTTTTAGATATCCCTGGATCTATAATATTTCCATATCACTGGCATATTTTCCACTTACTCATATTTCCAGCCTTGTTTTATTAACTGGCACTTTGTATCAGGGCCAGGCTTTTGTTTATCCTATACTCTTGGATGGAATTATGGGCTCCTGTTTGACCTATATCTTTTGAGATACTATTGCTGGCTTTCAATTCCACTGCTTTCTGTGCTCCCTGCTGGTTGGTTTCAGGCTTTCCTATATCCCCTTGGTACATAGACTGAAATTATTTAAGGCCTTTGGGGAAGCTTAGGTCAGTGTGCTACAAATTTTCAGAATTCTTGGGATATCACAGATAGAGTAAAATCTTCTCACTTCTCCAGGAAGAGTTCTGTGGATGTCAGATTGGCCTTAGGCTTTCTCCTTGCAGCACTCTTGTGTTCTTGCTCCATGGTATTCCAACAATCCTTAGGCCATTTCTGGTCAATCTGGGAATATTTCTTCTTTTTTTTATGTTTTTTGACTTTATTAATTTGTTTGTTTACTTTTAGTTTACAAGAATCAGTTTGATAATTCCTTGAATTTCAAATTTTCTCACCCTCCTTCCCCTCCCCCTACCCAAGGTAGCATACAATCAAGTATAGAATTTGCAAATACTTTCACATTAGATATTAGTCAGGTTATAAAGAAGGATTGTAATGGATGGAATGAACAATGGAAGAGAGGAAGCAAAAGAAAGAGAACAGGTAGTTTGCTTCAATCTGCATTCAAAGTCCATTCTTTCTAGTTCTTTCTCTGAATGTAGACATCTCTTTCCATCCTGAGTCTTTTGGAGTTGACTCATGACCCTGTATTGCTGAGAAGAGTCCAGTGTCTCAAAAATGGTCATCACACATACATTATGTCTGTAATTGTGTACAAATTTCTCTTGGATCTGCTCTTCTCACTCAGCATCACTTTGTATAAGCCTCTCCAGGTAAATATGAAGTCTATCTGCTCCTCGTTTCTTATAGCACAATAGTATTCCATTACATTCACATACCACAACTTGTTTAGCCATTCCCAATTGATGGGCATCCCCTTAATTTCCAATTCTTTGACGCCACAAAAAGAGCTGCTGTAAATATTTTTGAATGTATGGGTCTTCCTCCCACTTCTATGATCTCTTTGGGATACAACCCTATAAGCTGTATTGCTGGGTCAAAGGGTAGAAATTATTCATAGCCCTTTGGG
The DNA here is from genome assembly GCA_011680675.1 of Gymnobelideus leadbeateri. Taxonomy (NCBI): domain Eukaryota; kingdom Metazoa; phylum Chordata; class Mammalia; order Diprotodontia; family Petauridae; genus Gymnobelideus; species Gymnobelideus leadbeateri. The sequence continues at coordinate 204,684 of WOXC01006314.1, read as the reverse complement.
CATAGTTCCTGATTGCTCTTCAGAAAGGTTGAATCAGTTCACAACTCCACCAGCAATGAATTAGTTTTCCCATTTTTCTACATCCTCTCCAGCATTTGTCATTTTCCTGTTTCGTCATCTTAGCCAATCTGACAGGTGAGATGTGGTACCTCAGAGTTGTTTTGATTTGCATTTCTCTAATCAATAGTGATTTAGAGCATTTTTTTTCATATGCTTATAGATATCTTTAATTTCTTCCCCTGAAAACTGCCTCTTCATATCCTTTGACCATATATCAATTGGGGAATGACTTGTATTCTTATAGACTTTACTCAAATCTCTGTATATTTTAGAAATGAGGTCTTTATCGTTGATATTGGTTGTAAAAATGCTTTCCCAATTTTCCACTTCCCTCTTAATCTTGGTTACATTGACATTGTTTGTACAGAAGCTTTTCAATTTAATGTAATCAAAATGATCCTTGTTGCATTTTATAATGTTCTTTACTTCTTGTTTGGTCACTAAGTCTTTCCCTCTCCATATATCTGACAGGTAAACTATTCCTTGCTTTCCCAGATTGCTTAGAGTATCAGCCTTTATACCTAGATCATTAACCCCTTGAGACTTGATTTTGATATACGGTGTTAGATAATGGTCTATGTCCAGTTTCTGCCATGCTATATTCCAGTTTTCCCAGCAGTTTTTGTCAAATAGTGAGTTCTTATCCCAAAAACTGGGGTCTTTGCATTTATCAAACAATAGATTACTATATTCATTGACTAGTGAGTCTCATGTACCCAATCTATTCCATTGATCCACTTCTCTATCCCTCAGCCAGTACCAAGTAGTTTTGATGACTGCTGCTTTATAATACAGATTAAAATCTGGTATGGCTAGGCCACCTTCTCTAGCATTTCTTTTCACTAATTTGCTTGATATTCTGGACCTTTTGTTCTTCCAAATGAATTTTGTTACTATTTTTTCTAGCTCTATAAAGTAATTTTGGGTTTATTGATTGGTATGGCACTAAATATGTAATTTACTTTAGGTAAAATTGTCATTTTTATTATATAAGCTTGATGCAGCCATGACCAATCGATGTTTCTCCAATTAGTTAGATCTGACTTTGTGTGTTTTGTGGTTATGTTCATATAGGTCCTGAGTTTGTTTTGGTAGGTAGATTCCCAAATATTTTATAATGTCTACAGTAACTTTAAATGGGATTACTTTTTCTATCTTTTGCTGTTGGATTTCATTATAAATATACAGGAATACTGAGGATTTATGTGGGTTTATTTTATATCCTGCAACTTTACTAAATATATTTATTGTCTCAAGTAGTTTTTTTACTTGATTCTCTAGGATTCTCTAAGTATATCATCATATCATCTGCAAAGAGTGATAGCTTGGTCTCTTCTTTTCCTAATTTGATTCCTTTGATTTCTTTTTTTCTCTAATTGCTACTGCTAACATTTCTAGTACCAGATTAAATAAGAAGGGTGATTGTGGACACCCTTGTTTCACCCCTGATCTTATTGGAAATGCTTCTAGCTTATTCCCATTACATATGATATTTGCTGATGGCTTTAAATAGATGCTATTTATTACTTTAAGGAAGACTCCATTTATTCCTATACTTTCTAGTGTTTTTAATAGGAATGGATGTTGTATTTTGTCAAAAGTTTTCTCTGCATGTATTGAGATAATCATATGGTTTCTGCTAGTTTTATTGTTGATATAATCAATTATACTGATGATTTTCCTAATAACTAAACAATTCTTGCATTCCTGGAATAAATCCTGCCTGATCAAAGTGTATTCTTCTTGTGATAAGTTGCTGTAGTCTTTTTGATAATGTTTTATTTAAAATTTGTATATCTATATTCATGAGGGAAATTGGTCTATAATTTTCTTTCTCCATTTTATCTCTTCCTGATTTGGGTATCAGTATCATATTTGTGTCAAAAAAAGAATTTGGTAGGATTCCTTCTTCACTAATTTTCCCAAATAGTTTGTAGAATATTGGAATCAATTATTCTTTAAATGTTTGATAGAATTTGCTAGTAAATCCATCTGGCCCTGGAGATTTTTTCCTAGGGTGTCCACTGATGGCTTGTTCGGTTTCTTTTTCCGAGATGGGGTGAAGTAAATTACTTACTATTCAGTTAATCTGGGTGGTTTTTATTTTTGTAAATATTCATCCATTTCATTAAGATTGTCGAATTTATATGCAAACAATTTGGCAAAATAATTTCTAATTATTGTTTTAATTTTCTCTTCATTGTAGGTAGATTCACCCTTTTCATTTTTGATACTCATAATTTGGTTTTCTTCTTTCTTTTCTTTATCATATTGACTAAGGGTCTATCAATTTTATTGTTTTTTTTTTTAATAAAACCATCTCAGTTTTATTTATTAATTTAATAGTTTTCTTAATTTCAATTTTATTAATCTCTTCTTTGTTTTTCATTATTTCTATTTTTTAGTATTTAATTGGGAATTTTCAATTTGTTCTTTTTCTAGTTTTTTTCAATTACACACCCAATTCATTGACTTCCATTTTCTCTAATTTATTCATGTATGCACTCAGGTATATAAAACTTCCCCTAAGAACTGCCTTTTCTGCATCCCACAAGTTTTGGTATGTTGTTTCATTATTGTCATTCTCTTGAATGAAGTTACTGATTATTTCTATAATTTCTTGTTTGACCTACTCATTCTTTAGGATTAAATTGTTTAGTTTCCAATTAATTTTTAGTCTATCTTTCCATGGCCCTTTATTACATATGATTTTTATTTCATCATGATCTGAGAATGATGCATTTAATATTTCTGCCTTTCTGCACTGAATTGTGACATTTTATGCCCTAGTACATGGTCAATTTTTGTGTATGTGCCATGAACCACTGAGAAGAAGGTATATTCCTTTTTATCTGCATTCAGTTTTCTCCAGAGGTCTATCATACCTACCCTCTCTAAAATTCTATTCACCTCCTTAACTTCTTTGTTGTTTATTTTGAGGTTGGATTTATCAATTTCAGACAGGGGGAGATTAAGGTCTCCCACTAGTATAGTTTTGCTATCTATTTCTTCCTCTAATTCCTTTAACTTCTCTTCTAGGAATTTGCATGCTATAACACTTGGTGCATATATGTTAAGTAATCATATTGCTTCATTCTCAGTGGTGACTTTTATTAGGATATAGTTTCCTTCCTTATCTCCTTTAATTAGATCAATTTTTGCTTTTCCTTTATCTGAGATAAGGATTGCTACTCCTGATTTTTTTACTTTAGCTGAGGCATGATATATTTTAGTCCAGCCTTTTACTTTTAGCCTGTATGTATCCCTCTTTTTCAGATGTGTTTCTTGTAAACAGCGTATTGTAGGATTATGATTTCTAATCCATTCTATCTGCCTCCATTTTATGGGAGAGTTCATTCCATTCACATTCACAGTTATGATTACTGTTTCTTTCCCTCTATCCTATTCCCTCCCCTGTTTCTGCTTATATTTTTCCCCTTCTCCTCCTTAAGAGTTTTCCTTTTGACCACCACCTCCCTCAGTATTCCCTCCCTGTGACACCCCCTTCTTTGTCTACTCTTTCATCTTGCTACTCTTTCTCCCCCTTCTTATCCCGACTTACCCCTCCTACTGCCTATAGGGCACAATGGATTTTTATACTTATCAGTGTATGTTATTCTCTCTTTGACCCCAAACCGATGAGAGTAAATTTCATACAGTGCTCCTCTCCCTCCCTCCTTTCCCTCTATTATAATGAGTTTTTGTGTCTTTTCATGTTAGAATCTTAAACTTACCTGATTATGTTGATCCCTCTTTGAATCAGAACCATTGAGAATGATGTTCATATGATGTTCATCTCCCTCTCTCCTTCTCCTCTATTATAGTATGTTTTTATGCCTCTTCGTGTGGCATAATTTTTTTCTGCCTCATTCTTTCCTTTTATCCCATTACAGTCCCTTTGAAACCCTTACTAAGATTTTTTTTTTTTACCATCAGATTAGTTCATTCATACCCACACCCTTTATCTATGTATATCCCTTTTAAAGGTCGTGATAATCATATATGTCAATATTGACAGGTATCAGCTTCTTATATAGGGATGTAAACAATTTGCTCCTATTGCATCCCAAGTTATGTGCATGTGTTCATGAGTATGAGTGTGTGTGTGTGAGTGTGTGAGTGTGAGTGTGTGAGTGTGTGTGTATTTGTTTTCCTTGTTTACTTTTTTATGTCTTTCTTGAGTCTTATAATTGGAGATCAAATTTTCCATTGGAAATTTCAACATGGAAAGTCTGGAAGTCCCTTATTTCATCAAATAACCACCTCCTTGCCTGAAAGATTATGTTCAGTTTTGCCAGGTAGTTAATCCTTGGTTGCAGTCCTAGCTCTTTTGCCTTATGAAATATCAAATCCCAATCCCTCCAATCTTTTAATGTGGAAGCTGCTAGGTCCTGTGTAATCCTGACTGTAGTTCTGTGATATTTGAATTGTTTCTTTTTGGCTGCTTGCAGTATTTTTTCCTTAACCTCATAATTCTGGAATTTGGCTACTTACTATATTTCTTGGAGTATTCGATTTGGGATCTCTTTCAGGAGGAGTTGTGTGAATTCTTTCGATAACTATTTTACCTTCTGATTCTAAGACTTCAGGACAGTTTTCTTTGACAATCTCTTGGAGGATGTTGTCCAGGCTGCTTTTTTCATCATGGCTTTCCTGCAGACCAATAATTCTTAGGTTATCTCTCCTGGATCTGTTCTCCAGGTCAGTTGTTTTTCAAGTGAGATATTTTACACTTTCTTCTAATTTTTCAATCTTCATGTTTTTCTTGATTGACTCCTGGTGCATCATAGAGTCCTGACCTTCAATTTGACTAATTCTAATTTTTAGTGAATTACTTTCTTCAGTTAGGTTTTGAAGGTCCTTTTTTAGGGAGGTATTTTCTCCAGTTAGATTTTGAACCTCTTGTCCCAGTTCACAAATTTTACTTTTTAAGGATTTGTTTTCTTCAGTGAGAGCCTTTTTTTTTCCAATTTGGTCAATGTAGATTTAAATTTATCTTTTACCTCTCTAATTTGGGTTTTTAAATCTTTCTTGAGCTCCTCTAAGAATACTTTTTGGGCTTGAGACCAGTTCATATTTCCTTCTGTGTTCTCAGGTGTAAGTATAGAGTCTGTGTTGTCCTCTGCATTTAGTTGTTCTTGCTTGCCATAATAAGCTTGCATTGATTTTCTTGCCTTTCCCTTCTCCTTCTCAGCTTTCTTATTTCCCATTGTGATTTTCTATTTCCTAATTTCTCAGGCTGGGGGCTAAAGGCCTGGTTTTTGACTTTGTGTTATGTAGCTTCTGGGTGTCTAGACTGAGGCCAAGGCCAGAACTTTCAGTGTTTCCCCTGAGTTACCTTGAGTCTCACAGAGTAACCTGTGGGGGAAGAGTGGTCTGGCCACTTCAGATTTTTGCCTCTATGCCCCTGGGCTACAGCTCAGGCAGGCTTAGTAGCTGGGGTTTGGGAGCTCTTATTGGTCAGCTGAAGTGGGGCTTGTTGGGACCCCTCATGCCCTTCACTTCAGGCTCCTTACTGCTTCAGTTACACCCTTTCTCTGTGACTCCTAAGCCTGAAGCTATTTCTACTCTTTCAGGATTTTACTCTGGGTGGGACATTTATCTCTGGGTTTTCTAAGTCAGGAAGGGGGAAATCAAAGCAGCTAGAGTTTACTTTGCCATCTTGGCTTCTGGAAAATCAGGTAGGTGATTTTTAAATTTCCAGGCTATGGGCTGATAGCCCCAGGAGAAGCTGCTGTCTCTGCTAAGGTTCCTGAGCTTTCTCTTACCCAGCTCAGACAGATCCTGTGCTGGTGAGACTACTGCTGGTGCAGTCTCACTCCCCCTGCCCCGACCCACATGGGCACTTTCCTGTGCTGGATTCTACCTCGATACTGTCTCCCAGTGGATTCTGTCACTCTAACATCCATTCAGATTCACTTTTTAAAGTTTAGTGATAGGAGCTTAGAAAAGTTACTGCTTCTGTTCAGCCATCTTGGCTCCACCCTCCTGGGATGATTTCTAAGGTAACAAACCCCAGCTTTCCTAAATGGAGCTTCTCCTTAGTGCCCAGAGGCACTGCCTATCCCCTTATGAAGGCTTGTAATTGATGAAGGATGCCGTTTCCCTTTGGTTTTCTTGATCATTATTGGATTTGTTGTCATCTTCTGATTTCTGTTGGAGTACTTTATGTGAGAACTGAGCTGTTCTGATCTAAAGACTCTCTCCTCCTTCTGAACCCCATGTCTAGTGCTTTTTCTTCTTCCTGACTCTTCCTACTTGAACATGTAGTCTTAGAGCTACTATGGTCATGGGGGCAGGGAAGGATGGACTGCCATATTAATTTTACTAAGGGTAGATAGCATATTAAGCTCACACTTAGAGCAGAGGATATTTGTCTGATCTTCTCTCATTCTTGTCAGTGCCTACCACTGGCAGCTCATATGTCACTCTAATGTTACCTTCAATGTACTCTGTGTATATCTAAGACCTATTTGTGTACATATTGTCTTTCCCATTAGAATAAAGGTTCTCTGAAGTCAAGGAACTTGCTTTTGCATCCCCAGCACTTAGCCCAGTTCTGGGCACAGAATGGGTAATTAATAAATACATATTAATTGATTCAATCAGGATTTATTTAGTGCCTTCCATGTGCCAGGCACCAGGGAATCAAAAACAAAAATAAAGTGATCCCTGTCCTCAGGGAGTTGATTTTCTCTGCTACTCACTGAGGTCCATTAGAACAAGTACTCTTATAGACAGCCTTCCAAATCCTTGAAGACAGTTATCATGAGGCTGTAAGTCTTCTCTTCCCCAGATGCCCACCCCCATTGCCCTCAATAGATACCCTAATAACAAATCCTGGGGAGAGAATAGGTAGATAATGTCAGGCATTCTGAGTCAGGGTTTAATATGTAAGAGTTCCCTCTGAGGTTCTAGGCTTCCTTAGGTTGATTTTGCTGCCACTGGTGCCCACAGAGATATAGTAGCTCAGATAGGAAATTTACATATGACTTCAAATATTATGAATAGGTTAGGAATAGAGTTTTCAAAAGTTTTCATCTAAAATGCTATTTTTACACCACACAGAACACCTAATAATTAAAAGAGTACAGTAAATATAGTATTTTGCTCATTATATCAATATAGTAATAGATTGTTTTGACTTTGAAAGTGCAAAAAATAATTTATTAACAAGTAAGAAGGTGGCATGTGACTAGTATTCATTGAAACAGATTACGCAGCTTTATGAAAAATGATAGGGACATCGCTCAGATTTTCATCCTAAAGTTTGGACTAACATCAAAGGATACTGTTTTTATTTGATTTGTAATTTTTGACCAAACATATTTTAATTTGCCACATGAGATTGCTTTGTTTTATTTTTTTAACAAGAGGTTTAAAATAACTTCAGTCCAGAAAAGGGTATTTAAAGAAAAGGGGAATCTGCTCATTGAGCTCCATAATTGTAATAAGGAGCTTTCAATGCTTCAAAGTTTACAAAGGACTTTACACGTATCTCATTGACTTCTCACAACAGCCATGTTGTGGGGGAATTGACAATAAGAAGGATTAACTGAACCCTCTAAGATGACAGAACTAAGTGTCTGAGTCAGAATTTGAATTTAGGAATTCTTTTTTTTTTTTTAAAGCAATTGGGGTTAAGTAACTTGCTCAAGGTTACACGGCTAGTCATTATTTATGCGTGGGTGCTCATTTTCTGAGGCTGGATCTGATCTCGGGTCATCCCAACTCCGAGGCTGGCGCTCTTACTCACTGCACCACCTAGCCGCCCCTTTTGGGCAATTGGGGTTAAGTAACTTGCCCAAGGTTACACGGCTAGGTTTTTTTTTGTTTGTTTGTTTGTGGGGATTAAGTGTTGGAGGCTGGCTCTGAACTCAGGTCCTTCTGACTCCAGGGCTGGCGCTCTATTCACTGCGCCACCTAGCCGCCCCTGAATTTAGGAATTCTTAACTCTAAGTCCAGTGGTCTTTACACTCAGCCACAGACTTGGCTCAATGTCTTGTGGTCTTTATCTTCCCATAGAGGGTGTTGGCATCCTCTTGAGAGGACTGAGGCCATCACCTAGATCAGGGGTGAGGAACCTGTGGCCTTAAGGCCACATGTGTCCTTCTAGGTCCTTGGGCTTGGCCTTTTGGTGGAGTCCAAGTTTTACAGAACAAATCCTTTTATTAAGGGGATCTGTTCTGTGAAGTTTGAATCAAGTCAAAGGGCCACACTTGAGAACACAGAGGGCCACAAGTGACCTTGAGACTGTAAGTTCCCTACCCTGTTTAAGCCTCCTCTAAAAGACTAGGGGCTCAGAAATGCCCCCATTCAACCAAATGATTTCATTATCTATGGCTGGCACTTCTTGGTTCAAGTTATTTAAAGCACTTTTGCTCTGCAGCTGAATAAATAGATGAAAAAGCATTTATTGATTCACTTAAGTGCTGGCTATGTGCTAAATATTCATGCTACAAATACAAAGATGAGACAGTTACTGGCCTCAAGGAGTTTATTCCATTATGTATGTTGTATTCTTTTTACAATACACATAGAAGAGTAGCAGCCAGGGAGAAGCACATCACTTAGGGATTCCCAAGGATGGTGAGTCCATGGTAGAGTTCAATAATAGGTGCTTTCCAGAGGATGGCAGCTTTCATCTGCTGATAGTAGTTGGAGCAAGAGATAGAAAATGGGGTGATGTCTGTACAGTTTCTGGGCAGAAAATGACCAGGATAAAAAGGACTGGTTCAATGGAGTATGGAGCTGAGTAGCTTAGCTCTTCCTAGGCAGGGTCTTCAGGGTGTCTCTGGAGATGGACCCAGGTGTGAAGGACAGAACAGTACAGGCAGAAAATGGGTGGAGCTGAGACCATCAACTTGGAATCTAGGAATTCAGGTCCCAGATATACCTCCCTTCTTTATACAGGAGGTTAGGTCAAGGGACTTCCAGATCTAGGGACCATTTGTTCACTCAAGTCAAGGGGTTAGAGTCACTCAGGAATTCTTCTACTCTCTCTAGTGGGCTAGATGATCACATACACCAGAAATCCTTAAACTCCTCCAGAAAGTTAGGGCTTGGGAACTCTCCCCAGGACAGCCACTCTCCACAGTTGCCCTAGACTCAGCATTCACATCTGACAATGAGGAGTCATACCTCTCCCTCTTCAAGATTGAGAATAGGAATTTGGACTTCAAGGACTCTTGCTTGGGCCTTATATGCAAGTGCCTTGGGCCTTTGCCCCACAGCTGCCAGCAGCAGGTTATAAAAGGGGTGGGGATGGATTGGAATGGTTAGGGGTAGGATAGAGTGTTTAGGTTCTCTCTTAGTTCTAGTTTTCTCCCCCACCACAACCTAAAAAAAGGAAGGGAAAAGACAAACACACAACAGGCAGCCAGTCAGGTCTGACAGCACCTTTTTATAGATCCTACACAAAAAGGCAGCTCTTATCCATCATACCAAGCCAACCAATTCACCCTTAATCAATTCACGATGGGCCAAACCAATAATCAGTTCATCTTAAATTTAATAAAAAAATCTCAATCTCGCAAGGTAAATGTTATACTGGTTTTCAAAAATAATTTTTTTTAAAAGAGGGAACAAAACGGAATCTTCCAACTACAGGCCAGTAAACTTGACTTTAATGCTAGAATGAAACATTCAAGAGATAGTTGGTGAATATCTTTTTTTTCTTTGGTGAATATCTTTTTTTTCCTTTGCTTTATTCAGCTTATTTAATACACAATGACACATCCATGGCCCCAAAGTGTGCAAAGTTAAAGCCTTCAGCTTTGGCTGGGGATGGAGAGGGGGCTATGGGCTGGAATAGCAAGGGAGTGAGACTAATTGGATTACCTTCCTTCTTTGCTGTCTCTGTTCCCCATCACCTCTGGGGAGGACAGACTTAAGACAAAGTCCCTGTGGGCAACTTGAGGGACCAGGGGAAGGGGGCGGAGACCTTCCTCTGGCAGAAGCCCACAGTAGCCACAGTCTGAGTAAGCAGACTGCAGCTGAACATAGGAGGAGATGGGGAGGCAGGGCCAAGGAGAACACCATTCGCTGTGGGGGAGGGGTGTGGGAAGCACCCTACAGTACAAGAAGCTAGGAATGCTGAGGTAGGAGGATGGTGAATATCTTGAAAAGGAAGCCATGATCACATAGAACCCCAATAGTTTCAATAATAACAATTATTCCAGATGGACGTTGTTCCTTCCTTTTGGCAGAATTATTACACTGGCAGGTGAGGAGAGTACCAGGGATATAATTTACCTACATTTTAATAACATATTTGATGACATATCTTGTATTTCTGGTGTGTGTGTGTGTGTGTGTGTGTGTGTGTGTGTGTGTGTGTGTATAAATAATGGACAGACAAGAGATTAAATAAAAGCACAATTTGATGGATTTAGAAAAGGTTGAATAATCAGATTTCAATCTTGGTCCTTTGTGGTTTTATGGGAAATGGAGACAGAGCAATTTCTGCGAAAAGGATCTTGGCTCTGGAGATGGAAGAAACTTCAGATCCCATCAAGTTCAACCCTCTCATTTTACAGAAAAAGAAACTGAGGCTCTCAGGAGGAGCCTCAGTTTCCATGGTCACACAAGTGGCAACAGTCATGGGCAAGATTGAACAGTGTTCCTCTGACTGGAGCTGTTGTTCTTTGACTGTATCACAGGGGTGAAGGTAGTACGGGAGGGAGATGGAAGGGAGTAAATATTTATATAGTACCTACTATGTGCCAGGTACTGTGGGAAGTGCTTTTATAAGCATTATCTTACTTGATCCTCACACCAACCTTGAGAGACAAGTACAGTTCCTGTTATTATCAATCCCGTTTTATAGTTGAGGAAACTGAGGAAAACAGAAAGTGACTTCTTCAAGATCACACAACTAAGTGTCTCAGGCTAAACGTTGAAGTCAGGTCTACTTGACCCCTGCCACTGTACCACCAGCTAGCTGCCTTTGAGGGTTCCACATTGAATATGAATCAGTATTGTCTTATACTTACTAGAAAAGCTTATGTGACTTCTGGATAAATTGAAGTCTGTTTATCAAAAAGTGTAACATATGAGTGTGTATGTGTATGTATGTATATGCATATACACATATAAATATACAACATGCATGTGTATACACAAGATAATGTATATACACAGCATGTACATACATGTCATACACACATATAAATACACCCATACACGATTGTGTATGCTGTTCTCTTTGAAAGTTTATATATGGAGGAACATGAAAATATAGTGGAAAAGAAAGAAAAGGATTTTAACATAGGGAAGAGAGGAAAAAGAAGATACCTGAAAAGAACATATTGAGATGATTATGTGCAGTTAATGCATTGTTGGTGGAGTTGTGAGTTGATACAACCATTCTAGAGAATAATTTTGAACTATGCCAAAGGGCTATAAAACTGTGCATACCCTTTGATCCTACAATACCACTTCTAGGTCTGTATCCCAAAGAGATCAAAAGAAAAGAATCATCTATATGTACAAAAATATTTATAGCAGCCTTTTTGTGGTGACAAAGAATTAGAAATTGAGTGGATGTTATAAGATATGATGAGCAGAATGTTTATAGAAAAACCTGGGAAGACATATGACTTCATGCAAAGTGAAGCAAGCAGAACCAGGAGAACAGTGTACACAGTAATAACAATATTGTAATGATGATTCATTGTGAGTGACTCAGCTATTCTGAGTAACACAATGATCCAAGACAATTCTGAAGGACTTATGATGACAAATGCTCTCCACCTCCAGAGAAAGAACTGGTGGAGTCTGAGTGCAAACAGAGCCTGGTTTGGGTTTTTTGCTTTCTTTTTTATTTGGCCTGTTTGCTTTTGTAAAATGGCTACTTTGGAAATATGTTTTACATGACTGAACATGTGGAACCTATGTCAGATTTGTCACCTTCTCAAGGAGGGGGGAGGAGAGGAAAGGAGGAAATTTGGAACTCAATAAAAATTAATATTAAAATCATTTTAATATTAAATTGGAAATATATAAAATTTTTCATTAAAAAGAAATTGTTACATACCTTTTAAAAAGCAGGTGACATGAAATCATTTCAAGATTTCACATATAAATCTCTTTCCTCTTCTACTCTACATAAGAAAAGATTCTCCTTTTGGTGTTAATTACATTCCAAATAATATATATAAAGCAAGCCAAAGTAGACCCCAGCTGGATTACACGTACCCAGACTGCAGCTGGCATATATGGTTCAATTTCAGGTGCTACATCTGAAGAAGGACATTGACAACCTTAATGATGTCTATGGGAGCCTTCACACCAAGTATCCTCAGATATCTAAAGGGTTTTCATATGGGAGACAGAGCTCATCATTGTGTTGAATCCTGTAGGGCATAACTAGCTCAGATGCATGTAAGTTAAAGAGAGGTAGGTTGTGATTCAATGTGAAGCAAAATCCCCCCAAAATTAGAGTTGTCCTAAAGTAAGGGTGGGGAATCTGAAGCCTCAAGGTGGAATGTGGCCCCTCTAGGTCCTCAGGTCAAAACTACTAGCTTATTGCATATACTCATGCCTATGTTTAGCCTACAAAATAAAAAAAAAAAACATTTATGTTAAAAAAAAAAGACAGTCAAAAGACCATTCTTGAGGACCTAGGAGGCCACATGAGGTCTCAGGTTCCCCACCCCCACCATCTAAAGCATAATAGGTTTTCTCCTGTGGATAACTGAGCTCCCAGTTTCTCACACTGTTCTAGATGAGGCTATACAACAATTCATTGAGAACACTAGTGTTTTTGCTTCCACTAAAGGTTGAACCTGATGACCTCTGAAGTTCCTTCCAAATCTGTGATTCTGTGAAAAATTCCCTTTTGTATCATTGGCATTTAGAATCATTTGTGTCAGTGAACGGGCTTCCTATTACTGTTCCATCCTCCTTCTCCTCTCTTTTTCCTCCTCCCCCATCTCCTGTAAACCTTTGAGTGAGATCACAGGACAAGGGAAATGCTTCCAATACCCAGTGGGTTCTACTTTTCTTTAAACCTCGATGGGTTTTGGTGGCTTCTGCAGCCTTTGGAGTGTCACATGCCCTCCAATCCCAGGAATAAAGGTATTGCCAAAGAAAAATGTCTTCTATTTACATATAAATATCCTCATTCAGCATGACTGAGGAGTTCTCTCATTTACAGTGGAATGGTAACAACTACAATAATCAAGTTCGAAGACAGCAACACTCCATTAAACTGACACAGCATGCCTCAGGATCAAAAAACAATCTTTCATAAATTCCACCTGGTCCAAATAGATAATCCCTGCTAAACCAACTTTGAATTGCCACCACCTTCCTCTCTCTGATTTGGCAATTCCCCACAAATAATTCATTGGACCCTCCAAAAGAGAAGAGGCAGGATTGTCCCTTGCCCCTCATCAGCAAGTGAAGGTGAGTCTATTTTTAGCACCCCATCCAGCTTTGGAATTGTGGCCAATAGTTCAAATTCATAAAGCAACCTCTTCCCCTGAGTCCAATGGACGTTGACATTTCCTTAACTCCAAACATTGTCATGTCCAATAGGACATTTTCTTGTTCAACAGGAGATACAAATTGATGGCTCTCTGCTGTAACTCTTGAAAGTCCTCAAGAAGGCAGGCAGGAAGAGAGGAAGACAGGAGATCATCTCAGTCCTGCTGCTCTTTCCTCTGAGACTACTCTGTCATTTTCGGACATGGAGGAATTTTTTTTAATGTTTAGGAAAATTATCGTCATGCCAATAATCTTATTGAGTATTTAATTTTGCTGTTTCAGTCCTTGTTGTTTCATTCCATTTCCAAAGCATACCTGGCATGGTTAGTAAGTCATTTAGTTCCTAATTTACCATGTTCCTGAGAGATCATTGGATCAGGTTGTTTCCTGTAGTAAAGTCTAAGGAGTTCCATGAGGTCAGGGGGATGTTTTACAGTTTTTCTTTGTATGCCCAGCAGTCATTATGCAGCCTGGTTCATTGTAGGTGGTTAGTTTATTTGTTGGTTGATTGATTAGAGCTCAGAGAAATGAGATTATTTGGTACAACCACCATATTTAATGAACAGAAAACTCTTGCCTAAGGAGGTTGTAACACTTGCACAAGTCACATAGGTAGTAAATGGCCAAGTTAGATACTGAACCCACATGCCATGACTTCAAATTTAAATGGTCTCCTACTCATAATCCATTGTCCCCTCTGTTTAGGACTTTCTTGTCTTCTAAAGCCTCCATCTATTCATTACCTTCCCCTCCCCCCACCCTTTGGAAATGTATAACGTACTCTCCAATTCTGCAGCATCAAAGGCACCCAAAGCAAGAGGAATAGCTACACTGTTGATTTTCCCAAAGTTCACAATATTCTAAATAGTGCTTTTGGTGAATGATTTATTTTTTAAAGAGGTCCCATAAATCTTTGCTCCTGGAATAATTTTCATAATTGGAAAATTAAGCAACATGATTTGAATGTGATTGGAAGAGGGTTTATTCTGATTTTTTTTATCAAATTCATTTTATCAGAGAAAGGATAAATAAATAACAAATTGGATCTAAATGCTCATCTCTGGTTATTCTTTTGGCACCTTATTATTCCTATACTCGAGTGCTCACATGGAGGTCTGAAGAAGTGATCCAAGGACACTCTCAAGGTCTCTCTGAAGAACTTTGGGATTGATTTTGAGACATGGGAGAAACTGCCATAGCCCACCCAGCATGGTGTTCCCAAATCATGGAAGGTGCTGTGTTTTATGAATGAAGCAGAACTATGAAAGAAATATGAGGTGTGCAAATTTAGAGCCATCTCTACTCCAAATGTTCATAGAGACTCTTTGGGCCCGACCCATGGTAGAGCCTTCTGAGCTCACATTGGGTGGATCAGTCACAGTTGGACACACTGTTCCTTGACTCGAACATAATGATGCCACTTGCGTCCTCTTCAAGAACAAAGGGCAACATCGAACTCATATGAAGCTGTTAACATCTTAGTTTTTTTGCCAGATGTGTGGTTTCATCATTTGAAGGGAAACTTTCCATATGAGAGATCCATTCCCCACCCCCCACCCCAATAAAGATCAGCAACTAGTCTTAGAGCATTGACTGGGCACATTGAGGGGTTATAATGGCAGACTTTTATTGACATATGATGTCAAAGTCAGAACTTAAATACAAGTCTTCCTGATTCCAAATTTGATCTACTATTCCCATCTCCATTTTTCTACACCACTGTTGTTTTATATCCCATAAGTACACTGGGCAGATTGTCCATGGAGGATCTATGGGAGAACATCGACCAAAATTACCTAGAACCCTGAGAGGTAAAATTACTTTCTCAGGGTCATGTGGCCAGTATGTGTCAGCAGTGACATTTGAACATACTTGGCCACGGTGGTCCCTACTCAAGAAGTATTAATGGCTTCATTTTACCTCTAGAAAAAATGTTGATAGCTGACATTTATGAAATAGTGCTTTAAGGTTTGCAAAGTACTTTACAACTATTATCTCATTTTATTCTCACTACAACCCTGAGAGGTAGGTGCTGTTACTATCCCCATTTTACAATTAAGGAAACTGAGGCAGGCATCAGTTAAGTGACTTGTCTAGGATCACTCAGCTAGTAAGTTTTTGTGGTGGGCTTTCTAGATCTAAGATCCTTGCATCTCTTGGGCAAGTCAGAAACCTGTCTAAATAAATCAGAATTTAGACTCAGGTTTTCTAGACTCCAGGTCCCTCACTCTATCCACTGAACCACCCAACAGCCCCAATAAAATTAAACTCATGGGTATGACAATTAAGTCTCTTTGCAACTGGCTCCAGCCAATCTTTACAGAATGATTACCCGTTATCCTCCCACTCCTCCCCCATGCCTCAGTCAAACTAGACTAGCCAGTCTTCCTACAGTGCAACATTCCATGGATGATAAAATTTACAAAGGAGACAAAGCAATCATTTAGATAAGGAGAGAGCCAGGAGAGAGGAGTGTCACCAAAAGCCGGGGAGGAGAGAGAGTCCAGCAGGAGGGGGTGGTTGACACCGTTAATGTACCAGAGAGGTCCAGGAGGATGCCAATGGACTAAAGAACACTGGATTTAGTAAGAAAGAAATTTCTTGTGACCTGGGAGATGGGGCTTGTAGTTGAGTGCTGGAGAAGGAAGCCAGATTGCCGGGATTGAGAAGGCAAAAAAATACACACATGTTTTTTTCTCCAGTAGTTTAGTTGTCGCAGGGAGAAGAGATGCAGCAAAGCAGTTTGCATCCCATCTCTGCGTTGAAGACCTTGGGCAAGTCACTTGATCCCATATTGTGTGTATACGCACGTGTGTATGTATGTGTGTGTATGTATGCATGTATGTATGCGTGTACGTATGCATAAATGCCTGAATAATGTGTATGTACGTGATATACACATATAAGATGAAGAGTTTGACTAGGTGCTCGTGAACATCTGTCTACCTCTAGAAGCTCCTTGGAGCATAAATCAGGGGGTCAAGAAGCTGAGTCTGGGACAGCTCCCTCCCAACCTCAGGTCATTTCCCAGCGCAGGGCTGGAGCCTCGAAAGGGTTAATTGGCCCCACTGGACTGACCTTTTCATTCTCAGGGCTCCTGGCCAGGCCAGGCCAGGCCGGTTCCCTCAGCTTCAAGCCCAACCCTTACTCGGGTTAATTTTACACTCCACTCCCATTGTTTTAACAATGTCTGCCCGGGACAAATGGCTCTTCTTTCCCAAGTAAACCCATTTGGGGATTATGGTAATCTTGGCTCCTGATTAAAATTGCTCGGTCCTGTAGCTTTGGGTCCCACCTTTTACAGCAGCTGAATCGCAGTTCTGGGGTTTTGTTGCTGGCCCTGGTCTGGGCCGGGCTGGGTGCGGAGCTCCCTGGGAGCCTCGAGTGGCAGGGCACTTCCTTTGTTGCACTGGAGACTTCCCAGAGAAGAGGGCAGCCTCCCTGCCCTTGCTTCCTTCTCCTCTCAGCCACAGCTGGTTTTCTCCACGCGGGGGCTTTGAAAATAGTTGGCCTCTGGCCAGCTGATGGCTGCGGTGCCTTCAGCTGTGGGTCTGGGCTTCCTTGGGAGCCAGGGACTGCCTTTTCTCTTTCTTTGCATCTCTAGAGCTGAACACAGTGGCTGCCGCAGTGTTGGTGTTTAATAAATGCCTATGGACTGACTGGGGTCTTTGCCCCATGAACTGATTGCTGAGAAAGAGGAAGCCTGCAATAACCGGGCTTCTTTCTTTCTAAGGCCCGGTGAAAGGCACCCTCGGCTGCAGCACCCTGGCTCGAGGCTGGGCCCCAAGGTCTGGACTATTTAGATAAGTGATTAGTTCCGCGCTCCTGCAGAACACCTCGCTGCATTCACCTATAATGAGCTCTAAACGTGAGAGCCGGGGAGGCCTTTTTCCTGTCCGCGAGAGAAGCGGCCAGTGTGGAGGAGGGGCCCGGAGGCCAAAAGAGAATTAGGCCAACAGCCCTGCCCAATCACTAGGGGAGAAGAGAAAAGAACTTAAGAGGATTAGAACAAGAAAGGAAGCATTTGGAGTCCTGGGAGGTGATGCCACTCAGCACCTCGGAATTGCTAAGAAAAGGGGATTCCCCCTCCCCCTGGCCTCAGCTGGGGCGGGGTGGGGGGAGCTTGAGCCTGTCGCTTTGGGGCTGGGTTCTCCTCCTTCCCCAGAGCTGAGAGTCTTCTGCAGCCACAGGCCAAGGGGGCAAGGCTCTCCAGAGAATAACCTCACACCTAAGGGGATTGGGGGACTGGCTTTTCACTTGGATTTGTACTTGGGGGTGCCAGGGATAGGAAGGGGGGGGGTCGAAAAGCTGATGGCATGGGACGAAAAGGAGAGGAAGTGTATGACCAAGCCAGGGAGGGAAATGGGGATGACTGAGGGCATTCAGAGGGTCTGAAGCTATTCAGAAGGGCCCTTCCACAAAGGAAGCCCCTGCTTCTGGACCAGTGCACAGGCTAGAGGCATCTGGGAGTTTCAAGCGACATGTTCATTCACGTGGGTTTGCATCACTCTCAGCTGGGCTGCTCACTTTTCTTCAGACACATTTTTAGAAACACAAGATGGGAGGAGGGTAATGTCACAGCTTCCCCAGCACCATATAGCGTTGGCCATAAAGCTCACAGTGGGAAGAGAAATGGGTTGAAATCTTGAGTAGCACTTCTGACCTGCAAGACCGAGGACAAATCATCTCACTTTATAAGGCTTTGGACTTGAAATTTTCAGATTCTGCTAAAGATACTTAGTAGTTTCCTTGGTTCTACATTGCTCTGTGTGTGCCTTTCCAAGCTCATGGGAGTTCTTCATATTCATTGGGGTTTTTTTTTTTGTTTGTTTTATACGGCAGAGCAATATTTAATTACATTCAAGCACCATAATTTGTTTAACCATTCCCCTGATCAACAGGCACCTAATTTGCAGTTCTGTGCTGCTACCAGAATGGCTGCTGTAACTATGAGTGGGGGAATGGGGTGGGGAAGGGGATCCTTCTGCCTTTGACCTGTGCCCATCTTTCGTCATCTTCTTCCATTTGCTGGGCATGAGATGCTGGGATAGGTCATTTTAAATTCTACTTAAGTCAAAGAGGCAGTTGCGGGGGGTGGGGGGGGGCTGATCTATGCACTTAAGGCATTGTATAAATATCACTAATAGCAAAAGGAAATTGGGCTATATCAAATAAATCAATACAGGTCGAAGGAATGATGGCTGAGGGAAGGTCTTTAGAAAAAAATTGGAAAGAAAATAGACACAAATATGTAATTGTGCTTGAATACCATGTACGGGAGGGCTTCGAAGTGCTTGGAAACCATTGGTTTTCTTAAATACTTTCTTAAATATTTTCCTTACAACCTTATTTGTATTGTATTCTTATTGTGACTGGAACTAATGGGGAACGGAGCTAAACCAAGTAATGGTGAGGACAGCATTTATGTAGGACTTATGGTTTGCAAAGCACTTTGAAAATGTTTTCTCACTTGATCCTCTCAACAACTCTCAGAAGTGGGTGCCATCATGATCCCCATTTGATGGATGAGGAAACTGAGGGAGGAAGAAGCAAAATGACTTAGCCAGTGTCACTTAGCAGGTGTCTTGGGTCACATTGGAACCCACATCTTCCTGGCTCTCAGCCCAGTGCTTGATGCACTGAGGCTGCCTCTCCAGAGATATTCTAATTCTTTCTGAATAGTTTTTCACTTTTTTGATTTTTTTTTACTGGTTTGTTTAGCAATGAATCTGACAGGTCATTTGCACTGAAATTTTGCATACTATTCTTACAACATAGCTCATCTCCCACCTCTGCACTTTTGCACAAGATCCCTCATTTCTGGGATCTGTTTCTTCCTCACTAATGCCTCTTAGAATGCTATGTCCTTTCAATGCTCTGCTCAGGCGCCACTCCTTCCTTGGCCAGATTTACTCAGCTGCCAGGACAGCCTTTGCCAAACAATGCCCAAAACCCAACTGGATGAGTTCTAGAGAATAAGGTCAGTTGGGTTAGTCTGTATATTTGTTTAGTAAACTTTATTCAGTGCTTGCTGGAGCTCCCAAATGATACATTCCCTGGCAGTTATTGACTTGCCTGCTGCTTGCCAAGCCCACATAGGACTGTTGAAATAAACCACCATACAATGGGAATCCCATTTGATGCATTGGTTTGGAAAGTCTGTGACCCTGGGTTCTTCGTTATGCCAGAGGAGGGAAAGATCCAACAGGCTATTCTTAGTTGGAAGATATCCACGGTAGTCCTGGTGACAGGTTGTGTGTCTGATGCCTGAAGACCAACCAAACCAAACCCTCACAGTTTGGCTGTAGGGGGATGACTTTTTTGGACATTACAACTGTTTATCCACCAAGTTGCAGGTGTGTTGCTATCTTCATTCATAGAGGGATAATATACTGATAAAGTTGCAGATCCTTGAAATATTGAAATGAGGTGTTTTGGGAAACATTAATTACTCCTATGTCTGAAATGTCATATTCTGAATTAGCAAAGTCTTAAATGAATGAGCTTTCACTGCATTCTTATTTTATGTCCTTGGAGTAGAGAAGCCAAGAAAGGTCATTAGAATGTAAGCTCCTAGAGGGCAGCAGCATTTTTGGTTTAACTTTTCACCATTCCTGACACACAGCTGGGTTTAGATAAATGCTCATTGAATGTAATTGGATTGGATTAGATGAATGCCTGCCTCACAATCTTTGAACTAGTCAACAAGAATGGTAGAAATAGACCCAAGATCTCTAACACCAAGTTGAATGTTCTCTGATTGTTCCATGCCCAGCATAGCACTCTGTGAAAAGCAATTGTTTTAGCAGCATTTCTGATGTTGAATCTGTTTTTGTTTCTTGGTTGTTGTTTTTTTTTTAATGCTATGTTTTTTTTTTTCTTTCTGTAAGGAAGGAGCTAATCGAGACTTTAGTCTGAAGGGGGCTAAAGAGAGAGATATTAAAAGGTGAGGGGAAAGACTTCAGATAGAAAATAGACATGCCAACCCCAGAAAGGGTGGGAGGTTTAAATACCTTGATTGCATAAGCCAACCAGACTGTGGAATTCATATTTTTATACTTAGGTACTCATCTACATACATTTCCAAAAGAAGTATGAGGCAGGAAAGCTAATCACCCTAAGGCTATATGGTATAACTTATGAAGGGAAAGAACTTTTGGGTAACGAAAAATTTGCTGAAAAGATCTGGGTCATTTCTCTAGGGGAGGAAAACAGTCTTTCCATCCCAGCCCCACACTTAAGACCTCCCCCTAGTGGCTGAGGGTGGAAGAAGGCTGAGGCTGCCTATTAAGGAGCAAACTCAAGAGAAAAGCAAATTAATCTATTTAGCTGAGATGCCACACCCTGAGAATGGTTAGCTCCGGGTCCAGGCAACCACTTCAGAGCACAGCAACCAAGAATCCTGCTGGCCCAGTCCAGCCACAATTTGGCTTTTCCAATCAAAATACTGCATTCTGGTAGAGGCAAACTCAACTGAGCTGTCAGTCACACAGACACACTCTACCCCGTAAAGAGCCACACCTTGGAAGAGTCAGCCCCTCTTAGCAACACTGTGAACTTTGTGAGCACCTTTAGAGAAAGGAAAGACATTGAGGCTTTGTAGAGTTGTGTGTCCCCTACAAATTTCCTCATTGCAATTTCACTTGGGTCTATTAGTGAAGGGAAGCACAGCCATGGGGGCTTCTGGGGTAGAGTTTAGGAGGACAGTCACTTACATACACATAGAGCCCTACAAGCAGTAACATTGACCCTTTTGAGGACCTAAGCAATTAGTGGGTTGGGCATATGCGCTCTGGGTGGGGGTGTTACATTTATTTTATAGGCAGCCTTTGTTTATATCTATATCTATATTTGAGTGCAGATCTAAGAAACACATCTCCTAAGATCATAGATTTAGAACTAAAAGGAACTTCAGAAGCCATCTGCTGTAACCCCATCATTTTACAGAAGAGGAAACTGAGATCCAGAAGGCTAAGTTACTTGCCAAGTTCACACACATTAAGCTTCAGAGTCAAGATCTGAACCCAGACCCTCTGATTCTAAACCCACCACTCTGTACTGCTCCCTGCTCCCTCAAGTGAGTTTACACACACTAGGACAAACAGCACCAGAAAAGGACTGTCTGCAACAGCTGAAAAAATTTTATTTATGGGACATAATAATCTATTCATTGGTTTATGGAAACTAGATTCTCCAGGGGAATCCCAAGTACAGATAATGTTGGAGTTTCTCATTTAGTTGACAGATAGTAAAATCCCATGTAACTAAATGAACACTTAGTTGGTCCCAGAGCTAGAAGGGACCACAAATTCTAGGAATTCTCTCTCAGGCTTGGAGTCAGGAAACACTTAAGATTTTTTTCTTAGAATCTTAATGGTCAGTCCATCAACAAACAGCTATTAAAGGCACATAAGTGCCAGACATTAAGCAGTATGCTAAGTTCTGGGGAGGCAAAAAGGGGCAAAAGACAATCCCTGCCCTCAAGGAGTCCACAATCTAACAGGGAGACAATAAGCAAATACATGTATGCAGACAAGCTATACACAACATGAATTCCAAATAATTGACAGATCAATGGCCCTATAATTAAGAGGGGTGGGGAAGGGCTTCCTGAAGAAGGTGGGATTTTAATTACATCTTAAAGGAAGCCAGGAAGCCAATAGGCTGAGATGAGGAAGGAGGACAGCCAGGGAAAATGCTTGGAGTCTAGAGATGGAGTGTCTTCTTTGAGGAACAGAAAGGAGATCATAAAATCTTCATATTATTTTATATTAATCAACATGTCCTATTTACAAACAATGACGATTAAAAAGTATAAAAATCTTTTTCTAGCGTACAATGACTCCTCCTTAGTATTTAAGTTTGACTTTCAGGAAAATCCGGAACAGAACAAGGACATTGGTCCTTTCCTTAGTGATGTTAGTTTAAGTAAACAAATAAGTACAACTTGAAAATGTATTTGTAGATCTCATTAAAAAGTCACATTTATTATGCAAAGTTAAAGGCATGTGGTTTGGTGTATGCTGGGTCAGCCTTTCAGTCAGGAAAGCTTGGATACAAACCCTGTTTCTGACCCAAAACTGCCCATGGGAGTAATAGATATATACTGCTCTTATAGTCCCCTATGAAATTTATCTTCTCCAGGGTAAAGCTTCCTTCATTCAATTGATTTTCACCTGGCAGAGACTTCAAGTCATTTTTGGTCTTGACTACCTTCCTCTGCACCCTTCAAAATGTATGAATACTCTTTTAAAACAGTGGCTCCAAGAACTGAATGGTGCTCTCTAGGTGTGCTCTGCCCTGGGCAGAGACCAGAGGGCCCATCCCTTCTATATTCCCAGAAGCAATGCTTTTCTTAACATAATTTAAGATTACTTTAGCATTCTCAGGTAGCATATCACATGAGCTGGCTGTTCACTCAAACCCCAGGACTGTTTTAAGAGGAACTACTGTGTAGGTATAACACTCACCCCTTGTACTTGTGACAATTATTTGGATTTAGGCTTAAGACATTACATTTATGTCCATTAAATTTCACCTTATTATATTTGACATTTAGAGTTCTAATTTATTCAATATTAGATATGCACTACAAAATATAATTTGACTCAAAGTTCTTCCTGATGTCTAGCACAGTTCCTCTACCAAGAACTTGGGTTTCCCTTGTATACAGGACAGTTAATTTTATTCAGAGAAAACCTTTGTCTCTAGGTTATAAGCAGCACTCCTAACTGATGAAGACTTCTCACAGATTCCTGCCATTGGTCACAAGTGGTCTTGGGCTAGAGAGCCTCTGTAATTCTGCACATCTTTGGAAAATGTTACTCTAAGGATGTGTTTATCACATTTGACATCTTCATCTATGGCAAGGAACAGGAGCAGTCATATACTTTACCATAATCGATTATTTCTTCATTTTATGGTAGATAAAGAGGTCTTCCAGATATTTCAAGGGAAGAATGAAATTCGATGGAGATCAGTGTAAAACCCCATACTTCTGTTCATAAAACCAACTTCTGAAGGAGGGAATGGGGAAGGAATGACTAGTTCATTCCAGGGAAAAAGTTAACATTATCATTGCAAGCGATAACCAAAAAGGCAATATGAACTAAGACTTCATCATGAGATACATAATGTGTGTGTGTGTGTGTGTGTGTGTGTGTGAGAGAGAGAGAGAGAGAGAGACAGAGACAGAGACAGAGACAGAGAGACAGAGAGAGAGACACAGAGAGAGAGAGACAGAGACAGAGACAGAGAGAGACAGAGAGAGAGACAGAGAGCATCTCTGGCACTTTGCCCCACATCTGCAGCATGTAGACTGTGTTCTGTGCAGCACATTTTAGCAGGAGCATTGACAAGCTGGAGTCATAGGGAAGTCAAGTAGGATAGTGAAGGGCCTTGAGATCTTTGTGTATGAGGACCAACTGGGGGGCATAAAAGCATCTTCAGGTATTTGAAGGTCAGTTTAAGAAGAGATTGTCCCTGCTCCGCACATGTGCATGGCATAGTATCGAGAATGCCAGACCCGAAGTTAATGAGACTCATTGTCCTGAGTTCAAATCTGGCATCAGACTCTTGCTAGCTCTGTGACCCTGGGCAAGTCACTTAATCTGGTTTGTCTCAGTTATTCATCTGTAAAGTGATCTAGAGAAGGAAATAGCAAACCATTCCAGTGTCTTTGCTAAGAAACCCCCAAAATGGGTTCACAAAGAGTCAGAAACAACTGAACAGCAACAAACCTCACTCTGCTTGGTTTCAGAAGACAGAGCTAGGAGCAATGGGTGGGAATTAAAGGGGCAGATATGGGCTGTATGTAATAAAGAACTTCCTAAGAATTGCAATGATCTGGAAGTATAATGGGCTGCCTCAGGAGGTGGCCTCCAAGTGAAGGCTGGACAGACATATAGAGAGGATACATAACAAGTCAGAGAGATATAAATGGATAGTAGAGGATGATAGAGAGCAACAGATAACAGATGGGCAAAAGAAAGATAGCTAGACAGAGAAAGAGAGAGAGAGAGAGAGAGAGAGAGAGAGAGAGAGAGAGAGAGAGAGAGAGAAATGATCACTTGTTGAGGGTTGGGGGGTGGACAGGAGATTCTTCAGAAAGGGCTAGACTAGATGGCTATTGAAGTCTGAGGTCCTGGGAGCATTTCGAGAGCACATCTGTTCTGTATGTGGTCACCAGAGTAGGGAAAAGACAGTGTTCTACCTTCTGAGCTTAGGCTGCTAGATGGTACAGCAGATAGAGTCAGGAAGACCTGAGTTCAAATCCTATATCAGATACTAGCTGTGTCATTTATTGTTCTACAGCTCAATTTCCTCATTCATAAAAATGAGGATGATAATAGCAGACACACATGCCCCACCCCCACCTTAGGGTTATTGTGAACATAAAACATTTGTGAAGCACCTTTCAAACAGTAAATGGTGATGAGGATGAGGATGAGGATGATGGTGATGATGGTGGTGGTGGTGGTGGTGGTGGTGATGGTGATGATGACAACGATGATGATTATGAGGAGGATGATGAAGAAGCTTGGCCATTTGCTACTTTGGGGAGCAGTCCTTATATGTACTTGAGAGTATCACTGATTATTCTGAAAGGACCCTCACCCTTGGTCAAGGCTAACAAGAAACAAAGTCTGAATGTTCTTAGAATCCTAGGTCTAGAGTTGAATGGGAACACAAAGGCCACCACATCCAACCAACCCCCTCTTTATAGGTAAGGAAACTGATGCCCAGGGAAGGTAGGTGACTTCTTCAAGGACACAAAGGTAGTAAGCATCATTATTAGCATTTGAATCCAGTGCTTCTGAGTCAGGAATAGCAAACACCTTATGAACTAAAGGGCTTCTTAACCTGGAGTCTGCATATTTGTTCCATTGTTTTGTTTTTATTTTTTTTAATAGTTGGATAATGCTATTTCAATATAATTAGTTTCCTTCATAATCCTGCATATTTTATTTTATCCATTTAAAAATATGATTCCGAGGTCATCGGTAAAATTGGTTTTTTGGGTCTGTCAAAAAGAAAGCTATAGCCGTGGGCCGTCCTGGAGAGACTCCTCCCCTCCCCCAAGCCAGTAGAGTCATTTAGCCTTTTAGTCATTGGACAAAGTCTATTTCTATTTCTTGGGTGTTTTTTCTTTCTTTCTAAGCAAAACTTGAGAGTGAGGTGCTTGCTCTACATTTTAGCCTGGCACTTATCCCCAAGGTGGTGTGTGCTAAGTGCCCCATTTATGGGAGCCCTCTTGGCAGGGACAAGAACACTCCCCTCTACACAGTGCTCTCTTCCAGAGTGAGCTGGATGAAACCGTTGGAATTACACTGAAGCAATTTCAACTTTTTATTTCAGTTCCCAGCTGGGGAAGCTGGCTCAATCCAACTTCATGAAGAGGGAGATTGTAGGAAGAAACATGTGTTCTGGCTACACTATTGAGAATCAGGTGCTTAGAACCCTCATTTGAAGTCTTAATTTTTCTCAGGCCTTCCCTCTACTTGGCAAATATTGTCATAACTGAAAACTTGGGCAGGATGAATGAGATAACTGTGAAGCACGTTTCAGCATCGTGGAAGGAGGGTGTGAAATAAATGAAAACAAATTCCTCAGCCAAATGGCTTTGGAATTGACACTCATGTTTTTGTTTAGGAGTAAAGGAAGACTATTTGATTCCACACACTATTATCACTTTATTTTCTGTTATTCTGGGGACTCGTCCTCCTCTTCATTTGCTTCTGTGATCTTAGAAAACACTTCACTAAAATACAGGAATGGCTTTAATTAAGAATAAACAAAGACCTTCTGCATTGTGAAAGATTATAGACATTATTTGGTGCTTTCCATGTGCTAGAAATGGATAGAGAGAGCTGTCCTTGAAGCCAAGGAGATCTGGGTTCAGGTCCAGACTCTCACACATCCTGGTTGTGTGAGAAATCACTGGAGAAGACACTTAATCTCTCAATATTCTCGGTAATACTCTAAGACTAGGATGAAGAGAAGAAGCTGATCTGCGTTGGTGTAAGGTGGGTCCCTTTCCCTCAATACTCATTATCCCATTTTATCCTCATAACAATCCTGTTCCCATCACCATCCCCAATTTCATTTCATGGGAAGTGTCACTTAAGCCCAGGGAGGTGAGGAGCCTTGGCCAGGGTTCCACAGCTGGTCAGTATGAGAGGGAAGATTCAAACTCAGATTATCCAACACCAAGCCCAGCATTTCTTCTATTGCTACCTCTTGCTTCTCAGTCAGAATCCCAGGACTTCAGAGTCACTAGGGACTTCAGAGACCATCCATTCTAACCCAAACCCATACAAGAAGCCAGCTACCACATTTTCCACAGGTGGTTTATCTAGCCTTTCCTTGAAGACCTGTGTTGAGTAGGATCCCCCATCTCCTGAGGAAGCTCATTCCCCACTTGAGCAGCTCCCATGGTTCTTCCTAATGTCAAGCCTCTAGTTAGTCGAATTAATTTGGACTGGGTTACAAAGGGCTTCATGGTCAATCTACAGTACTATTATGAGGAAGCTGAAGCCAAGTCACAAGAGTGACTTGTCCAAAGTCTCACAGTAAGCAATGTAGTTCTCTGACTTCCAATCCTGGCCTTTCCCCACTGCACCCTTTTCCCCTCCATCCTAAGTTCATTTATAGAACGTATGTCAACCATAATTGTCATTATTTTTGGAGTTTGGTGATATCTTGTACCTTGAAAGAAAGACTAAAAAAAGGAAAAGAAAACCAGATTGAATGATAATTAAGCAAAGAGACTGCCATGGAAATACTGACAACCAGACCATCAAAGTAGAGTTAGTCATTAGCCTCCAATTAGCTCTTTCCTTCTTTGCTTTGTCTAAACTTGAAGCATATTTGAAATGAGATTAGAAATCATTGACTTTCAGGGTGGCTAGGTGGCGCAGTGAGTAGAGTGTCGGCCCTGGAGTCAGAAGGACCTGAATTCAGATCTGGCCTCAGACACAACACACAAACAAACAAAAACCTAGCTGTGTGACCGTGGGCAAGTTACTTAACCCCAATTGCCCTCCAAAAAAAAAAAAGCAAAAAAAAAGAAATCATTGACTTTGGCTGGTTCTCTTCTTCTCTTATATTTCATCATGGAAAGAGATGAAACAACAGAATGGTGAGAATGGTAAGCTGGGTTCCAGGGCCCCTCTAGTAGCTGTATCCCAGAGGATGGGGGCAGGGCTGCCATGAGGTCATACAGGTTCCCATTGCCTATGCATGTGCATCCTTGTCTCTTCACTCTTTGGTCTCAGTTAGGGATGGCCCTCCATTCCTGGGGATACACCAAAGGTTTCTATTTTTCTCTAGTTGCTGACTACTTCTTATAAGGTAGGAAAAAACCCAGAACTTTGCATTGGAAGCCTTCTGGGTGAGATGGCCTAAAGCCTTGGACTCAACTGTGAATTGAAAGAAGGACATGATCCACCCATTTTATCTACTTATGGCCAATGCTGGCAATCTTAGCCCAAGGAGGATTGCATAACCCAACACTGTGAACAGAGTGTTTTCTATATTGCAACAATATCAGTACATAACACTACTTAATTATCAGCAAATAGAACATGGCACATTTCTAGGTTCTGGGTTCAAATGACTTACCACCTGAAAAGTATTTCACAAACCTTAAAGCCCATATAAGTCAAAGCTCCTACATCCAAAGCCTCCAAGAAAAATATGCATTGGTCTTGGTCCATGGAAGAGGTCAAAAAGAATTTTGAAAATCAAGTAAGAGTGGTACAGAAAAAATTGGGAAGAGAAATGAGACTGATGCAAGAATATCATGAAAAAAGGAGTCAACAGCTTGGAAAATGAAACAAAAAATATTCTGAAGAAAATAACATCTTAAAAAACAGACTAGGCCAAATGGTAAAAGAGGTACAAAGAGCCAAAGAGAAGAATGCTGTAAAAAGCAGAATTGGCGAAATGGAAAAAGAGGTACAAAAGCTCACTGAAGAAAATAATTTCTTAAAAATTAGAATTGAGCAAATGGAAGCTAATGACTTTATGAGAAATCAAGAAACAATAAAACAAAACTGAAAGAATGAAAAAAATAGAAGACAATGTGAAAATTTCATGGGAAAAACAACTAACCTGGAAAATAGAGCCAGGAGAGAGAATTTAAAAATTATTGGCCTACCTGAGAGCCAAAATAAAAAAAAAGGAGCCTAGACATCACCTTTCAAGAAATTATCAAGGAAAATTGCCCTGATATTCTAGAACCATTCTAGAAATGGAAAGAATCCACCAATTACCTCCTGAAAGAGATCCCAAAATGAAAACTCCCAGGAATATTCTAGCCAAATTCCAGAGCTCCTAGGTCAAGGAGAAAATATGGTAAGTAGTCAGCAAGAAACAATTCAGTATCATGGAGCTATAGTCAGGATAACACAAGATTTAGTTGTTTCTGCATTAAAGTATCAGAGGCCCTGGAATATAACGTTCCAGAGAGCAAAGGAGTTAGGGTTACAACCAGGAATCACTTACCCAGCAAAAGAGTACAGTCCTTCAGGGGGGAAAATGGATATTCAATGAAATAGAGGACTTTCAAGCATTCTTGATGAAAAGACTAGAGATGAATAGGAAATTTGACTTTTAAATATAAGACTCAAGAGAAGCATAAAGAGATAAGCAGGGAAGGGAAATCATAAGGGAATTAATGAGGCTAAGTTGTTTACATTTCTATATGGGAAGATGACACTTGTAACTTATAACTTTATCATTATTAGGGCAGTTAGAAGATATATATATATATATATATATACGGGGAACAGTTGTGAATTGAATATGATGGGATGATATCTAAAACAATAAAATTAAGGGATGAGAGAGGAATGTACTGGGAGAAAGGGAAAGGGAGATGTGGGATGGGGTAAATTATCTCGCATAAAAGAGAAAAGAAAAAAAAACTTTTACAGTGGAGGAAAAGAGGGAGAGTGAGTGAACTTTACTCTGATTAGAACTGACTCAAAGAGGGAATAACACACACTCAATTGGTTATAGAAATCTATTTTACCCTATAGGAAATTGGGGAGGAAGGGATAAGAGAAAGGGGCAAGGGTAATAAAGGGAGGACATATTGAAGGAGAGAATATTCAGAAGTAAAATACTTTTGAGGATGGACAGGGTGAAAGGAGAGAGAGAATAGAATAAATGGGATGGGGTGAGTATGATTGAGGAGGACACAATTAGTAATGTAACTGTAAAAAGAAATATTGAAGCAAGGCCTCATTTCTCAAAAATATAGAGAAGTGAGTCAAATTTATGAAAATAAGAGCCATTTCACAATTGATAAATTATAAAAGATATTAACAGTTTTCAGATGAAATATTCAAAGGTATCTATAACCATATGAAAAGAATGCTCTAAATCACTAGTGATTGGAGAAATGCAAATTAAAACAATTCTGGGTTACTACCTAATACCTATTAAATTGGCTAATTGGACAGAAAAGGAAAATGACAAGTTGGTAGGGATGTGGGAAAAATGACACATTAATGCACTGTTGGTGGAGTTGTGAACTGATTCAACCATTTTGTAAAGCAATTTGGAACTATGTCCAAAGGGCTACAAAACCATGCAGCCCTTTGACATAGCAATACCATTACAAGTTGTATATCCCCAAAGAGACAAAAATCAAAATGGAAAAGGTTTTGTTTGTGTGTGTGTGTGTGTGTGTGTGTGTGTGTGTGTGTGTAATATATGTGTATGTGTGAGTATACACACACACACACACACACACACATATACACACATTCACACATATCAGCTCTTTCCTGGTGGCAAAGAAAGGGACATTGAGTGGAAAGCCAAGCATTTGAGAAATGACTGAGCAAATTGTAGTATGTGATTATGATGGAATAATAATGTGCTACTAGAAATGATAAGCAGGAGACTCTTGGAAAAACCTGGAAAGACTTACATGAGCTGATGCAAAGTGAAATGAACAGTGTACAAAGTAACAGCAATATTGTAAGATGACCAGCTGTGAGGGACTTAGCTATTCTCAACAATACGATGATCCAGGACAGCTCTGAAGGACTTATGATAAAAAAAATACTATCTATCCCCAGAGCAAGAACTGATGGTGTCTAAATACAGATTGAGCCATACTTACATTTTTTTTCTAGAGATTTTTTTTTGTTTTTGGTCTATGTTTTCTTTCACAACATGACTACAAATGTGCAACTTATATTGACTTGCTTGCCTTCTCCATGGGGTGGGGGCTATGGGGGGGGAGGAAGGGAGAGAATATGGAACCCAAAGTTTTAAAAGTGATTGTTAAAAATTGTTTTTACATGTAACTGGGGAAAAATAAAATAGAAAACTTGTTTTTCCATTCAAAGCTGAAGAAAGCTTTAGTGAGAAGGCAGGGATGGGCTGAGAGCTGGCTCCACCACTTAGCTGTGTGGCCTAAAGCAAGCCACCTAACTTCTCAGTCCCTTAGCTTTGTCATCTATAAAATGGGACTAAGTAGACCACAGGAAGGGTCACTGTGAGGATCAAATGAGATATTGGAAAGTGTTTTCTAACCAGAAAATACATCAGCATAATTTCCCAAGAGTAAATGCCTTTAAATTTGGTGCATATTCCCCAAACAGCCTTCAATTCACTGTAAGATGGTTAAAAAATGTAGGAAGTGAGAAAGCAGGGGAGAGAGGGAGACAGGGTTTAGTTGTTTAGTGAGGGTCTTATTTATATAGAATCACACAATCTTGTTTGGAAGAGACCTCAGAGGCAGAGGTGTAACTAGGCAGGGGAGAATGGGATTTTCTGCAAGAGCAGTAAAATTCTGAGGGTACTTCAAGGAGGCTTCAGCAGCATTAAAACAACAGAGCTGAGCATCTAGTATAACTGAAAGACAGCATAAGAGGCTAGGTCTCTCTCCCATCTCCTTCCCAGCCCTCCACCTTACTATATGCCAGGCTATGCTTCTATACCTCCCTCCCCCAACTGAATCTGTTATTAAAAAGTGGTTTTGAAGATTTCCTTTATTGTTCTTGCCCTGGCCCCTATTGTGAAATACCCTGGAGTATAGTTGGTTTGAGTTTTAGCTCCCCTCAGAAGCCATTAGGCCAAACCATACCTGAACAATCCTTGTTACAACTATGATGGGGGAAGGGGGAAGGTGTGACCAGTGAAGGTCTAGTCCTTACAGCATATGGGGATTTGTCCTTCCGGAGAGTTAATCAGAGTATGTGCCACAATCCAACCTATGGAGACTTGGTAAGCTCACATCTACTCATATGGTGATAAAGGGTCTTTTTACTTGCTTTGGAGGAGGAATTGGGGTCACATCAAATATCTGAGTTGGTTATCTCTTGATTTCTTCTTTGGTAGCTTTTGTGTAAGGACTCATAAGAGGCAGCATACCCTATTTCCTACCTGGTTTCCATCAGCTTTGGGAATGCATGGAACCCCTGATACTTTTTTTTTTTTTTAAAGCAATTGGGGTTAAGTAACTTGCTCAAGGTTACACGGCTAGTCATTATTTATGCGTGGGTGCTCATTTTCTGAGGCCGGATCTGATCTCGGGTCATCCAAATTCCGAGGCTGGCGCTCTTACTCACTGTGCCACCTAGCCGCCCCTCTAGGGCAATTGGGGTTAAGTAACTTGCCCAAGGTTACACGGCTAGGTTTTTGTTTGTATGGATTAAGTGTCGGAGGCCGGCTCCGAACTCAGGTCCTTCTGATTCCAGGGCCGGCACTCTATTCACTGCGCCACCTAGCCGCCCCACCCCTGATACTTTTGTCTCTTCAGTTTTTATTCTTTAAAAAATCCCAGGTACAGGAGTATTAGGAGATGGAATTAACCATCCCAAGTGACCTTGTGAGCTTTCAAATGATTACAAAGCCCTCAAAGCCCTCAGAAGGCCCCCTTAGAAGTCAAATTTGGAGGCAGAGGACAGCAATACTCAGAATGACCTGTTTCACCCATCATTGTTGGAGATTATATCCTACAAGAAACCAGCCAGCTAAGCAAGAGAGCAATGAAAATTGTGGGACCACACCCAGATATGGGACTCTTCAAAGGGATCAAAATGTTTTCAGGGTCAGGAGACATGAAGGACCCCTTGGCCCCACAGGCTTTTTATATGTGACCTTAATACTTTGGAATTCAAATTTGAAACCATTTTCCTCAGGAAACAGGTATATACAGGAAAGGCAATCCATCTCTGACCTGAGGGATATTTTTATAACTTCAGTCTCTCATATGAAATACGCCTTTAGAGAAATTAATTGACACCACCTAGTTGATTGATATTGAGTAGCCATATGAGGGGTCATGAGCAATACTATGAGAAGTCACAACATTTCAGGTTATCCTAAGAATCATGAGGGGCAAAGTAGTCTGCCTCCCACTGGGAACACAGTTTGCCAGCATGAGTGAGATTTGGGAGGGTGAGCCCAGAAGAAATGCTGCCCAGCAAAAACAAGTGGCCATCTAGCCCTCCGGTGAGGTAGACCCCACTCTCCTTTGGGATAACTCTTAACTGTTACTAAGCTTTTATTGACCTCAAGTCTTCACTCATTCCTAGTTCTGCCTTCAGAGGGAGGCTAAGCAGAATACAAGGTATCTACACCCACTTTCACATGACAGTCCTTTAACTGCTTTTATCAAACAGTTATTGAACATTTTTAAGTGCCTACCATGCCCAAGGTGTTTTCTAGGTGCTGAGGATTAATAGAGATCAATGAAATAGTCCTCTTTTCAGGTTGGAAGAGCTTATAGACATGGAAATAAATGACAGTAAATAAAATAAGCCTAATAAATCCTTGCTCATTTTCATTCCAAATATGATAATTTCCATGGTAGGGGAAGGAGCACTATCATCTGGGGAAATTGGGAAATTGGGAAAACGTACTAGATGAAACTTGAGAGGATCACTGAAGGAAGACAAGAAATCTAAGAAGCAAAGGCAATAGGAGAGTTCATTATAGGAATGGAGGACATATATGCAAACACATAGGCAGGAGATGGAACATAATGTGTGAGGAACAGTAAGTAGGCTATTTTGTCTGAACCTTGGAAGGGGGAAGGTTAAGTTAAGTCTGGAATGGTATACTGGGGCTAGGTTGATACAGACTTCAAAGGACAAATTCATGTTTGCATTTTATATTAGAGGCAATAGGGAGCCATTGAATATCCTTGATCAGGAAAGAAAAACATATGTGAGCTTTAGTAATATCCATTTGGCAGTTGCCTGGAAAATGTGTAAGGCTGGGAAGCAATTAAAATTTTCAATCAGCTTTACTTCTCTTAAAATAACCTGGGGCGGCTAGGTGGCACAACGAGTAAGAGCGCCGGCCTCAGAGTTGGGATGACCCGAGATCAGATCCGGCCTCAGAAAATGAGCCCCCACACATAAATAATGACTGGCCGTGTCACCTTGAGCAAGTTACTTAACCCCAATTGCTTTAAAAAATAACCAAAGATACAACACATTAAATGCCTTTACTAGGTGGAAACACCTCTATACATCAATAAATCATTTGGTCAAAGCCATTGAACTCTTTAATCTGTTTGGAAGAGGCAAAATGCTTCCAGCTATTATATAAAATCAAATAATACCACATGGGAAAATATTAGGAATGGTTGAAGAATTGGTCATTCCTTGTCAGACTTTTTAAAAAACCACAATCTAGTTCAAGAATAGAAATACCAAGGGAAGAAGAGCCTAAAGAGAGCAGGGTCAGTTAAGTGAATTGTTTTGAGGAAGGAAGAGGGAACATCCATTTTCTGTAATGTGCTGGTAGAAGTTTAATGACTAGATCTCAAAAACATATGTATATGACACACTTTTAAGTTTAGTTAGCATTAACCACATTCTCCCCAGCACTTTTTTAGGCAGACAATAAACAAAATAATAAATCAAGCTCTGATTTGTAGCATTTGCTGAATGCCAAACTGTAAATGTTCACACTGAAACTTTAACAATTGACTCATGGAAGCAGTCTGAGCGGCCTCCAGCCCACCCTTCTTTATCAATGTCCCTGGAATAGCAGTAGAGGATTACAGTGTGTACTGGGAGTGGGGGACAAACTACAAACATCAAGTAGCAGCACCTTCCAGACTCCAAATGGGACCCAGAAGAAAAGTATACCATACTTCAGGGAAATTTCAAGAAGTCTCCAAGGAAGCTCCATTCATCAGGAACTGAGTTTATAATTTTCCTGTATGAGTTTTTTAAGCTGGAGTGTATTTTTCTTTAGGCTTTGTATTGTGGGAGAACATGTACTAGATTTTGAGGGGAGATGTTTTAGACTAACTATTCCTATTATAACACCTTAGTTAAACACTCTTAACTAAAAGCTAATTAATACTGTCTGGCTAATTAAATCAGGTAATAATCAATGGGGAGAGCACAGTAATGGGGGCTCATGAGTTACAGTATTAGAAAAACTAACTCCACACTCTCTGCCCCACCCCCAGGGTTACCTCTAGATTCCTGAGAAGGAAAGCAGTAGTCATTGTACTCAACATCCTCTGAGTTGGGGTTAGAAGAATGAACCCAGAGATTGCCCCACAAATGGGTTGGAAAGGTGAAAGACTATAGAGAGGAAGATCTGTTAGGATGCTTATTTGGTAGGCCATGCTAAAGGCAATGTGGGTCTGAACTAAGGTGGTACCACAGAAGCAGAGAAGGAGACGTAAGAGACGTAGAAGTGGAATTGTCAAGATCCAGCAATGAATTTATTTTGTATGGGAAAAGAAAAGCGTCAAGAAGGTCTAGGAGATTTGGAATCTTCATCAATTACTCTCATTCTTTATATGTGATTTACCCATCTTCTTTTGGGATTAGTTACTTCTCTGTTGGCATTATTTACTTGACTTTTTTCTCCATTATTTCTAAGTTGCAGTGGGTTATAGTTCACAGTCACCAAGCACCTCTCCAATGCTCTTTGGGTGAGGTTCCATTTCAGGTCTTTGAAGATTGATATCTCCACACTGGAAGAACATTGGCATAAGAAAGAGGAAACTTTGCTTCAGGGAGAAATATGAATCACTTAAAAAAAAAAAGAAACTGAAAATTTCTAAAAGACAATCAAGTGTACACTTCTAGGTCCAAGGCTTCATCCCTCTTCACTGTATATCCAAGATACACACGTATAATCATTCATGTACACACACACATACCACACTGGTGGGCAAATGCTATAGATTATCTATTCAAGATACTGTGGTAGTCTAGAGTCTGGCCAGGTTTCATCTACTTGGTTTATTTTTCACTGCATAAAAACTTAATGAAAGTATTCTATCAAGGACAGAAAATAGGAGAAAAATATTAACAGTTTATAAGTAAATAATTATGTTAAATAAATGATAGTGAATTATAAGAGGGGGAGGAAGAATGTAAAGCCTTCATTTGCAAGGATATATATTTGAAAAGGTGTTTTTCAAAATGTAAGAAAAATGTTTGAAAAGTAGCAGCTACCTTAGAAGGTTGTTGTGAGGCAAAAATGAGATAAGATTTCAAAGTGCTTTGCCAACTTTAAAGCCTTATATAAAGACTAGTTATCTTTAGAGTTATTGTTGTTATTGTTCTTAGAATTAGTGCTCACTTTTAGCTTAAAGTGTCATATAAGTGTGTGTATCTACATCTCTGTCTCTGGGTCTTTGTCTGTCTATCTGTCTCTCTTTCTCTTTAGACTATGGACTTAAACTTCCCCAAATTTTTCTCATCTAACAAATCAGTACCCCAGCAAGGCTCCATTTCCCCTCAGAGTCCTAGGGGTGCCCTGAGGCCATGTATTTCTTTTGTTTTTC
The DNA here is from genome assembly GCA_011680675.1 of Gymnobelideus leadbeateri. Classification (NCBI taxonomy): domain Eukaryota; kingdom Metazoa; phylum Chordata; class Mammalia; order Diprotodontia; family Petauridae; genus Gymnobelideus; species Gymnobelideus leadbeateri. The sequence goes on along the minus strand of WOXC01006314.1, from coordinate 168,344 downwards.
TTTATTTTTTATGCTTATTTTTAGTTCACATCATTCATTTCCATAAGATTTTGACTTAAAAATTTTCTCCCCATATTTCCCCTACCCACCACCCCAAAACCCCCCAAACCTGAAATATCTTATTTCCCTCTTGCATGTAAAATACTACTACTACTACTACTACTACTACTACTACTACTACTATATTTTTTAAAACATTTGATTTTAAAACTTTGAACTCCAGATTCTTTCCCTTCCTCCATCATCACCCACCCTTACTGGGAAGATAAACAATTCAATATAGGTTGTACATGTGTGGCTATGCAAAATATTTCCATAGTGGATATATTGTGAAAGATTGCCTATATTTCCCTCCATCCTATCCCGAACCCACTTGTTCTATTCTCTACTTGGATCCTGTCCCTTTTCAAAAGTGAGTGCTTCTAACTTCCCTCCCCTCCAACTTGCCCTCCCCTCCATCATCCCCCTCTCATCCCCTTCCCCCCTATTTTCCTGTAGGGTTAGATACTCTATTTAGTGTGTATGTCATTCCCTCCCTAATCCAAATTCAATGAGAGTAAGGTTGACTCATTCCCTTTTGCCTACATGTTCTTCCCCTCCATTGTAACAGTTTTCCCTTGCCTCTTCTATATGAGATAATTTACCCCATTCTGTCTCTCCCCATCTCCTCTCATTAAATTCCTCTCTCACCTCTCAATTTCACCTTTTAAGTATCATCCCTTCCTATTCAATTGATCCTGTGCCCTCTGTCTATGTATACCTGTACACATATATACACATACATAAGTATTCATATGCCCATATCCCCTCCTCTATAGACATATATGTATGTATGTATGTATGTATATATATATATATATATATATACACACACACACATTTATTTATATATTAATATTCCCTTCAACTATTCTCATACTGAGAAAAGTTTCATAAGTTACAATTATCATTTTTCCATGTAGGAATGTAAATAGTTCAACTTCAATAAGTTCCTTATGATTTCTTTTCCCTGTTTACCTTCTCATACTTCTCTTGCTTCTTGTATCTGAATGTCAGATTTTCTATTCAACTCTGTTTTTTTCATCAAGAATGCTTAAAAGTCCTCTATTCCACTGAATGACCATATTTTCCCCTGAAACATGATACTCAGTTTTGCTGGGTAGGTGACTTTTGGTTTTAATCCCAGCTCCTTTTCCCTCTGGAATATCATATTCCAAGCCCTCCAATCCCTCAATGTAGAAGCTGCCAGATCTTGTGTTATCCTGATTGTGTTTCCATAATACTCAAATTGTTTCTTCTTGGCTGCTTGTAATATTTTATCCTTGATCTGGAAACTCTGGAACCTGGCTATAATATTCCTAGGAGATTTATTTTTGGGATCTTTTTTCAAGAAGTGATTGGTGAATTCTTTCAACCTCTATTTTGCCTTATGGTTCTAAAATATCAGGGCAATTTTTCTTAAGAATTTTTTGAAGGATGATTTCTAGTTTCTTTTTTTGATCATGGCTTTCAGGTAGTCCAATAATTTTTAAATTATCTCTCCTGGATCTATTTTCCAGGTCAGTGGTTTTACCAATGAGATATTTCACATTGCCTTCTATTTTTTCAGTTCTTTGAATCTGTTTAATAGTATCTTGATTTCTCATAAAGTTATTAGCTTCCATTTGCTTCAATCTAATTCTGAAGGAATGATTCTCTTCAGTGAGCTTTTGAGATTCTTTATCCATCAGGCAAATTTGGCTTCTTAAGGCATTCTTCTCCTCATTGGCTTTTTGAGCCTCTTTTGCTATTTGAGTTAGTCTATTTTTTAAGGCGTTATTTTCTTCAGTCAGGTTGTTGGCTCTCTTTTCATGATTTTCTTGCATCATTCTCATTTCCCTTTCTCTACTTCTCTTATTTGGTTTTCAAAATCCTTCTTAAGCTTCTCTATGGCCTGTAATCAATTCATATTTTTCTTGGAAGTTTTTGGTGCAGGGGTTCTGACTTCATTATCTTCCTCCTGTTCCATGTTTCGATCCTTTTTGTCCCACAAAAAAGAATTCAAAGTCAGATTGCTGTGCTTGCTTTGCTTCCTTTGCTTGCTCATGTTTCCACTCAATTACTTGACTTTTGAGCTTTTTGCCACAGTAGAACTCTGCTTCAAGAGAGGAGAGCTTTGTCCCAAATTGCTGGGGTTTTCACAACTGCTGGAGCTATTAGTTGGGTGCCCTCTCTGAAGCCTCCACAGGCTCTGGAACCTGGTCACCCACCCCAGGACCTTCACCCTAGACAGCAATCCAGATCCAATCAGGTTAAAACAAGAGTGACTACCCCTCAGACTGGTTGCTTGGTCCTCCTACAATCTACAGGCCAGGAGCTCTGAAGCATCCATGTGGCTGCAGCTGCCACATCTCAGCCAGTTCTCTCTCAGGGAACAGAAGCCTGACCTCACTTCCAGACTCCCTGTTCCCATAAATCTACACTGACCTCTCACCTTGTCTTTGGCATTTATGGATTGATATTTCTGGAAACTGACACAGCTGCTAGTGATCCACTCTACTGAAGTCCCTCCATAGTGGCTGGTTGGGGTGCCCTGGGGCTAAAACTATGGACTCACGTGGTGGCTGGGTTCTGCTCCCAGCATGCTGCAATGGACCCTTTCTGTCCACCTTCCATCTGCCTTCAGTGGGAGGTTTGTTTCTCTCTGTCACTTTGTGGGTTCTATAGCCCTAACGTTTGTTTAGAAGCATTTCTTTTATCAGTATTTGAGGTGGTTATGGAGGGAGCATATGGAGTTTTCCTGCTTCTATGCTGCCATTTTGGCTCTGCCCCCCCATGTCTTCCTATTACTATGAGTTCATGTGCCAACTTTTGAATTTTCTTTTTAATACCAGCTATTAGTTAGAGATACACTCCATTCACATGAACAACTATTAGCTTTTACTGTAAAGATATAGCAAAAACAGAAGCACAAACATTTACTCCCATCTCTTCTTTATACTACTTTGGTCATTGGGAAGAATGAGCTTAACTTTAAAGTAATAACAGTAATAGCTAACATTTACATAGCACTTCTTGTGTGCCAAGCACTATGCTAACTGTTTAAAATGGTTATCTCATTTGAACATCACAGCCACCTTTTGAAGTATGTACTATAATTAACCCAACTTTACAGATAAAGAGATAGAGGTTAAGTGACTTGCCCAGGGTCACATAGCTAGTAAGTGTGTGAGACTGGATTTCAACTTAGATCTTTATCTGACTTCAGGCCCAGCACTCTATCCACTGTGCCACCAGGCTACTTCAAAGTATTCACTCCAAGTTAACTTTCAAATGTGGTATAGTTAATAGCCAATAGTGTTAGTCACTTGCGTATAGGATCTTGGCTATAGGGTCAATCCACTTCTGAGCAGGGTCCTAGTTCCTCCAAAGGACAATCCTGGAGAATTTAACATGGCTGGCCTCAAACCCTGGCATTTCCTATACCAGGTGCTTCTCCCAACATCTCAAGCTCATGAGTTCTCAGCCTACTCCACTGCTTTTCCAGTGCTCCTTTGCCTAAGACAGGAAAAAATAGAAATAGCAGGGGCACAAACAATGACATGGGTCATGCATTTGTGGGGATTGGCCATTGACTCTATCTCTCTCTCCACCCAAAGGCTTACAGCAATGCTCACCCCATCATTTGAATGCAGCCAGGCAAGGGGAGAGAGAGAGAGACAGAGACACAGAGACAGAGACAGAGAGACAGAGAAAGAGAGACAGAAAGAGACAGAGACAGAGGGACAGAGAGAGACAGAGACAGAGAGACAGAGACAGAGAGAGACAGAGACACACACAGAGACAGAGAGAAACAGAGAGAGACATAGAGACAGAGAGAGACAGAAAGAGATAGAGAGACAGAGACAGAGAGAGTCAAAGACAGAGAGACAGAGAGAAGGAAAGGAGAGACATAGACAGAGAGAAACAGAGACATACACACAGAGAGAGACAGACATAGAGGGACAGAGAGACTAACTTTGGCCAGTTAATAGCTTTTGAATGTATACACGATTCCAGTTCAGCAGACAATCAAAAGTCTATTTCTTCACATGCTAATGAGACTGTTCTTGATTTTCCCCACCAAGGTATTAGAGCCTGTGGTAATAAATAATGTTGTGATACAGTGTTGAGTGTAAATAGACACGGTCCATTTGTATGTCATAAAGTACACTGTATTCTGAGCTGGATTTTTGCACACTGTATTGTACCTCTTAAGTAGCATTGACAGTCTGATGTCACCTTTAATAAATTAAGGGAATGAAAACAAAAAAGTAATCAATTGAAGGAATCAGTAAGGCATACATGTGTGGCCTGAAGTGGAGCTCTAGGCCCCTCATCATCAGGTGCTTTCAGAAGAAAGCTAGCCAAAAGCACAAGGTCTCAGAACTGAGCCATCATTGGTCAGCCTCATTTTATATCCTTATCTGTTTATATGTTGTATCTCAGAACAAAATGTAAGCCCATAGATGGCAAAGACTATATTAGTAGAGGTAGTATTAGTAATGGTAGTGGTGGTGGTGGTGGTAGTAGTAGTCATAGTAGTAGTAGCAGTTGTAGTCATAGTAGTAGTATTTACACCCTCAGTGCCCAGGTCAGTGCCTTACCCAGAATGGGTTGGATAGGATTGAAGTTATTGGCTTTATATACATTGATTCTCTTAACTATATGAAATGATTAGTAGAAATTATTAGCAGTGATGGATTTTCTTTGCTTCTTTTTTCCCCAATAACTGAAAATGTGTTACCATGGGGATTTAATAGCTGTGTGACAAATGAAGGTGCTAACTCCCAGGGCCCTGAACTGCAAAATGTTAGAGATGATTCACAGGGAAAGAGGAAAGATTACTCTAGGTAAGGAAAACAGAAATCTCAAGCTAAGAGCTCCCTGAAATTTGCTTTCTTCTACCACAACTGAGCTAAGTTAGAGTTTATAGGGAACAGAGCACTCCTATCCAATCTCTACCCACTGTGTCATTGTAGCCAGCTTTCTATTCCTGGACACTCAAGCAGAGTAACAGGTGGAGAATATTTTGGGAATGTGTGAAAGCAAAGATTAGGAATGAGCTTATTGGAAGTATGAAAAGGAATTGTGAATAATGATTGCTGACCTTTAAGGTTGGCAATGTGCTTTAGTTACCTGAGCTCATTTGTGTTGGATAAGTGGGGGACCATGGGCATGGAGTATTGCCTCCTTGCTCAGAATGTGTAGCAGACCCACATTCCTATGGGTCATTTGATTTTGCTTCACTTCTCATCTTTGTTATGAGGGATGCTCATTGGAAGCAGAGGGAGGAGGGGGGCACATCTGGAAATAACCATCCTGTAAAAATTAAAGCTATCAACAAAACTTGTTTTTAAAAAGTAAAATTTTTAAAATCACATAACTGTGATGTAGGCATTATTATTATCATTTTACCAATAAGGAAACTGAGCCCCAGTGTGCTGAAGAAGGGTCTTGTCCTTGGCTTGAGCTCATAAGTGTGGTAGCCAGAATTTGAAACCAGATCTCTATAGATGGCAGGGTCCACATTCTTCCTACAATACCCTTTCTAGTTTTCTTTATATAGTAATAATAGGTGTAAATTTAAACACATTTTTTCCACAAAATCTCTAAGACCATGACAGGTTGAACTAGTACTGTGGCTCTGTTCTCACATTATGAAAAAGGTAGAAATGGAAAATTCTAAGAGTATTTCCTTTTGGCTAATTTTAATATATTTCTGGATATTCTCACTTGCAGCTAATGAATTAAAAACAACAACACACCAACCAACACCTCACAAGGAAAATATTCACCACATCCGGATGAATATAATATGTATTTTGTGCTGTTTCAGTTGGGGAGACTCTCTAAACTTAAAAGAATTCTAAGTCAGACCTGGGAGACCTAGTGGTCTGGAGATCACTTTAGGCATTTGAATTGATTTATCTCATGGAGCCAAGAGTGTATTAAATCCCCAGTTAATAGTATAAAAGTTGACATTCCTGGACTGAGTGTTGTTCATCCTCCAATGGAAGACTGCTATCCATGTTCCCACTGGAAACATCAAGATGTAAGAAAGACCAAGATTTGTTTTACAAAGAATGATTTGAAAAGTCTGGGAATAGTAGACTCGGGTTTTTCTCTGAAAAAGTAAGGGTGATATATATAAGGAGGTAAAATATGGTTTTTATGATTTTGATAATGGTTCATCTGCTTTTAAGAGGACATAAAGTAACCAGTGGAATTATGGATTCAGGTATTGATCCATTTGCTGATGGGGCTGAGACACCAGTGAATTAATTAGGGTCTTGGGCTACCTTCATTATTTCATTATCATGTGAGTTATTACTATTTTTAAAAAAACTTTTAAAAAGGGATTCTCAGTGACAATAGGCAAAGAACAATATGGTTCTGAGTTGTTCATAGATTTAACATACATTGCTTTATTTACTCTAATTTATTATTAAGCATGTATGGCTAAATGTTTTCCTTCTCTAATGCAATATTTCCTATTAATTTATGTTGTCAGTATATTTATAAATTTTGAGGTTTATTAGTTAGTAATTAAAAATACCACAAATATGGATTTTTTGCTGCTCTTTAAAGCAGGAAACATTTCCAAATGTCCTATTTAAAACCAAGATCATTTAATGCACTGTGACTTTAATGTTACATCTTGTAGTATTCTCACCTTACAATCATACAATAATATTACTCATTCAAAGAAAAGAGAGCTCATGAGTGATCATTTCTCATTTGGGGGAATGGAAGCAGAAATTTAATGACACAGGTTAGGTTGCTTGATTAGAACAGATACCTGGTTTTTAAAATTCCATTTCATTTTGCCAGTAAAAAAAAAAACACCTTCAGAGGAAGGAAAGCAGAATCACAGAATGCTTTAGGGATTGGCATGATACAGATTATTGGCTTTGGAGTCAGAGATCCCGGATTCTAATCTCTACTGTGACATTAGCTTCCCGTGAAACCTCTCTGAGCCTCAGTTTCTTCAAATGGAAAATGGGGATATTGGGCTGGGTTGTTTGTCTTTGAGGCCCCTTTAGGTTATAAATCTGTGACACTGTGATCCTAGGAATGGAAGAGACCTACGAGTTTCGAGTTGAAATTTGCTGGCATTTATATCAGGTTCACCAGCTGTACCAGGTGGTGGGACTGTGGCTTGAATTCAAGATGCCCCTTGTGCTTTATTCAACTAATTCTGGGGCCTTCCTTAGCTTACGTCACATTATATCAGTTAGTATCACAGTTACTTGTGACCATCATCAGCCTTGTCTAGAACAGAAAGTGCATGTTATCAGGCTTCTCTAAATCTAAGCTTTCTTTCTGTTGAGTACCTAGCTAGGACAGTGCCTTGCAAATACAGTAGGCACTTAATGTTTGTTTATGTGCACCAGATTATTGAATTCAGATGATTACTTGTTCAGTGTATTATAATGAAAATTTCTTTTATGTATGGACTGAACTAGATAGTTGCTAAAGGTCCTCCAAATTAAAAAAACTCTGCCAACTGATTGCTCATTTTTGAAAATAGGCTAAATACTTCAGAAAATGAAAAAGAAAAATTCCAGATTAGGCAATAAAGCTAAGGACCCAGAAAGAAAGAAGTCTAATGACTCTTTTAAATTTTCATTTCATCTAATCACAGTAAAATTAACAAAAAAACTTCCATATGTGAAATGTCAGCAGTGAATGTGAATGAGACCAAATAACATGATAGATTCTGAGAGCTCTGGAATACTGTGAGTATGAGTATGAGGCCTTTTACCTTTGATGCTAAAGAAGGCTAGGTCATGTGGGAAATTCTCAATGTATTGTAAAGTATATTTTCCTGGAACATAATCAGTACTTAATAAATGCTTGGTTCCTTCCCTTTTCCCAAGGGCAGTATAGTGCATGGGAGTTAAGATGAAAAGCAGAAACCCATACAGAGATAACTTTGACCAAATATATTATTACTCATAAGTTAATACTTATAACTATTAATAGGCATGGCCTCAGTGTACAGCTTCCATGCTCACTGTGGAAAGCACACATCAGGACAGGAGCAGAAGCCATATTACAACCAAAGTCCCAGAGCCCCTCAAGGCTCAGACATGCATGGTTGGAGATGAAGAGCCAATATGCCAGTGGGAGATTTCTGGTTATGCATAGGGCTGATGAAATGAAGGCATATTCTAAAACACCAGATAGAGTGAGGAATAAGAGTCAAGGATATAGGGAGCTTCAGCCTAATGGTACCATCCCAGCAAGAATCTAAAAAGAGAGGTAAGGGCTGGGATCGTGCCAGTCAAAGAAGACCTCACCAGCTTATACCCGGGCAGATTATAATCTCCCTTCCTGGATCCAAGGGACTCTGGAGCAGTTGTGGTTGTTGGTTCTCTACTGCCATAATCTCAAACCCCCACTGGGTAGTTCTCCCATTTGTTTGGGGCCCAGTGACTATATCCCATTTGCCTTTAAGCACTTAGGATTGTGTGACATTTTGAAAGGATTGTTAACTTCAGAGGTGTAGTAAGAACAAACACACATTTTCCTCAATTCCTCTGAATCTTATTCTTTCCTACATCACCTTAGCATCTAGAGAAGTAGACTCAAAGATTGGCTTACTTCCTCCACAGCATCATTGAGTTCTCATTTCAGCTTACACTGGCCTAGGTCCATAAGGTCAATTCAAAAAATCCCAAAAGCTCCTCAAGATATTGGTGCTGGGCTGGGCACAATACTCAGTCTGAATTCAGATTCCTGCATTCCTGCACCTCATTCCCCAATGGCCAAAGTTTCCACTCTTTGCATCTAGAGCTGAACAGATATATAATGGTGTTCTGGTACAATAACAGAATAAAATACAATAAAAATTCAAAACATATAAAAAACAAAAGTAATAAAACATTACCCTTAAAAAAACATCATGAAAAGAAACACTTCTTAAAAACACATCATTAAGATGTGCACTGTCCACCAAACAATTTCACAACATCACAGGACCTCAGCGTGGGAGGGACCTCATGTAAGGGGCTTCTAGTTCAACCCATACCTGAAAGAGTTCCATCTACAATACCAGATGAGTTATCCTGTAACCTTTTCTTGAAGACCTCCAGAGGAGAAGCCCACTATATCCCAAAGCAACCCCTTCCATTTGGAGATAGCCCTAAAGATCAAGATGTTTTCCTATCCTCCAGTCCAAATGTGTCTCTTTTCAAAATCTCCCTTTGTTCCTAAGTACTCCCCTCTAGGGTCAAGCAAAACAAAGCCAGTCCTCCTTCCACTTGATTTTTGTTTCATTTCTTGAAGACAATTATCATTCCCCCTTGCCCCAACTAGTCTCTTTTCCAGTCTAAACATCCCTATTGCCTTTAGGTATTCCTTGGATAGGAACCTTCTTCTGGATGTTCTCCATCTTGCCAAGAACCTTCCTGAAATCTGGTGCTTGAAAATTAACAGGGCACTCCAGAAGAACTGGAGTTCCAACATAGGACAGAAGACTTACCAACTCCATAGACCTGGATACTGTGCAGTCTCAGATTTCATTTGCCCCATCCTATCCCCTCCATTCTCTTAGTACATGGTTGATATTTTACATCTTTAAACCTGGTACCAAGCAAGCTCTTGCTATTGAGATAGAACTTTAATCCCTTAATTACAATTCTTAATATAGCATCCTCTAAAACAGTGAATTTTAATCCTCTGAAATAAGCTCTTAGGTCAGGATAATAATTACAGCATTTTTCTTAAAGCCCTTTATAGCATTTTTTGTGTGTCATCTAATTCCCTCAGAATAGAATATAAACAATTTTCCCATTTCATGGATGTGAAAGCTAAGGCTTACAGCTATGAAGAAATCTTTCTGCTGTTAATCTCACTCCTGAGCACACTCCTGTACATCTGATTCTCCTATACCCTAAATCTTCCTTAATCTGCCCTTGGATTTAGCTTGACCTTAGTCCCCCAAATCCTTCCTATTGTACTAGTCTAGCCTGCTAAGGTTTGACCTGCTTCCTTAACCAGTCTTGGTTAGACATTCCCATTATCTATCCACCTCTAACCCTGAATACCTCACTTCTAAATGATGAACTTTCCAACTCTGCTAGGTCCCAACCCTGGATGACCTACCATATGTTCTATATCCTAGAATTCTGACTTCTAAAATAGAAAAGACTCAGCCCCTGATTGGATGTGTGGGGTAAAGAAGAAGGAAGGGTCAAAGATGCCTCTAAGCCCTGGGTATCTCAGAGAATGCCAGTACAAGCAACAGAGAGAGGCACATTAGAAGGAAGTGTAGTTTTTCAAGAAGATGCTGAGTTCACTTTGGTATATGCTGAGTTCAAGGTGCCAGTGGCAAAATAAGGTGGAGCTGTCCAGCAGACAAAACTCTACATAATATTCTCACCTATGCAGAGCAATAAGGAAGGCTTGCCGTGAATGCGTCTTGTTGGGAGAGGAAACAAAACCTAAGCAGGGATTAAAGATGCGAATCCCAGGAAGAGGAAGCATATGCCAAGATCTCCAAAGATTTTTACAATACTGAAACTGACTTCTGAGAGAAGGAAGCCTGCCATTGTTTCTGGGCAAAGCCGGGCAAAGAAAGAAATGCACTAGTGGACAAAGCTGGTATCAAGGTCAGAAGTGGGGGAGAGAGGAAGCACAACTAGGAAGGTATTGTTAGTACCTTTTAAATTTTCCATCTTGGGACAAAGCCCCAGCTACCCCCATGCTACTTACACTTCTGTCTTTGGGCATTTGGATACATGGGTCTTCAGATCAGGAAAGTGGAAATACATAGTGAGAATCAACTCCATGGAGGGTATTTATGAGCAAGGATGAGATCACCAATGGAGAGAGTGTAAAGTAAGAGTTCTTTACCTTTTTTGTGTCATAGAACACTTAATGTTTTTAAATTAATTCCTTAGGATTACAAAAGAAACTGAGTATTTTGAAATACGTTTATCAAAATATATATATAAAAAAAAGGTTTCTCGGGGCGGCTAGGTGGCGCAGTGAATAGAGCGCCGGCCCTGGAATCAGAAGGACCTGAGTTCGGAGCCGGCCTCCGACACTTAATCCACACAAACAAAAACCTAGCCGTGTGACCTTGGGCAAGTTACTTAACCCCAATTGCCCTAAAGGGGCGGCTAGGTGGCGCAGTGAGTAAGAGCGCCGGCCTGGGAGTTGGGATGACCCGAGATCAGATCCGGCCTCAGAAAATGAGCACCCACGCATAAATCAAATGACTAGCTGTGTCACCTTGAGCAAGTTACTTAACCCCAATTGCTTTAAAAAAAAAAAAAAAGGTTTCACAGAATCTGGGTAAAAAAACCACTGGTATAAAGACCAGATTTTACAAGACACTCACATTTAAGAGGGTGATGAACAAGGAAATAAAACAAAAATGCTATGGTTTAGAAATAGGAGAAACCAAGCATAGAGTGTGAGCAAAGCCAAGGAGGAGATATTGTCAAGCAGTAGTGGATTGTCCATAGTGTCAAAGATGACAAGGGAATAAAAAGTCAGTGGGTTTAGCTATGAACTTGTTGGTGACTTGAAAGAGAATTGCTGTAGGGAAGAGATGGTGATGTAAGTCAGACTGCAAGAGGGTGAATAATAAATGAGTGCAGGGAAAATGGAAGCAGATTAGCAATGAAGGGGAAGACTTTATAGGATAATAGTTTGAGGAGTTGAGACAGACAAGAAAAGAGTTTTATTTATGAGAGAGAGGCAAAGGGAGAAGGAGAAGGAGAGACAGACAGAAAGACAGAAAAACACATGCAGGGAAATCTGAGTACAATTATACACCAGTGGTAAGAAGCCAGTGGAGGAGGAACAATTGAAAAGGCCTGAGATGGGAAAATTGATGAAGTTAGGTCACAAATGAGGCTATGAAATCAAGAATTTTATTTCACCTTAAGGTTTACAAATTACTTCACATGTAATAGCCTTGTAAGGTAGATAGTGAAATATTAATATACCCGTTTTATAGGTGATGAAACTGAGGCCCAGAGAAGTTAAGTGGCTTGCCTAGGATCACATAGCTAATAGGTATCAGAACTAAGAACGAACGCACATCTCCCAAGTTTAGTGCAGAACACTCTCTTTACCACAACACTGTCTCCTAGGTGGGTACAGGTAGAAGAAAGAGTTTTGCTAAGAATGATGGTCCTTCCTGTGGGGCTTAACAGAAGGACAAACTTGGGATCCTAGAGGAAGGGAATTAAGAGACTTCTCATCAAAAGGTCTATATTTTCTCCATAAAGCAGCTCTTTACTTTCAGAAGAAAGTTAACAGATATTTGAATGAATGAATGGATGAATGAAAGAAAAATAATTTCTTAAGAACTTATTATATGACAAGCACTGTGCTTGTACAAATACTAAAACAAAAGCCCATTCTTCCCTGCCTTCATAAAGCTTAGATTCTAATAAGGGTAAATTATAGACATAAGGAATCCTGGCCAATGAAGGCCACTTTGACTTCTGAAATTACAGAGATGGTGAGCAGGGCTTATGTGGGGCAGAATTGATCATGGCTCTAGAATGTGTATGGGAGTGGCAAGTCAGAAGAGATGACTAGAGAGGGTGAAGCAGAGTTAAGCATGTCTGGAGACAGTTACTAAGTGGAACAGTGAGACCCCAGGGCAGTTCTGGAAATCAAAGAGAACTAGACAAGGGGAGGAACAAAGGACATTGGAAAAATGAAGTCAATTCACTTTAAAAGACATAAAATCACTGGGTAGCCATGTGGGAGTCATTTCCAAATCATTATAGTCAGACCACTGAATTGGGGGTGCAGAGATCCAAATAAACATCAAACTAGAATAAAAGTGATATGAAGATATAATGTGCATTTGAAGGAACTTCTTTGAACAGGCTGTTGACACCCCAAAATGGGAAATGCATAAAAGGACAGACATTGACCCAAACTATTACCATTTCCTAAGTAAATTTAACATCAATCACCACAACAAAGAGACCCACAGAACCTAGGAAGCACCACAGTTAGAAAATACTTGATCTTGCAAAGTAAAAAGATATGTTAAGATATGTAGAGCAGTCACCGATAACACATATTTGGAGTACAAACTAGTTTGTAAGATTTTATTGAGGAAGATGGAGTGGAATTGTGGATCACTGTTATATGGAATTATAATTAGCATTGCCTCAGGAAGCAGTGCGAAGCAGTGGAGTGGAAATTAAAAAAAAAACTTGGTCAAAGAATCATTTAAGGAAAGTCATTCTGGGAATATTGAAAGGTAAAGTTTAAAGGGAAAGAGGAAATGGAAAAAGATACATAAAATATTTTATAACTTTTCATCAACAATTGCTAGAGCAGCCATATTTGGACTCCAACATCACACTCCCTCATTTGCTATGTGAGGAAGATGAAATGGTATTGACGGTATTGGGACAGAGGAGTTCCAAGGAGCAGTTGACCAAGAATGGATGGAAAAAACCAGTGCTGGATACTAAACAACTTTGGAGGCTCTGAGGCATTTATTTTCAAGGTATCTGTAAGAAGAAAGGATGCCAAGAACTTGGGAGAAAAATATGGACCTTGTTATAAAAAAGAGTGATATCAGAGCATATCGATCACTCCTGACCTTTTTGTCTACTTTCAACTCTATAAAACTTTTTATGAAACTCATATTCCATAGACACGAGGGCATCCTTTCTATGAGACAAGAACAGGAGTTTTTCAAACCACATTCTTTATCAGACAACAATTTTACATTCACACAATTAACGGAGAGGACCAGTGGGTTCAAGTTTTCATTGTACCCCCTTTTTTTTTCAAAAAAATATTGGATTTGGTAGGGCAAAATATGACCTTAATTAAGGTCAGTCCTCTCACAGCCTATATCCCATACAGACGTCAAAATCTTCCAAAATTTCTTGAAGGATCTAACAGGGAAAATTTTGTTTCATGATCCATTGATTATGACTATCAAGTAAAGCCTGAAACAAGGCAATGTGTGCTTCCCAGGGGTGTCTGATTCTGGTCAGGGTATCAATGCCATTTAGCACTGGAATATTGCAAAGCCTACTAACTGAAATCTATGATGGCACTAAAGAGCTTAGACTACCCAGCCACATAGGAAAAACAAAAGAGATTGAGGAGGACCTATTTTCTGGACCATTACCTGCTTTCTCTCAAACTCTAATCTTCACTTTCCCTCCTAAATCCATTTTAGACCCAAATGACAGAGTAATCCTCATAATGCATACATCTAGTCACAACATTCTTCTGCTCAAATATCATCAATGGCTCCCTACAAGGGACTAATAAAATCCAATTTCTGATATTCAAGACTCTTTTTCACTTGGCTCTAACCTACCTTTCCCTCCTCATCTTTCTAGATTCAAAACAGGGACGGAGTTATCCCTTGGTTCAGACCCATTGAATCTTCCTGCCAATATATTCATGACTCAATGTATTCTTGACTCAAACCCTTCTGACTCAATGTCTAGCCTCAGGGTTTCCTCTGTGTCTTCAAGAAGTGGAGTCTTTCCTAGGGTCACGTGACTTTGTTTTATTCCCTCTAGCTGCAATGTATATAAAATGAAATCAACAAATATAAAACACCTTCTCCATATTCTTCACTGTGCTTGGTTTTAGGGATCAAAAGAAAAAAAGAAAATAATCCTTGCTCTTAAGAGGCTTACATCTTCCTAGGGCACTAGAACATATATACAGATTAAATAAATATACAAAGTGGAATTTTAAGAGATGGAAAGCATTGGGGAGACTGGGGAGATTAGAAAACATATCAAGTAGAAAATGGCATCTGAGGGGCAGCTAGGTGGTGCAGTGAATAGAGCATGGGCCCTGGAGTCAGGAGGACTTGAGTTCAAATTCAGCCTCAGATACCTGACACACTTACTAGCTGTGTGACCTTGGGCAAGTTACTTAACCCCAATTGCCTTGCCTTTCCCCTCCAAAAATAATATAGGTATCATTAAAATAAAAATATTTATAAATTATTAAAATAATTTTTTAATGGCATCTGAGGCAAGTTTTCAGGGCAACAGGAAAATTCTACAAAGCTTTATACCCAAGAAAGAAGTACATTCCAGACATGGGGAACAATTTGAGCAAAGAGTCTGAGGTGGGAAATAGAAGGCTGAGATGCTAAGAGAAAATATCTAGCATGCCCACTTTCCTGAACAGAAGACATCTTATAGAGAGTAATATGATATATGGAATATGACTGGGAAAATGGATGGGAGCTAGATTGCACAGCATTTTAAATGTTAGATGTAGGAATTAGTATTTAACCTAGAAATGATTGTGAAGATTTCTGAGCTGAGGAAAGATATGGTCAGATGCACATTTTAAGACTCTAATGTAGAGGGGGTGTCCTCCCCCAGTAGCAGTATTGGTCTGTCTACCCCTCTTTGCTCCTATTTCTGTACATGTTGTTCCCCCCACCCCACATTAAATTGTAAACTCCTTGAGGACAGGAAGTATTTTCACCTTTCTTTGTCTTCCCAGAGATTAGCACAGTGACTGGGACCAAGAAAGGGCTTAATAAATTCTTGTTGCTTGATAGATTGATAGATTGGTTTGGACAGCAGCTGGACATGACTGCCCTCCACCTTCCAATTTTAAATCTGTGATGTGCCCATTTAAATCTGTTTGGTGCCCATGATACAAGCAGAAGTGCTTAAGCATTTGTTTCGAAATCAATTTTCCCTGTACTTCTTCCTCCCTCTGGTTTCTACCATCACCAAGGGCTTTTTAAAAACCAGCGAACAAAGAAACAAGAAACCCACACGAGTGAACAAGTCCACTGATAGATCGTTAATATTCTATAATGTGGCTGGGCGAATTTCTACCCCGGTCAATGCAAATCTTTACCTAGCTCAGTGTTTCCAGCATATTTTATGCAAATAGTGGTTAAGAATAAAAATTCTAATTTCAAATGAAGAAAATTCATGGCCTGCTTCCCGGCTGCAGTTTAATCACTGGGACGCTGGGCAGGTATTGACAGTTGTCCCGAGCGCCGCTCCGCTATTACTGTTCCTGTCCAAGGTTAAATGAAATTGCAGTTTATCAGGCCAGCATTGAGAAAATAAGGGAATCTGTTCATGGCTTTTGATTAATGCCAAGAGTGATCAACACAAGGGGGTTCATTAAACTATACATCATGTGGGTGATTTAACATGTCAACAG
Organism: Gymnobelideus leadbeateri; assembly: GCA_011680675.1. Lineage (NCBI taxonomy): Eukaryota > Metazoa > Chordata > Mammalia > Diprotodontia > Petauridae > Gymnobelideus > Gymnobelideus leadbeateri. The sequence goes on along the minus strand of WOXC01006314.1, from coordinate 152,159 downwards.
GCCTGCTGTCGCTCTGGACTCTGCACACGGCGCCTAGCGTCAAACTTGTATCAGCTCTGCGAGATGAGAAGTTCCACACCTGAGACTTTATCTTCCTTGGCTTGGCATGTATTTATGTTTATTTCCACGTTTGCTCATTTTTCAGGTCCATCGCTGGACAACATAAAATCAGCCTGATCATGGATCTAGATTTTGAGAAACTCTGTCTAAAGTCGTTTCTGTAGGTTATCCCCTACAGTACTTACAGGAGCAAAGAGATTAGAAAACAATCCCCCTTCTGAGATCTCTTTTCTTTATAGAAATAAACACCATTTTTAACACAAGGCAGGGTATGGAAAGAACTTCATTGGAGTTGAAGTTAACCCAATCCATGGCACATTTTTTAACTTGTGTTATTCTATTATTTGGTGGTTGTCCTATCTGCCCATTAATTTATGTGAAGTGGATTGGATGTGATTTCTACACCAGGACTGTGTGTAGGGAAGCGCTCTCGCTCTCTCTCTCTCTCTCTCTCTCTCTCTCTCTCTCTCTCTCTCTTTCCCTCCCTCCTTCCCTCCCTCTCCCTCTCCCTTTCCTGCAGTATTAATTTTCAAGGTGATCTTACTGTGTCAAACATCAGCTTGAAGTTTGGCAATGACCTCTAGAGAGTTGCATATTTAATTTAATGTCCACTGTGGGCAGAGAGATGAGCTGGGCCCAAATTGAACAGCATATGAGGGCAGACTAGATTCCCTAGGCTTTCCCATGAAACAAAGGCTGTATTTTCAATATTAATGTTCGTTTTGGAATATTATATGGTTGCGAGTCATAAAATATTAGTCTTTTAAGAAGTCAGGTTAGGGGCAGCTAGGTGGCGAAGTGAGTAGAGTGTCAGCCCTGGAGTCAGAAGGACCTGAGTTCGGATCCAACCTCAGACACTTAACACACACACAAACAAAAACCTAGCCGTGTGACCATGCCTTGGGCAAGTTACTTAGCCCCAGTTGCCCTCCAAAAAAAAAAAAAAGAAGTCAGGTTGAAGAATGAATGAATCTGGGGAAAAATTTATTAAATGAATTGCTTGGTGTTTTGCTAATCACTGGAGATACAAAGACAAGAAGCAAGACAGTCCTTGCCTGCAAGAAGCTCATATTCTGAAGGAGAAATGCAACATATAGAATGGTTTCAGAAGAATAATTTAGAAATGACCAAGATGTGATGTGGAGGCATGGGTATGGACTTCTTATAGCCAAGAATGTGGTCAGGGTAAAAGACCTTCATTTCATAGAGGGGAATAATCAGTGTGGGGATTTACACCTCAGAAATTGACATATGATATAAATGTGGGCTTGACTTATTGTTATGTTAATTGTTTAGACTTAAGAAAGTGATGAAGAAAATGTTAATAATGTAAATGAAGCTTAAATTTGTCTTGTGCTTTTGGAGATTCACTTGTTAAACATTTAGGATGGAGTCCAGAGAACAGGTGGCATGGTTTATGAAAGGTAAGGAAGAACCCACAAAAGACAATGAGGAGGTACACAGTGGTCGTGTATTAGTCACCACATATTAGAAACACAGAATTCTGAAGAAGATGCAGGGTAAATGATATCATCAAAGAAATGTATGATTTAAAAAAAGATGGGCTGGTCTCATAGTGAGCAAGATTAATTGGCAAAGGACAGACAGCATGCTTCATTGAGAACATAAGAAAGACCCTCATTTTACTGGGTGGACCCCTTTGGATGTATGAGAAGTTCACAGGATAGGCAAGGATTAGTGGTTTCCAATCTTCAAGGGAGAGAGTTCCCAGAGCAATGGGATCCCCAAAACATTGGGGGGGGGGTACAGGATACTGTGACTGAGGCATAGTGGGTGTGAACAGGCAACTATACACAACAAAGGAGAGATATTATAAAGAATGTCAGCATCAAAAGAAGATGAATTGATCGTGTTGCTATAGAGATGGACAACTGATGCACTGATAGGGAATTCCTAAAATGGTCAGATCAAAGATTAACAGAAGCATTGCAATGTTGGAGTGTTTAGAATCCTGCACCCGGCACTAGGAAGATAGAGAGAAAAAATGAGAGGAAATTTGGGGTTGAGTACACGTCTGTTTATATATAATGATAGGGGTAACTGGTCAATGAAAGCCCAGTCCCTAGAGCATGCTCAGATTTGCCTTTGCTAGTGGCTTATGCAAAGCATGTACAGATATTCCCTGCCTGGTTCCAATCCAAACCGTGGAGGCTTGGTGTCTGTACTTCTGTCCATGAATGACTGAGAGGCTGGGGCTATAGTGGTGACAAAGAGCCTTTTGTCTAGCCAAGGAGTGATAGCTCATGAGTTGTTGAGCTGAAACTGAATGGGCATACATTTTGGCTACTTTTTTTCCTCATTTTCCCTCCTGGCTTCAAGTGAGGCAGAAGCACTTTGAGCTGCTAGGTGGGAAGTAAGGCCAAGCCATCAGCTTGGTCTATCACCATGTTACTGTGTGTCTGGAAACACATTTTGCCATTGTTTCTTTTGTTTCTATTCTTTCATGTTCTCAGGCAAATAATTTTTTTGGAAGGAGTAGGAATACTCGGGTGAATGAGAGACTCATCAGAGCCATTAGAATTAGGGTTCATTATAACCGTAATTAGAGATTCCCTACCCCCCAAAATACTTATCAATAGCCGAGACTGTGAAAGTGGTAATGCCTGATGTTGGAGGAATTTCCTGTAGACAGATGGAAAGACCCTAAGTCTGGCAAGTTTCTGGGAACCTGACCCTTTGTAATGAAGGGAAATTCTAACTAATATCTGTAGGAAAGCAAAAATCCTCCGAGATCAGGAGAGAGAGCTAGATGAAGGGGAACCTCATAAGAAAGAGAGTCATGAAAAGAGAAAAGGACTTCCTGGGCCAGAAGTCACAAAGTACTACTGGACTCCCAGTGTTTTCTACACAGGTCCTCCACTAACATCACAATTTAAGTTTGAGTCCTCTTTTTCCACGGGCCTTGCATGTGTAGAGGTAGATTGCAGTGTTGGGGGGGGGGTTCTTCCTTTCTTTTTTAAACAATTGGGGTTAAGTAACTTGCTCAATGTTACACAGCTAGTTATTTATGTGTGGGTGCTCATTTTCTGAGGCTGGAACCAATCCTGGGTCCTCCCGACTCCAGGGCTGGCACTCTTACTCACTGTGCCACCTAGCCTCCCCTAGGGGTATTTTATCTAACCCTGGTTCTTGTAACACCTTTTTAGTAAATATATATATTTTTAATGCTAATAGGATTTTGGTGGCTGAATAATGGAGAACATACAAGATGGGGACCTAGAAATGATAATATTAGAAATTCTAGTCCTACAGCTTTATCCCTGGAACATTGAATGGGTAGAGTACTTATTGTTTTCTGGGGACCCAGTCTTCCAGTCAAATTAAGAGCTTAAGAAGTAGATTTGGAAGAGATGCTGAAAATGCTCCTTTGGTATTAATGGTCGTACTTGGATATAGACTGGGTTTCATCAGATGAATGCTAGAATGAGACATCGTGTTTCCTAGTTTTGCTGAGTAAAAGCTTCTTCATGGTGGTCTCCTTCTAAGAAAAAGTACAATCAGTGTAGTTAGTTCTTGGATCTTGCCCACCACATCTAAGCCAACTCTAGCCATGTTTCACTTTATTCCCTCACCATTCTATTGCCAGTCACCCTCTGCTCCATCTCTTCCAGTACTGGAACCATAATTACATCAATAGCCTCATTGCTACTGGAAAGGGAGCGCCAGTCTATTCCCCCTATGGCTCCAGTTACCATTCCTGCATTATGTGAGGGCTGATCAATGAGTACACAGAGCTTGACAGGTTTAGATTTGCCTTTCCTGGGGGTCAGGGGGTGGGGGAGTCATTCAGAGCATCCACAACATTCCCTGCCTACTCTTATTCCAATATTTGAGCATTTTTGAACCAGTTTCCATCATGACGAAGATTCAAGGTTACTCTAAATGATCATGAAAAGTCTCCTATTTGGTGAAGGAGCCAGAAGGCTGATGGACTCAGTCAGTGGGGCATGAGCTGGGACTGAACTGCATCCTCAGATGGTGTCTCTCACTCTTCTTCCCTGAGTGACCTTTGAGGGAAGGGGACTGCTGTGAGCCTGCAGGTTGGGGAAGAACCAGCAGCTGCTTTATCTCCCCACCTGGCTGCCAAGTGTCCAGGAAAGTGAGGGGTCTCTGCTTCTTTTGTGTTATCCTTCACTGATCTTGGGTATCTAGGAAAGTATCTGGAATACAAAACTGACCTGGGGGTGGTCAAATCCTGTGAGTAGCCCATAGGCAAGTCCAAATCAGCTCAGAAGGAAATTGACCCATCAACCAACCCTGCACATCCTGGAAGGGACATCCCTGAGCAAGGGATAATTTTGTCCCAATGTGGATTCCTCAAAGAGAGAAAAGGCCTCCTGTTTTCCTTATATGTTCCCTACACATGTGTCTTGATCCTTTTGGGCTTTGCTAGTTCCCATTTGAACCCAGGAACCATTCGTGTACAGAGTGGAGAGGGAAACTCATGGTTTGGGGGACTGCTTTGGAACTACTGCTCTTGCATCTACATATCTTTTTGTAGAAGCTAATTTATTCCAACTAGATGATTAACATTGAGGGGAACACACCGAATGGGGGCTCATGAGGAACAATAATAAAAACCTCCAATAATCTGGAAACTCACCCTGCTAGTACACATTGGGGTTGTGAGACTAAGTCCTGAGGGGGTGCTACACTTGTGATTTTCCAAGCTAACACACACACACACACACACACACACACTCTCTCTCTCTCTCTCTCTCTCTCTCTCTCTCTCTCTCTCTCTCCCCCACCATATCCTTATATGTGTCATCTCCCCCTATTAAAATGTAAGTTCTTGGAGGCCACTCAAACTTCATGTGTAATTCCCAGTGCTTAGCACAGTACGTAGTACATAGTAAGTGCTTAATATTTTTTCCATTCCCCTCCCCTATTCATTTATTCATTGACACTCATTTTATTTCACCATTCATTGACACTATTCTCAGTTTGTAAAACTAACTTTGCTAATCTTGTGCAGGCTGAAAAAAATCCTCACAAATTCTTATGTAAAGAAATCACAATGGCCCTCCATCCAAGATAGAGTAGTATCTCTAGGGTTCTAGGAAGATGCCACTCCATATTTCATCTCTTTATTTAACCTGGGGAATTCAATGTAATCATGTTTATCACTTTCACTTAAAATTAGGATATTCCAGCAACCAACGATTTATGCTTTGTAATAAACCAGAGGCCAAGTTCTTAGTCATAAAGTCAAGGGGGAGATATACAGGAGATACACTCACAGAGAAATATGGTCCAGTTTAATGCTCTGTTAGTATTGAAATTGGTTATGTTATAGAGTCAAAAAGTTCACTGTTCTCTTTCCAGAGGCATCTTATAAGAGTCTAGGTAAACATACACCATTTGAAAATTTCTTGGCATTTGTGGAGTGGTCTTCCCATTATAATAGCCAGGACTGAGAATTTGTTGGGATGTTGAGAAATCAGTGATGAATGTCTTACTACATGGACTATTTTTTTTTTTAAAGCAATTGGGGTTAAGTAACTTGCTCAAGGTGACACGGCTAGTCATTATTTATGCGTGGGTGCTCATTTTCTGAGGCCGGATCTGATCTCCGGTCATCCCAACTCCGAGGCCGGCACTCTTACTCACTGCGCCACCTAGTCGCCCCTTTAGGGCAATTGGGGTTAAGTAACTTGCCCAAGGTGACACGGCTAGGTTTTTGTTTGTGTGGATTAAGTGTCGGAGGCCAGCTCCGAACTCAGGTCCTTCTGATTCCAGGGCCGGCGCTCTATTCACTGCGCCACCTAGCCGCCCCATGGACTACTTTTTAAATTTAGTTTGCTTTTTAAAAAAGGGACACTCAAGGACATGGTCCTGATTTCTGAGTAGTTAGAAGCATGGCACCAAGCAAACCCTGGCAGTGGGAAAAGGAGGCACAATCAACTCTACTGTGGAAAAGCTATGCTTCTCTTGGGGAGAGACTACAGCTTTTTGCCTTTGTTGTTTCTGGTATTACAGGGGTCTGCTATTGGAAGCACTGAGAAGATGTGCCAGGATTTTCAAAGCACACCTGTATAAAGTGCTACTTGAATTTCAATTAAGTGTTCCTTTTGTAACTTGGGGATTCACTATATCCACCCTTGAAGTAAACTGTGTGATTATTTTAATTTGGAGTTTGAAAATACATTTTAACTGGGTGTAGGACCAAATGACAATAGCGCCCAGGAAAAGCAAACATTGTCACAAGTCATAAAAATGAGTTGTTTCCTTTGCTGGTGGGGACTGACCAGGAGAGAGGGGAAGAGGAGGGGGAGTAAAAGCTTTTAATTGGAGGACTTTTACCTCCAATAAGCATCCTCAATTGAACTGGGTGATGATTTCCTTCTGATGGCCAACACCAAGGTCATCCTTAGTTTCCCAGTTCTGGCCTTAAATGCTTTAAAAAAAAACCCAACCTCACAGCATTGTTGCCTACTGCCTTTAATTACCAAGTGTTTATTTAAAAGACAATTATTAATTATACCTCTGGGAAGCCCCAAGAGTCAACCATGAATCAAAGCCAGCTTGATAAGAAGAATGAAAGTCTCCCATAATTAAGCAAGGCACTGGAGACCAATTGTTTATGGAATGGTTTTGCTGGGGCTAATTGACACTAATTGTTTAATCTGATTTCCTTCTTCCTTAGCTCTTCTATAGAATTCAATGAGTGCCATCAACCAAAGAGAGAAGGTTGAAGGGGCTAGCACTCTCCTAGTTCTGGATAGATTTCATCAGGATTTTCAGGAAGGTAGCAGAGAGTGGAAAGTATACTTAACAAAAGCAGGAAAAGTTGTCAGGATACAAATTTCTCTTTTGACATTTCATTGGTTGTATGACCATTGGCAAATTACCTCATATCTCAACTCCTCAATTTACATAGCCATAAGATGAGGGTAACTAATGAGTACATCTACTTCACAGGGTTGTATAAGGCTCAAGTGAGAACATGTCTATAAAGTACTTTCTAAACTTCAAAGAGCTATAAAATGTCAGATACTTGTAGCCTTAGCTATCTGTCCATCTCTCAACCAATGCATGGACAATGAGCTAGGTGGAGGTGGGAGCCTATTAGATTACCTTTGGGTTAAGTTCCTTGAAAGACCTCAAGTTTCTCCCTCAAAAAAATCCCCTCCCCCAATCTCCCTGTTCTGTTTTATTTAAAAATTCCCTTTTTATAATTTTTGAAATGGAGGATGGGCCAATGATGGTACCTCTTCAGATGACATGCAGTATGTTCGTGTCTGATGCCATCACCAGGGGTAAAAGGACGACTTGGCAAGTGCTTCTGGATATGTGTGAGAATGAATAATGGACATACCCTGTGTCCAATTCAGAGCCTGCGCAAGCTGTTTGTTCAGTCATTTTTTTCAGTTATCTGACAGTGAGCCCATTTGGGTTTTCATGGCAAAGATATTGGAGTGGTTCGTCATTTCCTTTTCTATGAACAAGTACTCTGTGACTACTTCCTGTTACCTTTTTGTGTTAGAAAAAACCTTCAGAAGTGCATTGCAAACAGGAGAATAAGGAAACAGACATTTGGTACAGACCTACTATTTGCCAGGCACTGAGCTTTACAAATATTATCTTATTTCATCAGATGGCACAAATGCCCCAAATACCACTCTCATCCCTAAAGGGGAATCAGGCAAGGAGAGGATATAAGCCTCCAGAAAGGGCAAGAGGCTTTGTGTCCTGCTCCCTCCACATGGGCTCACAGAGGATATCTGTTTCTTTGCTTCTGTGTTTGTTCACACTAGCTCTTAGGTGAATGAGTATTGAGACAGACTACAGTCTTGTGAGCCTGAAAGACTTTGGAAGTGTCTCCACCAGACCACAGACCAAGGATTTGTGGTTGTTGAGTCATTTCCAACTCTTCATGACTCTATTTGTTTCTTCGTTTCTTCTTCATCAAAGATACTGTAGTGGTTTGCCATTTCCTTCTCCAGATAATTTTCCAGATGAGGAAAATGAGGTAAACAGAATAAGTGACTTGTCTAGTTTACACAGCAAGTGTCTGAGGCCAAATTTGAATTGAGGAAGATGGGTCTTTCTGACTCCAGGCCCAGCAGTCTATCCACTATACTTCCCAGCTGCTCAAGCATTTATTAAACATCTATTATATTTCAGGCATTGTATTACATACTGAGAATACAAAGGTAAAAATAAAATAGTCATCATCTTTAAGGAGCTTATAGTCTACTGATTCTGCTGGTGTCATTTGGCAGTCATGGAACACCACTCTGTGCACAGCTGAAATTCAGGCTTACTGGATGGGCAATGGAGAGTGGCATAGTTAGGGGCAGACTACAACTCATCACATAGGAGGAATGGCACAGGAGATGATGCCAGAAACCATGCTGTCCAAGAACTCTAAGATCTTGAAAGACTGATTGATCCCATAGTGGGAAGGAGAGATAACTGATGAACAGGATCCAGTTATTACATGTCAAGAGAATGCAAAGAAACTACCTGCAAGTAAGGCCAACTGCCAGCAACCAGTGTTTGAGGCCACATGGAGCCAATCCATGCAATGGATCAGCAAACACCGAGAAGGCAAGATCTCCACATGGGGGGAGATGGCAGATACCCTTGAGTATCCTGATTCACTGTGGAGACTGTGGGCTCTTCCTGCCCTGTAAGAGGCTCAGCTCCTTAAAAGTCACCTTCTAGCATTTCCTAATTGGCCTCAGTGTGTTATGTAAACAAGCTCCAGGGAAAATGAACAGCTGATCAAAGGTAAAAGGCATTCGAAAGGCAGTATGAAAAAATAGAAGTAAATAGCAGATGAATTATAGTGAGTTATCTTTGGGTTGGATTCTCATGGAAAACTCCAGCATCTCTTTAAACAGAGCCCCACAGGATGCCCTATTTGTTGTAAATCATTAAGTAGTTATATTTTTTCACTCACTTTCATTTCAATTTCAGGGGAAAGAAAAGATATTTTGCATTGGGTTCATGGCTGTCACTATTTTTGCTGCATGAGCTGAAGTATAGAATGTAGGGTAGCTGGGGACAAAAAAAGAATGCCCGTTGTATGATGGTAGAGGTGTATAGAGACATGCCAGGATGGGTTCCCATATGATAATAAAAGGCAGCAACAACAATACAGAGGGTCTTGGTGGAGAGAGTGTCCTTATAATTAGAAAGACCTGGGTTCAGACCCCAACTATGATTTTTCCCCAACTCTGAGGGAGTGGAACAAAAGGAAGAGGGCAGATTGGGCTGCTTTGCCCTCTGGGAAATTGGGCGATGCTTGTAATGACTCATATATTTTCCCTGAAACAAAAATCTATCTTTGAACATCAATATTCTTCTGGTGATGCTTATAGTTTCAAGTATTGAAATTCCATACTCTTGGATTGAAAAGTGTTGTTATTCAGATGACAGACAACATTAAGTTTATATTGGGTGTGAGGAGACTGGGATCCATTACCAATGGGGAAAAAATGAATTTGTATTAGTTAATTAATTAATTCAACAAGCATTTATGTAATGCCTACCATGTGCTAGGGATTATGTGCAATGCTGGGGATGGAACAAGAAGAAACAAAAGTGACCTTGTACTTCAACACCTTACATTCTATTGGGGTGAAATGTGTATATCAAAAATTCTTTTCACCAAAACAACCACATTTCTTCATCCCCAATTTCTCATAACTGTCTCTAAGCATTATTCCTTCAAAAGACCTACATCTTCTCCAGTACACCAACAACACAGTATTATCTCCTGGAAACTAAGTGTGTCAGAAATCCTCTGAACCAGGCTCTGAACACTTCCTGGTGTCTACACAGGTCTTTCTCAAAGCCCTCTCCACAAAGAGCAGAAAGCTAGGAAGCTATGAAATTAAAATTCTGTAATGTACACAGATTTTTAAAGTGTGTGTTATAATTAACAAAATGGTAACACTTACCTGTGTCAACTTCAGAATTTCCTTCTGGAGTCTTCTGGATTTTTAAAAAGGTTTCATGGCACATCTGGGTGGCACAGGTGCTAGACTTGACCTTGGAAAGCCTGAATTCCAATACATCCTCCAGGCAGCTACCTGCTATGTGACCCTGGGTAAGTCACTTAATGTCTCAGTCTCAGTTTTCCTCATTCTGCACATACTAATAACTCCTACCTCCCAGTGTTATTAGGAGGATCCAATGAGATATACACGTAGAGAATTTTGCAAACCTTCAAGTACTATATGAATACTATTGTTGTTATTGTTCTTAACTTCTTCATCCTTTTTTTTTACATCCCAATCACTCCCCCTCCACTCCTTCTCACCCAAATAAAAGTTTCTCTTAAAAAAATAGTCAAACAAAATCAATTCCCACCTTGGTGCCATCTGATAACTCAGGGCTCGGTCTGCACCCTGAGTCGGTCCCTCACTTCCTTGTCAAGAAGGGGGAAGCCGGGCTTCCTCACCAGTCTGCCGAGCTCCAGCTGATCATTGTGTTGCTCCTGGGTCTTAAGTCTTTCAAAGTTGTTTTCCTTTATGTTATTGTAGTACTTCTAAACATTGTTCTCCTTATTTTGATCTCTCCACTCCACTCCACTTTAGTTCATATAAGTCTGCCCAGGTATTGTGATAGCAGCTCCATAGCCGGTGTAATGCATCACTCAAAGCCTGAGGGTTCAGATAAACAATACATTTCATTAAAAAAAAAACAGCACCTTAATATAACCTCAGGTAAAAGCTGTTCCCAAGGATGTTAAAAGCAGTCCAGGAAAGTAAAAGCTAGTAAAAGCCCTCGACAAGGAAATTGAAAGCAGTGTTCAAGGAGGCTCCCTGGGGTCTGAGGACTGAAGTCCTAAATACCCCTTTTAAATTGCTCAAAGGGCTCAGCTGGTCTCAGATCAATCTGCCTAGGGAAAGTTAACTCAAACTGCCCCAGGTCTACACCAGGCTTTCTTTGTTCATAACTGTCCAGGCTGGTGTTGCAGGGGTGTCCTGGGCTTACACCCACCTCTAAAATTTCACCAGCATTCCATCCCTTTTGTCCTTTCTTATGATATAGTAATATTGCATTCCTATCCCATAATTACTTTAGCCACTTCCCATTTAAAGAGGACCCGCTGTGTCTACAATTCTTCAATACAACAAAAATTGCACTTAGAAGTTTTGTAACTATGAATTCTTTCCCTTACTTCTTTGGAAAGTATGTGTCTAGTAATAGTATTATAGGGTCAAAGGAATACACAATATAGTGACTTTTTAAGCACTTACTATGTTCCAGATATTGTGCAAAGCACTAGGCACAGGGAAGGTACTGGCTACCTTAAAGAAGGATCCAACTAATGAAGGAAGGAAGTACGGAAAGAGGGGCTGAAAGGAAGGGTTGGTATTTCATGGCAGCACAGTTCAGAAATTGCTGGGAGATGATGTGGAAGCCTGGTTCCAGGCAAGGGAAGGTTCATCTATAAGATCCCTAAAGTCCTGGGGGGATGGAGAATGAAGGATCTGATGGGACAGGGATAAAGAGGATGAGGAGGATGACTGGAGAGCTGAGGGCATGGCTTGCCAAAGTCTAGATTACATTACGTGCTGGTTCATATAGAGTGAAGTCTCATTTTCAGTGGTTCAATGGGGACAACACCCAGTTTGGAATAGAAAGCCAATACAAGCTTTCTTCTTGGCTGCCCCTTGCTGAACAACAACATGTCTCTTGTATGTCCTCTTTCTGTGTCGAAACTATCACCCTCAAGACCAAGTTCAAGTTGGTTCTGAGTCTTACCTTCCTCATTTGTAAAGTGATGACAATGTTACCCATGGAAGCTACTATCCTGGATTTTCATTGGGAGCCAAAGGGTGATGCTTGGAAAGTGTTGTTGAAGCCTCAAAGAGTGATACTCACTCTAACCATTGGACGCTTCACTGTGAAGCCTCCATCAGTCTACAGTTACTCATTGATGAGAGTTAGTCTAATTTATCATAAGCTCCAACTAAACTGTAAATAAACTCTCCAATTAAACTAGCAAAACACATATTCTTGAGAGTAAATTAGATTTTTTTCAAGACAATGTAGTCTTGTGGGAAATATAAATATTGAAGATGGAAACATTTGTTGCTCTGAGTGATGTCTTGAGAATACAGAAGTAGAGCAGTGTGAATTTTGGAGTAGTCCCATCTTCTGTAAGGAGTAGTGAAGTAGAGAGAATTGCTGGATTTGGAGTCAATAGGATATGAGTTCAAATCCTCCCTTGTCACTAACTTAACTGTGCTACCTTAAGCAAGTAGCTAACTACTCTGGACTTTAGCTTTCTCATCCAAAAAGTGGAGTGGGATTAGAAGAGGCAGCCTGGTGCAAAGAGAGCTGGATTTGAAGTCAGAGGCCCTGAGTTCAAATTCAACTCTGTTACTTAGTATCTCTATGCCATTAGGCAAATGACATTACTTCTCTGGGCTCGTTCCTTTGCCTGGAAGATGACGGATTAGATAAAGTGACTCCCAAGATCCCATCTCAATCTAGATTGCTTGTTCATTGTGCCCCATTTATATGAGAAAATATAGTGAGAAAAATAGTCATCTGGTACTTAATAATAAATGAACTTTCCCACACTCCTCGGAGTGTGTTTGAGTCTTTTTTCTGACCCTCTACTACCTCCCCAGGTTGATGCACACAGTAGAATTTAGTACATGTATGAAGGCTTATAATGTTAATGGGATATAAGATCTTCCCCATCCATTAATCGTACTCACCTAGGGAAGCTGCTTAGGGGAGGCTTGGTTGTAGGAAGGCTTTCACACCTTTTGTTAATTTCTAATTTAGCACTGAGTCACAAGGGTTGTGATGCCTCCTGGCTCTGTGGAGTGTGTATATATACTCTGAGTTGGTATTTTGCATGGGAGACTCTATTATGAGAAGGATCTTGTGATTACCTGAGAGAGATTCTGGGTGGCCCTATGTTCAGAGCTTCCTGACTGCTCAGATGTAAAGGCTCTCTCTCGATCCAAGTATGTATATAAAGTGCATAGCAATATTGTTTTGAATCAGAGAGTCAGAGTCCTGTCTGTTGGTCTTTATTTCTCTGCTTATATTTTCTCTGAAGTTCAGGGTGCTGACTTTTCCCTTGAACTAGTGAATGTAATTTTCAAAAGATTGTTGATCCCTTAAGTGGCTATCTTTCCTAGTAAAGCAGATCTAAGAACCTGTGCTAGCAGCCTTCCTGGGAATACCTGTGTGGTTGCCACTACAAGGATCCAGGATTTCCTAAATCTGAGGAGTTCTGGGGTGGGAATGTACTCTCTCTGACCCCAGATTGAACCCATGGATCAACTGATAAGTCCTAGAGAATTATCTGAGGCCCAGAGCACTTAAACAAGTTACTTATGGTTACCCAGCTAGCGAATGTCAGGACTGGGATTGATTTCATGGAGACTCAATAATTTTGTTTATTTAGCATACTAAGATTTACAACTTCCCTTTACTATATCATCTCATTTGATGCTCATGACAACCCTGTGCAGTGGTGGGTACTGTTAGACCCATTTTCCAGAGGAGAAAATGGAGGTACAGTCAATATTAATCTGATTCTTTTTTGCTCAAGATATGTGAGTAATCAGGGTGGGTTGTTCCCAAGAGAGGAAACTCCCTCTATCATGCAAATGAATGCCTGCTTTTCAATCTCAAGTCTTAAAGAGTTCTCTGGTTGCTGAGAAATTAAGTGACTTGGCCAGTGTCACACAGCCAGTGTGTGTGACCTCTCTTTGATCATTTGTAAAATGATGATAAAAATAGTGCCTCCCTCCAAAGATTGTTGTGAGAGTCCAATGTGATGTGATTATAAATCACTTAGCACTGCAGAGGGAGCGTTACATAGACATTAGCTGGTGATATTGTATTTCAGAGGTAAAACCGGAACTCAGGACTTGCTGGATTCAAAGGCTGCTCTCTATCCACTATAACATACTGCCTTATTACATGCATTGTTGGGGTTTACATATCTAGTAAGGGGTTAAGGCAGGATTTAAACAGAGGTCTCTCCTGTATTAGCCACTAAATCTCATTGTCTGATAAGTATCAAAAGAGCTCCATGACACATCATAGAATAGGAATCACCTCCCCTCCCCCACATTGTTCTGGACACGAAGCTCTCCTGCTTAACTTTATACAAGTACTTAATATATATATATGTATATATATATATACATACATATATATACACACACACATATATATATATATATATATAAACTGTTAGTCCTTTGTACCTAAGAAGGTGCTGACATTAGTGGGAATTTCTTTTTTTGTTAAAGCTTCTACCAGACAATCAACAGAAAGAAACCCAGGAAAAATATTCTCAATGATTATAACAGCTCTTTCTTTAGAATGCCTGGCCAGTTGTGGGGGCTGTTTTCTTACATTCATTATCACTATATATACAAGTATTGGCCTTTTAGACCTCTCTGTTTCTCTAGGCACCAGGAAAAGACAAGTGTAAAGGGTTAAAGTACCTGGCCTTGTTATCTGTATAATAATACTTGGCAGCCCTGCAAAACATTTTTAAAATTTTATTTTTTATTTTATTTTTTCTCAATTATATGTTAACAAAATTTTTTAACATTCATTTAAAAATTTTTTGAATTCCAAAATCTCTCCTTCCTTCCCTTTCCTCTTCCTTCCTTGAAAAGGCAAGCAAGTTGATATAAATTCTACTCTGAAAGGTTTTATTATTTTCAAAGTGCTATATCTATGTGATGGGTGATAGGGTCCAGGCCTTGCAATGCTCATAGATATTTCCTACTTTGTTTTGGTCCACCATATGTAATTTTGGGGACCTGTCTCCAGTCATGTGTGACTGAGGAGGTTGTACTGGGTGATGATGTAAAGTATTTTCTTTGACTGAAGAGATTGAACTAATAACAGGAGTTGCTAAGTCAGAACTAAATGATATAAAAGTCTAGACCTGATGAGTCAGGTGTTTTCATATGGTAATTGACATTTCCTGGAACCATGGCTGTGTCTAAAACTTCCTGCCTCAAAGATAAATTATTTTCCTCTATTATATTCTAATGGCAAAACAATCCATTTAGCAAGACCTATAACTAGCAAATCTGAAGGAAAGAAGAAGCTAGAAATCATCTCAGGTGGGAGTGAAGAGGCAGCTGGACAGATTGGCCTTCATGGGAGAATTCCTGGGGAGACATCCAGCTATGGTTTGGGTTGGAATAGGGTGGAGTGGATATAGATCGTGGAAAAGCTCACTTGGGCTATGGCCAGCCTTGAAAGAGACCATGGCATCTTATATCTCCCCATTTTAACTAATGATTCTTGCTCACAAGATAAGCTCAATTATGTTGAAGGCTGTAGAGGATGTTCAAGAGCTTTTAGTGCACCCAGGAACAAGACCTCAGTCACCTTACCCTAGTTATAATTCTTACGTCCAATTCATATCAATTCTAAAAAATTAAATTTTGCTCTTTATTTTGAACTTAACAATTATCAACAAACATTTCAATTTACAAAGAACAAGAAAGAACTTTGTCTAAGAAATATTAAACCTATTAAGTACATATTGTCTTTTTCTTTGCAGGCTGCCCCCTAGGGCAGGCTATCTTTCTAGGTTTTTTTTTTTTTTTAATATCGCTTCCCCTCTATAAACTCTACAATCCAACCATACTTACTGTTTTTCCATCATAATGTTCTTTCCCCCATCTCAGCACTTTTGCAGGTGCTGTTCCTCCTGTCTGAATGCTTTTCTTCCTTAGCCCTGCCTCTAAGACCTCCAAACCTGTTTTATTTAAGACTCAGCTCAACCACTAACTTTTGCAAGAAGCTTTTTCTAGTGATTCCCCGACCCTAGCATGATCCCTTCTATGGCTTTCTTGGATCTATTCTCTATGTATTTCATATATATCTCTGTATGTACATGGTGTCTCCCCCACTAGCATGGAGAACACATGTTCGTTGAGGTCAGAAATTGCTGTCACTAATTTTTTGTATCCCCAGTATTCAGTCGTACCTGGTGCGGAATTCTGAATAAAAGCTTGTGGACTGTGTGATTCAACACATCAATACGAAATTAAACAAAGGAATAACAAAGCTACTTGGCTTGTTGGTATCTCCTTTTTGAACTTTACCAATATCAGTCTGACAGACAGTGTGTGGAAACCACCCAGATCTTCCTCAACCTCTATCCTTCAGCTGTTCTTCCATGTGTAGAAGCTTTGTTTCAAGATTGGAATTGTTCATGATGCGCCATAATGAACCACTCCCATGGTCTTCCAATAAACTCCACTTTAGACTGGACTATCTACACTAAGCAAACAACCTGGATAATGGCTAGTGGTCCCCTTTGTCTGGTGCTTCAGTTTGGCATGGCATCCCTGTTATTGACCTGAACTAGTTCACCCAACTCCCCAAAACATTCCATTTATCTCATAGAATAGCTTAGGTCCAAGTCACATTTCATTCAGGATTTAAAAACTCCTTTGAACCCCACTAGGGAGAGGGAAAAACCCATTAATAACAATATGTGGGGAAGAGTACTAGGTCTTGCAGTCAAAGAACTGACATTCAATCCCGTCTCAGTCACTTAACAATCTGTGTAACCTTGAACACATCATTGAATGAGGATCTCTTGGTCTTAGCTTCCTTCACTGTGAAATAGAGATAGAATTAGATGGGTTAGGTCCATGGTCCTTCGATCTTAAAGTCTGATCCTATGAATTTTTCCTTTTAGCCTAACTATCACCAGTATCTTCTTTACTCAGTGAAAATTCTTTGGGGAAAAAAATCAGAATTCAGGACTGTATTTTATTTATAGTGTTTATAGTATTTATCTGGCATTATGCTACTTTGCAATGTATCGAATACCAAAAGTTAAAGGCGATGAACACATTTTGTAAATGATCCAAGGAGTTCGAGAAAATATTACTCTATTAACTTTCTGAATAATAGAGTGCCCAAATTTATATTGTTTTGCCCTCACTGTACATGCCAGTTTTTTATTGTGTAAATATGACAGAAGTCTATTGATCTTTCCCCTTAAGTGCTTAATCAAACTCTATTAATACAGCTACCCATAAACTAGCAAACTAAAAGTCATGACTTGAGAGTGTTTGCATCTATAGATCTAGGTTAAATGAAATACTTCATCATGAGGCCATTTTTTTTCTGGGCCCATCAGGAGCTCATCCTAGATAGTGTGTGTGTGTGTGTGTGTGTGTGTGTGTGTGTGTGTGTGTGTGTGTGTGTGATTATTAACTCTCATGTTGGTTATGTCTAAGCCTGTGTAATGTCTGCTGATTTATTAGGAGGCACATTCCACAGTAAACTGATAATTGGATGCTGTTGAAAGAATGAGTTTCATTGATCTACTCAATGACCACAGATATTACTGGAGTAAACTTCTTAACAGTGCTGGGGCGTATTTGGGCCATGATCAATGTTCAGGATTCTTCCCTTGTAGTTTTTTGTTTTATTTAGCACTCTCAGCATTGATTTAAACCTGAAGCAAATTTAATATGTTTAATTTATCTTGACCAAGTTTCATTACTTTTCAGGAGATGCAAACTTTTCTTTGTTTATTATAGATTAAAAATCTTCCCTGACAATATTTAAGAATAATCTATTTGTACTTGTAGTATCTGTGTGCACTGGCATTAAAAAATGAGCAGAATGAGAATGGAAGTGCTGCCCTGGAATAATTCAATCAAGCTTATTTTCCCTCCCTGGCAGGGCATACCTCGGGGCATCACTTCATAAAGGACTTGGGGCTTTTCAGAGAACAAAGGTAAGGTATAAAATACAGCCTGAAACTTTGGGGCTTTGAATGCCTGTGAGTTAGAAAAATGTGGCAAATGATAGATCAAGATATTCATTGGGAGCTAGTTTTAATCTCAGCCTGTGCCCCTCCCCCCAACCAAATCTGTTTTTGTCATTGAGTTTGCACTTTCTTAGTTGTATCACTGCCCCTCCTCTGATATGTTCTCTCCTCAGCTACACATGGGTTCTTGGTATCATTGGCAAAAGCGTATATTCAAATACATAGCTCTGAGTCCCCATTTAAATATCTATTGTTTTTTACCAAACCCAGGAAAATAACACAAATATACAAAGTAAAAGATATGTAATGGAAAAAATAGCAAGTGACAACAATTGAATCAGGTGTTAGGTGCTCATAGAACTCATTTCCAATGTTCTGCCTCTCTCCATACTTCTCCCAAGACCACCTATCGAAGCTCCTATGTGACTCTGGACTCAGTGTAGATTAAAATCATGCCTGATGATCCTCGACTATTTACCCTGTCCCAGCCAAATGGAAAGTGGGAAGGGGGACAGGTGGAGCTTTTACTCTCCAGTCACTTTCCAAAAGTACCATCTGATCCCATGAGGTGATTTGGGGAGTATTAGACATTTTGTATGCTTGATATTTTGCCAATTTTATTCCCCAATGTTACTGTGGGTATTCTGGTCACATAGAACTTAGCTTAGAAAGGCCAAGGTCACCCAAGTAGCTCTTCAGTCATCCAATCTGGACTGACACAGAACAAGAACTCTGTCATAATTGGAGTAGATAATGTTGGTAAGGATATACCAAGATGCCTACTGAATCCAAGTTTATAGCTCAGCAAGAGGTTATTGAACTCAGTTCCTCATGCTCATGGGAGTCTATGCATGTTCCAGTCTGCTCAGACCTTGATTATTGCTAACTTTAACAAATTTGATGCCATGGTAATTGTATTTAGCTAAATGATATCTTTTGTTCTGTCGAGTTGGGGTGTAGATAGTGGTGTGTGTTGAGATTAACACCTAAATGAATAATTATATGGGCTTTAAAATTACAGGGTAGGAATTGGAGTGAAAAAGGCAAATAATATAAAATGAAATGCAATACATGAATTTTTTTGTAGGGAATCCTAGAAGCATGTGTGACGAGAGGCTTGTGATAGTTGAAAATTCTGCCACTAACATTCTCCATCCCTTTTGCCATTCTAGTCTTTTTACACTAATAATCTCTAAAGATCTCTGATCCAGGAACACTGGCTACCTTTTGAATTCTTGAACAAGACACTCTGTCTCCCTCCTCCTACTGGCTATCCTCTATGCCTGGATTGCATTCCCCCATTCATCTCTGCCTCATTGCCTTCCTGGCTTTCTTCAAGTCCCATCTAGATCATTTTCTAGAGGAAGCCTCAATGCTTCTTTTGACCATCTCTGATTTATCCTCTATGTACTTGTTTGTACATATTTGTGTACCTATTGTCTCCCCCATTTGAGTATGAGCTCCTAAAGAGTAGGGACTTCCTTTTGCTTCTCTTTCTTCCCCCAAAAGCTAGCACAGTACATGGCATATCATAAGTCTTTGATAAATATTTGCTGACTGACTTTGAGTGTTGGTTTTATCACAGACTTAGAACTAAAAGGGACGATTGAGGGCACCAGAGAACCTCCACATTATATTTACTTTTGCCTCTATTTATTTTTGTTGTTGTTGTTTTTTAATTTCTTATTCCATTCTTTACTAAGTAATGTAGGCAGTAGATAGTGTGCTTGGTCTGAAGTCAGGAAGACTCATCTCAGACACTTACTGGCTATGCAACCCTGGGCAAGCCCCTTAACCCTGTTTGCCTCAATTTCTTCCTCTGCAAAGTATGCTGGAGAAGAAAAAGGCAAATCCCTCCCCTGTCTTTGCCAAGAAAACCCCCAATGGCATCACAAAAATGCAGGCATGACTGAAATGACTGCACAACAACAATGCTTTACTAACATCATCAAAAATGAGGATTGCCATAGACACACAAGAGAAAAATGAGGATTAGCCATGCAACCATGACTCTCTATTCCTTCCAACATGCACTTGGAAAAAGAATGTCATAAACTCATCATGTCTGGGTCAAAGACATCCTGCTTTTCTGTACATCATTCTCTTCTCTTCTGTGCATTTAAAAATACTACTATGACCTTTCTTTTTTTGCATCTTTTTCACTAGTTCCTCTCTCCTTCCCAAATCCCCAACTCCTAATTAAAACAAAAGACAACTCCCCTCTTTCATGACTAAGCATAATGAAACTCACAAAGGCCACCATTGGCCAAGCCCAAATGTGTATTTCAGCCTGCCACTTCAAATCTCCCACCTCTGTACCAATCAAGGGGTAACACACTTCATAATTGTCCTCTGGAATCATAATTGGTCATTACTTTGCTCAGAGTCTTAAGTCTTTGAAGATAGCTTATAGGACATGTATAGGTTACAAACTTTTATGTACAATAGAGATAATAACACCTGCCTCACAGGGCTGTGTTGAGAATGGAATGTGATAATATTTTTATTTTTATTTTTTAAAGCAATTGGGGTTAAGTAACTTGCTCAAGGTTACACGGCCAGTCATTATTTGTGTGTGGGTGCTCATTTTCTGAGGCCGGTTTAGATCTCGGGTCATCCCAACTCTGAGACTGACGCTCTTACTCACTGCGCCACCTAGCCGCCCCAAAATGTGATAATATTTATAAAGCACTTTGCAGACTTTGCTACACGAAGGTTAGTTATTGTTTTTGGACCCAGATAGAAATTGCTTTCCAGAATGTCTGTACCAATTCACAACTCTCCCAATATTGCAGTAGTGTGCCTATCTTTCCATATCCCCTCCAGCAATTGTTATTTTTCTTTTTTCTTATCATCTTTACCCATTGGATGTAAAACTCATTTCATAGAATGAAAAACTGAGTCCCAGAGAAGTTAAGTAATTTTTAAGGCCACATAGTCAATAAGGGATAAAGAATGATTGCATCTAAGGTCCCCTAACTCCAAAGTAAGGACAGCAGGATAGAGTCCTGGGTCTGGAATCAGGAACACCTTAGACAGTTACTGTCTAACTGACTATAACTTTATGACCTTGAAAGAGTCATTTAACCTCTTTCTGCCTCAGTTTCCTTAACTGTCAAATGGGGATCATAATATCATTTAACCCAAAGGATTATTATGAGCATCAAATGATGTAATATTTAAGCACTTGGCACAGTGTAGTCCATGGTAGGTGGTTAATAAATGCTTATTTCCTCCCTTATCTCCATCCTACATTGTCTGGCACTTTATGTTTCCCCTCCTTCCTTCTACACTCTTCCTATACCCCACACCATTAACGAGAAATTATGTGAAAAAGTAAAATATAACTAATTGGTGGGTGAAAAGATATAGACCTCTTGAATACTCTTCTCTCTACTCTCATGCCACCAGAGTCCATCTAAGGAATCCAGATTAGTTGAGATAAGAATAATGCAGGTATGGCTGGTTTCTCTTCTGCTTTTGTCCAGCACTTGTCTTGTATGGAGATGACATGTTATGTAGTGGAAATGGGCACAGGCTTATAACCCAAATTAGGTCCAAGTTCCAGCTCCAATGCTTGGTAGCTATGTGATCATAGTCTTTTCCTCATAGTTCCATTATCTATAAAATGTGAGAATAAATCTTTCACTACTTGCTCCATGAGGTCTACTGTAAGGAAAGAACATCATGAACCTTAAAGCACTCTAGGAGTGTATGACCTGTTACTATTATAAACCCATGAATGGGGCCCCTCCCATGGGAAGTGGGGTGATCCAGCAATGTGGTTCTTATAAGGCAGTGATACACATTAAAGAAACCCAGATAATCATAACTATCTGAAAGCTCTCTGGAAAAAGGCAAAATGAGAGTCAAGACAAGAACCATACCAACCTTAAATAAAAAAAGTGCAGAATAGATCAAAGTTCAGATTCACTCGATGGCCAGTTAGGATTCCAGGAGGCAGATGGTAAAACACTCTTCCATCTTCTCCATAGCATTGGTAGATGGTGGATGTTGAGTGGTATATGCATGCTCAGACATAGCTGGCCCGTCTATTTTGCTTACCTTTTCTCTTTTTTTTAAATATATATTTGCTTTTTGGAGGGCAATTGGGGTTGTGACTTGCCCAAGGTCACGTGGCTACTTTTTGTGTTAAGTGTCTGAGGTCAGATTTGAACTCAGGTCCTCCTGACTCCAGGGCTAGTGCTCTATTCACTGCACCACCTAACCACCCGATTACCCTTTCTCTTTGTTACAGGGGGAGAAAAATGATTGGAAATGAAAACAATTCTTTAAATGCATTGATAGAGCATTTAAAAAGAAAAGGAGTAAAATAGACATGAAAAAAATGAATTTAGAAAGAATTTAGAAAGGGACAAAAAGGAGATGATGTGGTTTTACTCATGAGACAAGGAGACAGTCCAGCCAAAGTTACAAATATTCAGGTTGTTCTTGAGGCCTGAATCCCTCCTCCCTCTTCACTTTTGACTCTCTGAATATTAAAACTTCTTCAAAATTCAGCACAGACTTTCCTGATGCCTCTAAATTCTAATGACTTCCCTCTATTGATATTCTCCAGCTTATCAAGTCAATTCTGTGTATGTCTTGTTTCTACGGAGCTGTTTTCTTTTTCTTTACCCCATTAGACTGTGAGCTCCTTGAGGGAAGGAACCATTCTCTTTGCATCCTTGTCACTTAGCACAATGCCTGCTACATAGTAGGTGCTTAATAAAAGCTCATTGACTTGACATATGCAGGCTCCTGGAGCAGCCTTTCCTGGTAATTCAATTCTTTCTGCTCCTCTCTCTTTCTCTTCCTTAAATCATTCATTCATTCATTCATTCATTCATTCATTCATTCATTCATTCATTCATTTATTCATTCATTTATGTATTGTATGGTTCAGTAGAGTATAAACTCCCTGAAGGCAAAGTTTATTTGGCAGGGCTGGGAGGGAGGAGTTATCTTTGTATTCCCAGCATGTATCATAAAGTCTTGAACCCAGTTGGGACTTAACCACTTGCTTGTTTGGATGGGAGGTTATCATGATGTGTTGCTGTTTTGGTCCCTGGGGAGTTCCCAGATTGCCCTAGTCCTAGTATTTATTACCCAATTCCTGAAGTTGTCTAGTGCCCAGCCTCGATTCCATAAAGTGCCAGGCTGAGGGGTGATCAGTTAATTTCATAGCTGTTCTAAATAGTCATATCGAATATCAGTCAAGGTGATGTCCGCCTCCAAGTCCTTTGGAAAGCACCCAAGGACAGAGGCCAGAAAATATCGTCAAGCCCGACTGGGAAAACTACTAATGAAGCAGGTCATGGAACTTTCCTTTGAAAAGGCCAAGAAAATAAGGAAATAATGGGGTCGGGTCTCTCCCTTTTCCTTTTCAGAATGCTTTTAGTATCAGGATCTATTCAGCCAAGGGGATTTAGGAATACGGTAACAATGAGAGCTTCTGTGTTTTACATTTGGCACTTATTAAAGTGGGTACCTACTGAGCTTTTTTATGAGATTAGAATCACCAGGAATCCAAGGGGAGAATGAGAGGAGGTTATTGGGTTTGTAAAGATATTTCTATTCAGAAAATGGACAATTATCGAAGTTGTACTGGGAGGTAGTAAATGGTAAAATTTTCTACTTAAGAAATTGAATGGAGACAAGAAATAGTGGGGAAATATTTAGTAGATGGGACCTTGGAATTCTGCAAAGAGCTTTCGGAGAGAATATTTAAAGAGGAATATTAAGAAAGAAGTAGAGTCCAAAGCATTGCCAAAGTGAGGAGACTTGGAAATGACATTAAATTTAATGTCAGATTCATTTGCCATTTGATTAACAGAGAGACTTAACTGGCTGGGGTAGCTATGTGTTTGTTTGTTTGTTTGTCTTTTGATTGCTGGTCCAGGGATTCCAGTTTCTGGATGACATTAGACTTACTGCATCAAGCCTTGGAACACTCCAGGGAATCCTCGGGAAGATTCCCAATCACTCAAAAGACATTCACCTGGCTGATCAGATAAGAAAAAGTGAACAGAGAAAGCAATTTGCCTGGATTCTGACAAATAGATGGATCAGTAGACACATGGATGGGATGTCATTGAAGATTGAAAGTGAGGTAGGCTCTGAACTAAATACAAAGAATAGAGTGGCCTTTGGGAAATTGATCCTAGGTTGCTCACTGATTTCAAAGTCTTTCTCTTGGACAGTAACATTCTTCCACTGATGTCATGTGTCTGTGAGTCATGGAACACTATGATCTAAAGAAATTACAATTGTCCTCTCAAAGAGTGATGGGAAAGTGTGTAGAGAAGGTAGGTAAGCTATGGGACCCCATGAGGTCTGGCTAGAGAGTTAGAAATTACATGGAAGAAATCATCCAGATCAAGGCTATCTGGAAGATAAGGTGGTGGTCTTGTCATAAGAATGATGGCTGCCAGGTGGGCAGCCCATACACTGTGCTAACAGCCCCAATACTTGAAGGCAGGGTCTCTGGTGGGAGAGAGTCGAGTTCAGTCTAGATGACCTGGGCCCAAGGCCTATCTCTTCCATATACTGTCTACATGAGTATGCTTACTTCATTCTCAATGTCTCAAATAACTCTCTAAGACGAACTAAGTTGTACAGAAGTTGCTGATCTGCATTGGGAAAGTTTCACAAAGAGAAGTTCCCCTTTTTTTGGGAAATCACAGGAAAGCACCTGCCAAAGACTCGCATTATCCTGATGAAAAGTTTAGGCTAGATGCTAGCACAATTCAGTGGATGAGAAACTGGGTTGTTGAAGGACTGGACACACAAAGAAGAATTATAGATAACTTGATATCCATGTGAAGAGAGGTCTCCAATGGAGTTTCCCAGGAATCTGTCTGAGACCCAATGCTATTAAACATTTTTAGTCATGATTTAGGTAAAAGGAATCCTATGTGCGGATGATACAAGGGTGGGGGGAGGGGCAGATAATCCATTGGCTATTGAATTTACCAGGGAACTAGAACATTAGGCCAAATCCAATGACATGAACTTTAATAGGTAGAAATTCAACATCTTACACATCAATTAGAAGAAACAATTTTCCAAGTACAAGGGGGAGGTGTCATGTCTAGAGGAAGAATTCTAGAGGACGATGAGTTCAATAAGAATCAGCCATGACATGACAACTAAAGGAGTGTTAGGCAGCACTGAGGTGCATCAAGTCTAGAACAAGGGCAATGGGATCATAGAACAAACTAGAACTGGGAATCCCAAAAAGAAAGACATGGAAGAGCCCATTTTTACTCTTGCTGTGCAGCCAATGTGTGCTAGGTCACAGCAATGCAGATTCAGAACTGGAAAGAAGCAGCCTTATACAAGTCTTTCATTTTATAGATGAAGAACTGAAGCCTGGGGAGGTTATAATTTGCTCAACATCACACAGGTAGTGAATTTCAAAATAGATCTTCTACCTTAAAATATAGCACTCTTTCCAC
Organism: Gymnobelideus leadbeateri; assembly: GCA_011680675.1. Lineage (NCBI taxonomy): Eukaryota > Metazoa > Chordata > Mammalia > Diprotodontia > Petauridae > Gymnobelideus > Gymnobelideus leadbeateri. The sequence goes on along the minus strand of WOXC01006314.1, from coordinate 126,857 downwards.
AGCCTCACAAAATAGAATCATAGGAACAAAGAAGGTGGGTACCTGTCATACTACAGGTATTTGATAAATGATAGTTGAACTGAATTCAGTTGAAGTGTCCTTTAGCTCACCTCCCTTTCTCAGACAAACTCTTTGAAAAAAAAAATTGGCTACAATCACTGGCTCCATTTCCTTTCCTCTCCCTTACTCCTCATCTCTTTCCAATCTGACTATGGACTTCATCACTCAACTGAATCTGTCCAATCTGAAGTTACCAGTGATCTCTTAATTGCCAAAGCTGAGGACCTTTTCTTAGTCCTACTCCTCAACCTATCTACTAAATTTGACAGTTAATCATCTTTTCTTCCTGCATACTTTTTCTGTTTTCAAGACACTACTTTCTTCTGATTCTCCTCCTATCTATCTGATCACTCCTAAATCTTCTCTGCTGATTCATCCTCCACCCCATGTCCAGTAACTAAGTATATCCCCCAATGCTCTGTCCTTGGTCTTTTCTTTTCTCCCCTCATTCTCTTTTGTTGACCTTATCAACTCTCTCGAATTTAAGTAGCTCCATGCTCAAGACTCCCAGATCTATTTATCCTGTCCTAGTCTTTTTTCCCTGAGCTCCAGTCCCACATCATGAACTGCCTATGGGATATGTGAAGTAGATTTTCCATAGGCATCTGAAACTCAACATGTAAAAAAAATCATCTTTCATTTTTATACCTTACCTTCTCCCCGTTTCCCTGTTGTTCTAGAGGGCACCAGCATCTTTTCAGGAATCTGGGTTCACCACCTCATTTTATCCTTGGTTCCTTATTTCCACTCATTTCACACATCCAATCCACTGGCAGCTTTGTTGCCTCCATATTTCTTATATACATCTCCTCCTCTCCACTTGCATAGTCTAGCATCAGGCTAGCATCATTTCTTCCCTGGATAACTGAAATAATCTTCTAAGTGGTCTCCCTGCCTCAGGTCTTTGCCTCTCCAATCCATCTCCACATAGCTGCCAAAATGACTTTTCTAAAGTGTAGGTTTGATCATATTGCACCACCCCTACTCAATAAACTCACTATGGATTCAAACATAATATTCACATATAAACTCTACTGTTTACCATTTAAAACTCTTTATAACCTGGTCCCAACTCTCTCTCTAGGCTTCTTATACATTATTTCTCTCTATGCACTGGCCTATTTGCTGTTCCTTCACACACAATATTCTATCTCTCCATACTTTGCATGGCATTTTATGATGCTAAGAACATATTGATTCCTCATTCCCACTTCTTAGAATCCTTGGCTTCCTTGAAGATTCAGCTCAAGCACTAACTTCCTTGTGGAAACCTCCTATCATGTTTCTACGACTCCCTCTCCCCAAACTATCTTGTATTAAATTTGCATATTAAACTCATAAGTATTAACCTTAGAATAATATATAAATGTGTGCATGCCTTCCCATTGCCCCTTGAGGGCAATGATTGTTTGACTTTTATTTTTGTATTATTAATACTTAGCCCAAAACCTTACATAGAATCAGTGAACAAATGTTGATTTATTGTTTTTCAATTCTGGAGGGACTATGGAAGAAACAAGGACAGGAAGATACTTTGAGCCATCAAGTATCAAGAGCAGAGCAGTCTAAGTAAGAGGCCAAATAAATCAAAGCTAATTTGTGAATAAATTCACAAGTTTCTTATTCTAAAGAAGAGTTTTCTGGACTTTAGGGTACAAACCCATTGGGGCATGGGATACCTTGGATGAGGCATGAAGCAATGGCCCCAATGATTGGATATTTTGAGTACAATTCCTGAATAAATGGCAACAATTTTTTCAATGAAAACAAAGTTTAAATAAAAGTTAACCAAACAAGATGAATGCTAAATTCACTCCAACTGGCAATAGATGTAGTGGAATGATTATTTAATATGTTCTATCCAAGTGAGGCCAAATTTGAATTGGCATTTGTCAGGAACTTGAAATGGGCTCCATCTGCAAGCATAACCCACTGGCATGGCTCAGATGATTTCAGTCACTGTGTGCTTCACTCTATTTATACACAAACTATGTTAACTTCAAGTTAAATAATAGTTGTGTGGGAGTTAGAAGTCATATTATGATTATTCTATTTCTCAACACCATTCATTTTGATTGAGTGCAATATATTTAAATAAAATAGAAGCTAAGAAGATGGTTTTCATAGACTGTTTTCTGAAAAGTGTGAGGAACACCTGTTTTTATTTTTTTAAATGGGACACTGCAAAGTCTGAAAGTCACTGTCCTCTAATATTGTAGTCATCATGTAGTTACATACTTGGGTCCTAGAGTTACGAGAGAAGCAGTTTCTCCCTTTTCCTTCCCCTCTTTAACCCTCTCCTCCAATCTCTGGGTGTAGAGAGGAAATGCCAAGTCTAACAAATTTGACACTGGTCCTAGAGGCCTCATTGATTAAAAAGGAAAAGAGCACACACGGACATACACTCATACCTCCTGATAAAATATAAAACAAGTAAATGTCATGTAGAGTTGGCAAGAATTTTCAGTGACATTTAAAAAATCTAGAGCATTAATTTAAATTCCTCTCCTCTTCCTTAAGAAAACTGTCAGGAAGGGGAAGCCCCTTCCCCATGACCATGCAGTATAATCAGTGACAGAACCAAAAGTCGAGCCCTGCTCTGTTCAATTTGAGCAGCATTTCATTTCCCATACTCTTCTTACTCAGGATAATCTAACATATTAATCCTTACAATGCATTAATAATGGGTTAATTTTGTTTAGGAGAAAGAAATGTCCATAGTGGTTGGTTATTTCTGATTTCTCATCTAGATGTGCCTGAAGAAAAACCTAATCATTCGACCACCTCAGCTCATGTTCTGATAGATATCTGAGCTATGGGTAATAGCTTCCAAGGGCTCACTGTCATCAAAGGGCCATGCCTAATCAGTTAAGCCCTATTTCAATGACAGTCTTTATTTTAATGCATTTTATCAGTATATGTTGTTTCCACACTACCTATAAGTACTCCTATATTCTTTTCCCCACCCCCAATCAGAAGAGAGAATTTGTTTAAAGGAAGAGAACCTGAAGTTGGTAACCAATATCTTGGGAAATGTCTGATATTAGAGTAATATTCTGCACTCATGGTCTCCCATCTCTGGAAAGAAGAAAAGTTGCCAAGTTAATAAGCATTTATTAAACATGTATTATATGCCAGGTAATGTGTTAAGCAGTAAAGATACCCCGAAAAGGCAAAATTATATCATATCTAGCATCAAGCAGTTCAGAGTTCAGGGGAGGACACAATATGAAAACAGAAAAGATGTATATGGGATGAATTGGGGTGATCTCAAAAAGAAGTCAATAAGGTTAAGGAGGCCTGGGAAAGTTTTCTCACAGAAAGCAGGACTTTGGCTGAGACTTGAGGGAAGACACAGAAACCAGGACATAGAGATGAAGAAAGAAAGTTCCACGTAGAGATGAGAGACAGTGAAAATGCCAGGGAGATGGCAGAGGATGGAATGGAGTGTGTGTGTAGTGGTAGTGGTGGAGATTTGAGGCAGAGGCTAATTGTAATAGTTTAACCTTCAGTGAAGGTTAAACAACAGGATGGTGGAAGTGTCTGAGGAGGGAAGGGGGCATATATGGGAGATGCTATGAAGATAGAAATGATAGGGCTCAGTAGCTGATTGAACCCAAGGAAGTGGTGAGAGAGAATGAGTTGAGGATGACTCCTAAGTTGGAACCCTGAGTGACTAGGAGGATGGTAATGCCTTAGACAATAATAGAAAAGTTGGAAGGGAGGAGGGCTTGGAAGGAAAGAGACTGAGTTCAGTCTGGGATATTTTAAGATGTGTACAAAACATTCAGATCAAGATGTCTTCCAGCTCTTTTTTTCTCTCTTCTTTGGGAACAAGCTTGGTAATTATACTTTCATTCTTTGAATTTGTAGCTCTTTATTCGAAGCTAAAATTCCATGTAAAATGAGAATTTTCACATACATTGTACAACAGAAGGGGATACATGAACAGTGATCCTCAAATGTAAAGGAGAGACAACTGATTTATTGAACCCTATCTCACTTAACAAAAAATGACAAGATTCACAACCAATCAAATTCAATCATAAATCTTAAACTAAGTGAGAAAATTTATTTGAATTGGAATGACTCTCATAAGAATTGTGTTCAAATAGGCTGGGAGTATTTGGCCATACCCCAGGTGTCATCTATATATTAACAATCAAGTTGAGAGGATATTCATTTTAGAAATTAGAGCAAGTGTGATATTCCTGAAATAACTCATCTGAGAAGAAATTGTTTGTTTATTTGTTATTAGGGTAGGTGGAGAGAAGGTTTGATTTGACTTTTGGTCTCCCTCTCTCACCCTGTTTTGGTGGAAGAGGATCTTATGGGTTCTGGAATGTATATAGAATGTTGGACTTCCAGTCATCCCATGAGCATCCTTGAATAAGCTAACAGCATTCCCTTCATTGTGAGCCAAGGACAGACTGGACATGGACATATCATGTTTAAGCAGAACTTCTAGAGCACCTAAAAAAAGAAGAAAAAACTTTTAGCAATCAGAAACTGTGAGTTACTCCTTTGCCACATGTGGTCTCTAAGCTTGAGCCTGTAGTCTCTGTGTGTACTTGTGGTTTATTTTGTCAGACTTTTAAGGGAGGGATCTTTTGTATCAACTGTTTTTCTGTGCAATACCTTTTTTTCTAAAAGCTACTTAAGGCTTACAGACAACATTATTTTCAAATGATAACATTGGGAGAAGTATGCCAGTGGGGGCTCAAACTAATGACATTGCTCAGAGAGATTCATCTTTCATAGTCATTTTTTCTTTACAGTGTTATCATTAAATAAATTGTTCTCCTGGTTCTACTTATTTGCCTCTGAATCAGTTGGTCAAGGCTTTGTTACCAATGTCGTTCTTTCCATTTCCATTGTTGTAGTCATTGTAAATACTGTTTTCCTCCTTCTGCTGACTTCACTTTGCCTAAGTCTCTAAAAGTCTTTCAAAGCTTTTCCATACTCATCTTAATGGTCTTACCTTTAAGTAGAGATGCCCCCAGTGGTACTTGAAATATCTTATTTACAGAAAGAGTTGGTTTTCTCTATTTTGGAAGCATGCATCACTTATGGATATGGAGCCCCACCTCCTTCATAAATATTCTCAGGAGAAGAACACTCCCTTATTGAAGTGAACATCTCTTTTCTCTTTCCTTTCAGTCACACAGGGGACCAACCAGTCAAGAGTACTCACTGTGGCTGAGTGGGTGCACATTGGTCAAATCCCCAAACCTTCCCCAGAAAATGTCAGTGATATGTGGCTGGCAAGCATTGAAGATTAGTTGTTGTTGTTATTGTTGTTGTTGTTGTTGTTTTTGTTGTGTAGCAGAGATAAGTAAACTAAAAAAAATATCTAACACTAAAATTCTGAGCCCTAGTGGAGGAAAATTTAGGCTTAGCTCTAGGATTGGGTAATCTTATCTTTACATTGTCACTATGAAAAGTTAATCAAAAACTTGAAAAATTATACTTTTCAAACCCAAATTTCAAAGTTGGGAGGGGCAGTAGGGCAAGACTTTGGAGATAGTGAAATAGAAATGACCAGTTAAGTAGTTTTAGAGTCATAGATAAAAGAATCACAGAAGTTTAGAATGAAATGGATCCTTGGGGCTAAAGTAGTAATCTACTCCTTCATCTAAAGGTGAGGAAACAAAAGCCTAAAGAGGTTGAAGTTATCACTAATTTCCTTCCACTGAAGTCTTATTTCCATTCCTTTGACATCACTGAGGGACATCCCTGGACTCTGAAAGGCTATATCAACATAATGTCAACTTGGACAGATCTCAGCAAACTTGGATCCAAACATTAGCTCCCCTCAAAGCCTAGAAAGCTCTTCTTCACCTCTTCTTCCCAGAATCCCTAGCCTCCTTGAAATCTTGGCCCCAAATGAACCTTCTATAGAAGACTTTTCCTGGACCTTTAGCTGTTAGTGCCATCTCTCTAATGTTATCTTGTATCTTCTCTGAATCTATGTCATGTAGACATGCTTTCTTCTACATTTAAATATAAAATTCCTGAAGGAACGATTTTTGCTTTTTCTTTGTATAGCTATGTGTTACACTTGAAAATTAAGGTAAATTGAGAGACAATGGTTCAAATATGATCAATTTATGACTTAGAATCATAGTAACCAATAAACTGGGTCAATGGTCTTTTATAACAATTAGCAAGATGGCAGTAAAATCTTGAGCAGCATTTCTTCTGAGTGGCTCTCAATGACATAGTCAGAATTGAGGTTACATAATTTGGACTGCCCCTTCTGAAACCCCCTTAACTACAGTCTCAGAAGAAAGCCCTTTGCTCGGTGGGTAGGTCTCATATCTCTAACAGGACTGCCCAGAATGCGGAAGCAGGGAGGAGTTGCACTCTCAGTACCTAAGTTAATCACATCACCAAGGTCATTTACCAAAGGGTTGAGAAGCATAAAAGGATATCCCTCTTAAAGAGAAACTTTTCCTACCTCCTCCCAAGGCTGGCACACAGATAACAGTAGAGAGAGAATTAGAGCCAAAGCTAAGAATGCTCATGTTTGGGGGAATACTATTCAGCAGATGTGGAGGGTGACAAGGCAGATGACAGTGTGGCCCCAGGTGCATTCAGATTGGGCAGCCCATTCTTAGCCCAGAGAGTCTAATCCCTACTTTCTCAGGAGTGAAGTAGAAGGCAACCCTGGGGAGCCTCCTCAAGGCAATAAGAAAGGGAGTGGCTGCTCTAAATGGTGGTATGGGAGAGCAGAGGTTTGGAGTTGAGGTGTGGTGGTGGGAATGGGGTCAATTCAAGGAACAATAAACCTCAACCTCTACCTCCAGGAAACTCTTCCCTTCTCATGCAGTGAGGGTGGTCTGAGACACAGTTACCCTGCACTCATAGCTCTTGATGGAATGCATGATTTGTGACCAAAAATGTTTTTCCCTATCCATTTTCATGGGTTTCTATCAGCATCCTAAACCAAATTTAAAAAGAAGACATTTAACAAAACCCGGATTTAGGAGGAGTTACACAACTTCTGGCCTATCCACCTTAAATTGTGGAATTAATCAGATTAAACTCCTCCCCCAGACTATTTAGCCACCTCTCACAACACTATTACAAAGTCTTCAGAATAAGTGCTGGATGACCTTAACTACCCCCTGAACATGGGGGTTGGGAATGTTCCAGTCCTTCCATGGAATATCTGCCTGACGTTCCTCATTAAGTTTTTGTATGCTTTGTTCCTATAACTAAGCCTGACCACTCGAGCCCACCTTGGTGGCATCCCTGAGCTGCCTCTTAGACTCTTGGAAAAACTACCCTGCACAGCTGTTCTAGGACAGGAGTTCCATCCCTTGGATGAGCTCAGAATCAGAAGCAGCCTTGTGCAGAGGAAAAAAGGTTGAATTTGGAGTCAGACATTCTGTGTTCAAATCCTGATGCTGCCACTCACTATCTTTAGGAAATCTGTCAAGTCACCCCATCTCTTTGGCTTCAATTTCCTCATATGTAAAATGAGGCTTTTGAATTGGGTAAATTCGGAGGTTCTAAATTCATGATCCACAAAAGAACATATTTAAGAAAAGAGAGGTTATAGGTATTTTCTAAAGTTTTATATGCAGAGTCTTTTATATTTGACCATAGAGGTAAGAGAACAAGCTGCTTCACCTCTCATAGTCAAACTAACCAGCATTTATTTATTCATTCATTTATCTATCTACCTATCTATCTCTCTATCTATCATCTATTTATTTATTTATTTATTTATTTTTCAAATGCTTTATTAACTTCTGGTTTACATCATTCATTTCCATCAGATTTTTGAGTTACAATTTTTACCCCATTTTTCCCTTACCCACAACCCCACAATAGCAGTCCCATAGGATATACCCTCATCCAATCTGCTCTCTCCCATATCTTCTCCCATACCCCCTTCCACTTTTTTAGTAAGGTGAATCTCTGTGCCCCAATGCCTGTATATCTTATTTCCCAATTATATGTAAAATAGTATTAATAATAGTATTTATATATTTTTAAAACATTTGATTTTAAAACTTCGAATTCCAGATTCATTCCATTCCTCTCTTGCGACCCACTACTGCTGGGAAGATAAGCAATTTAGTATATGTTGTACATATATAGCCGTGCAAAATGTTACCATAGTAGATATATTATAAAAGACTGACTATATTTCCCTCCCTCCTATCCCACCTTCCACTTGATCTATTCCCTACTTTAATCCTATCCCTTTTCAAAAGTGGGTGCTTCCAACTTCCCTATCCCCCTTTCTTCCTACTCTCCCTTTCATCATTCCCCCATCTCATCCTCTTCCCCCCTACTCTCCTATAGGATGAGACAACCTATTTAGTACATATGCCATTCTCTTCCTGAGCCAAATTAAATGAGAATAAGGTTTTGCCTTTTTGCCTTCCTGTTCTTCCCCTCCCTTGTAACCATTTTCCCCTGCCTCCTCTATATGAGATAGTTTACCTCATTCTGTCTCTCCCCATCTCCTCTTGTTATATTCCTCTCTCACCTCCTAATTTCACCTTTTAATTATCATCCCCTCCCATTAAATTCAACCTGTGCCCTCTATCTATGTATACCTGTAGACATATATATATATATATATATATACACATTCAGATATGTATTCATATACCCATATACCTTTCTTCAACTATTTTCATACTGAGAAAGGTTTTATCAGTTACAGTTATCCTTTTTCCATGTAGGAATGTAAATAGTTCAACTTTGATAAGTTCCTTATGATTTCTTTTCCCTCTTTATCTTCTCAAGCATCTCTTGCTTCTTGTGTCTGAATGTCAAATTTTCTATTCAACTCTGGTTTTTCATCAAGAATGTTTGAAAGTCCTCTATTACAGTGAATGACCATATTTTCCCCTGAAACATGATACTCAGTTTTTCTGGGTAGGTGATTCTTAGTTTTAATCCCAGCTCCTTTGCCCTTTGGAATGTCATATTCCAAGTCCTTTGATCCCTCAGTGTAGAAGCTGACAGATCTTGCACTATCCTGATTATGTTTCCATAGTATTCAAATTGTTTCTTCCTGGCTGCTTGTAGTATTTTCTCCTTGATCTGGGAATTCTGGAAACTGGCTATAATATTCCTAGGAGTTTGCTTTTTGGGATCTTTTTCAGGAGGTGATTGGTGGATTCTTTCAACCTCTATTTTGCCCTCTGGGTCTAAAACATCAGGCCAATTTTCCTTGAGAATTTCTTGAAGGATGATTTCTAGATTCTTTCTTTGATCATGGTTTTCAGGTAGTCCAATAATTTTTAAATTATCTCTCCTGGATCTATTTTCCAGGTCAGTGTTTTTTCCCATGAGATATTTCACATTGCCTTCTATCCTTTCATTTCTTTGGATCTGCTTAACAGCATCTTGATTTCTCATAAAGTCACTAGCTTCCATTTGCTCCAGTTTAATTCTGAAGGAATGATTCTCCTCAGTGAGCTTTTGAGATTCTTTTTTCATCTGCCAAATTCTGCTTTTTAAGGCAGTCTTCTCCTCATTGCCTTTTTGAGCCTCTTTTGCCATTTAAGTTAGTCTATTTTAAGGTGTTTTTTTCCTCAATCAGGCTGTTGACTGTCATTTCATACTTTTCTTGCATCTTTCTCATTTCTCTCCCCAATTTCCACCCCCCCACTTCTCTTATCTGCTTCTTAAGGTCCTCTATGGCCTGTAACCAGCTTGTATTTTCATTTGTTCATTTGGGGCTTTTGGTGCAGGATTTCTGACCTCACAGTCCTCCCCATGTTCCATGCTTTGATCCTCTCTGTCCCCAAAATAGGAGTCTAATGTTGAATTTTTCTGTTTATTTTGTTTCCTTTGCCTAGGCATGTTGCCACTCAATTACTTGACTTTTGGGCTTCTTGCTACAGTAGGACTCTGCCACAGCCAGGGGAGCTTCTGTCCCAAATGCTGGGGTTTTCTCAGCTGCCAGAGGTATTAGTTGAGTGCCCTCTATGAAACCTCCACACACTCTGGCAAGCTGGTCACACACCCCAAGACCTCCACCTCAGACCACAATCCAGATCCAAGAAGGTTAAGGCAAGAGTGATTACCCCCCACCCCAGACTGGTCACCAGTCCCCCCACAGTCTGCAGGCCAGGAACTGAAGCTGCCATGTGTGTCCATAGCTGTGCTGAAGCATCTCAGCGGCTTCTCGCCCCCAGGGTAAAGAGGCCAATGTGCTCTCCCAACTAATGAGTCCCAAAGTCCATACTGCACTAACCTCTCTCTTTGTCCATGGCATCTATATGTTGGCAATTCTGGAAATGCCACAACTGCTGGTGTTCTGGGGTCCCTCCAGGCACCTGGGGCTAAAACCTCTGACTCATGTGATCCTGGGCTCGGCTCCCAGAGCTCTGTGCTGGCCACTCCCTGCCAGGCTGCCAGGCTGTCCTCAGCAGGAGGTTAGCTTCTCTGTGTCATTTTGTGGTTTCTGGGGTTCCAGAGTTTTTTCAGAATCCCCATTTATATATATTGGAGTGGTGTGGGCTGGAGTGCCACAGAAGTGGAATATTACTAAATCTTAAAGTATTAAAGAGACAGTTTCAAATATACCCGAGAAGTGATGTGAAGTGATCAGAGCTAGAAGAACAACTTACATAGCAATGTTACTGTAAAGAAAAACATTTTTGAAAGACTTAAGAACTCTGATCAATACAATGACCGTCAATGATTCCACAGGGCTGATGATGAAGCATCTAAGCTACTTCCTGAAAGAAAGGTGATGGAGTCAAGGCTCAGAATAAGACATACATTTTCAGATATGGCCAACGTATTGATTTGTTTGGCTTAACCATGGTTACTGATTACAAAGGTGGCTACCATGAAATATAAAATAATTTTAAGGAGGAGATAATGCTAATAGCAGCAATAATCATGAGATATTGAATAATGAAGAGAGGGGAAATAGGAAAGTATTTGCCTAGAAATCATCACCATAGCTCTTCCTGTGGTTAAGTCCTGACCTTAGTACTGTATTCATGTCCAAAGAATGAGCAGAGGGAACACATCACTACTCAGCTTCCTCATCAAGTAAGTGAAGATGATTATGTAGGTACCTTCCAGCTCACAGATCGCATGGCTTTCCAAATCAGCTTGATTTTCTGCATTGCCAATTTCCAGGGTATTTTAAAAATGCTTACTTACTTCCCAGGGTCCTAGTGAGAAGGAAACGCATTTCTTCTCCACCTAGGTTTTGCAAATGGAGAAGGTTGGGCAAGAAACAGTTCCATTTTGTGTTTTCTAAACTTGAGTGACAGCCACCACATTTTTCATGACCCAGAGGCATCATGTGAGAAGCACCTTGATGTATGTGGAGATGGATAAATAACAGGATTAACAGCATTTACTTTATTTGTGATCCAAAGATTCCCATTATTTGGGCAGTAAATAACACTGGACATAAATAACACTTGCCTGCAAAGGGCATGTATTTGTTAATTGCATCTCATTATGACAATCACTTAGAAAACATTCACTATTTCCAGTCACTTGCCTTCAAGATAAAAGAATATCTCAAAGAACTTGCAGATGACAGACCTGCTCATTTGTGCCACAGATACATATATCTTTGTGGGCCAAGACTGAAAGGTTCCTTTTCCATTTGAAATGTGTCCTTTTCACACTGATCAATTTTTTGTCTCTTAATCATATGACTGAGCATGTTTTATCTTTTAATTTATTTCAACTGCTTGAAATGAACCAGCTGCATAATGGGAAGTCAGCTCACTTTCACTGAAATCCTTATCTTTATTAAATCACTCGTATTATTATACTATATCAACAACTTAATAAACACCCTGAAATACTTATCTGAGTATAGTCAGTTACAGCCATTGAACCAGACAATTTGCTCTTAATTTTCTGAAAAAGATAAAACTATCCTATATCAATTGGGTCACTGGGGAAATTAACTTCTCCACTATCAAATCTGTTTCCACCCCGGACCCCCGTGAATTCTTGTAGCTCTTTTGATTCTTTCTTTTCTATAGACACCCTGTGGAACAGCTCAGGGACCTTTCTACTAATTCCACTTTACAAATATGAATACAGGGAGAAAGGCAAGCTCTTCCCCCCCTCCCCTTCTGATGACTTTCAGTTGGCCTTCGCCATACTCCCAGAACATTGTCTATGCATTATTTCATTTTCATCCTGTCTCTGGTTACAACATCGATGAGTGGACAAGCAAGTGGAAGATGTCCAGAGCCTGAAAGAAAAGGAGGGATGTTAAGCTGGAGTGTGGAATCACAGAATTACCCTCAACCTTTCCTTTGTTTTAACTGGAAAAACCCAAGAGAAACATTTTGAGAAAGTTACTTTCTATTTGTTTCCCATCTTCATTTCCTGGTTCTCTCTTTAGCATGATAGCTATACTCCAGTCATCACCCTCATTCCTACCACACTCTACTATGGCCTTGGACTCCACCCTTCCTCTTATAGGTGAACTTTCACTCATCTGGTGAGGAACTAGTCCTCCGTGCTGCATCCTAGCAATCTACCATATGCAATCCCTATCTTGCTCCCCTTCATATATCGTCTTCTATCCATTAGAATGTAAGCACCTTGAAAGTAGGAACTGTCTTTCTTATTTGTACTTGTATCCCCAGTGCTTAGCACAGGACTTATCTTAGAGATAGTGCTCTCACATCTAGCTCTATTACACCAGAGTAGTTGAAAGACCTGGGAGAAGATGGTTTCAGAAGTCGAGGACCTGGGTTCAAAGTGTTCTTTATAGCCTCAACTCCTAGCACAACTTATTGACTGACTGACTAGGATTTTGAGACATAAATAGAAGGAATCCTAGAAATAATCTTGTCAAAACTACCCATTTTATAGATGAAGGAATTGAAGCATAAAGCATTTAACTATCTTCCCTACATTCTGATAGGCAGCAAAAGAAAAAGAAAATTAACCCAAGTATTCTGATTATCAATTTAGTGAAAATTCTTAATACTATAATTTAGCTTTCTGAAATCTGTCAAATTACTCCCCTGGCCTCCATGTAAGGCTAGCCTCAGGACAAGACGTTGGTCAGGAGAATCTTTCCAGTCCTCCAATCCCAGCGCTCACTGGAAAGAATAACACAAGTTGGGAGTTGGAAGGGAAGTCAGAAGTTGTCTAGTCAAACCCTCTCATTTTACATATGGGGAAACTGAGGTCCATAAAGGACATGTGATTTGCCTGAAGTCACATGAGTAAAAAATGGGAGAACCAGGATTAGGATCCAGCAGTCATTCACTGAACTAACTTTCCCCTTTATAGTTGGGGTTATCCCCTACTCAATTTCACTGATTTCACCAGTTTCCTCTCAAGATATTAAGCTCTACATGACCCGCTCATACTAGTCCTCACTCTTCTGTGAAAGAAGGCTAAACCTCGAATTAACATATATTTGTTTACTTACATGCATATTGTGAAGTATAGGATCTTTGAAAGCAGGGACATGTTTTCATTTTTTTTTCTGTTTAACCCTGTTGTCTTGTACCACACTTTGAAAAGAGTGAGCTCTGTTGACTAGACTGGACTGGATTGTAATCTCACTGTCAAGGAGAAGGAGTCATCTCAACATGAGCCCAGTTCAGCCCCCAAACTGCAAGCATTCCTGGGATCAGCAACTAAAACCCAAGAAAAAACAGGTCTGTGATCTAAGCTGGTTTCCCCAAGGCAAAGCTTTATAGTTCAGTTCATCTGGCCACCTTTTTCAAATTGGAACTCTTTGATGAGGTCATTGCCTTCAATGATTGTGAGCAAGCAAAGGTCCTTACACATTTCTTTTTAAAAGATCATGGCATGTTTGCATAGCAATGGATGTCTATACAATAACTAATCAGTTAATAAAGAGATTTCTTCCCTGTTACAGTAGAACAAGACATCTTTCTTTTTTCATTATGAAAAATCTAAAACATTTCAGTAAGTAAAGAAGAAGCAAAAAGGGGGATTATACATGAAACCACAAATTTGTATTCCATTGGTTTTGTGTGTGTGTGTGTGTGTGTTAAATGAAAGGAGAGGTAACAGTGCATAGACAGCCAGCCTCAGAGTCAAGACACACTGGCTTCAAAGCCTTTCTCTGCCACATAAGAATTGTGGGATTCTGGGCTACTGAACTGACCTCTAAGGGAACCAGGCATTCCTCTAATACTCGAAATTACAGAGAAAGTAGTGGTGTGCAACAGTGGAAGAATTCCTCATCAAGAACGGCTCCTGTCCAATTACACTCCTGACCAATCTAGCCAACGGGGTTCACTCTTCTCCAAGTGTAGTACAAGGCAAAGAGGTTACACAGAAGAAAAAGTGAAAAGGCTCCTGCTTTCAAAGATCCTGCTCTTCATCTGGAAATTGTAAGTAGATAAAGTATATGGTAATTCGAAGTTTAGCCTTCTTTCACGAAAGAGTGAGGACTACCATGTAGAGCTCAATATCTTGAGAGGAAACTGGTGAAATCGGTGGAAGTGAGCAGGGGCTGACCCCAACTACAAAAGGGAAGAAATAGAGGTCCAACTATGTATGTATATTTGTATATATGTAGGTATATGTACATACCAGCATATATACACATATAGAAACACATGTATATATGTATGTATATACATTTGTGTTCATATACAAAATATGCATATATATGTATCTATCTATATGGAGGAGTCCCTTTTCTTTTTTAAAAAAATATTTGCTATTAGTCTATAACATTCAGTTCCACAAGTTTTTGAGTTTGAAATTTTCTCCCCTCCTTCCCCTTCCCCTTCCCCACCATGGTGGCATGCAATCAGATACAGGTTCTACATATACCTTCACATTAAACATTAGTAAAGTTGTAAAAAAAGAATTATAGCCAGTGGATGAATAATGAGGAAGAAGAAATAAAATAAATAAAATGAAAAAGAGAGAGAGAGTAAGTAGTTTGCTTCAATCTGCATTCAGACTCTCTAATTCCTTTTCTGGATATGGATAACCTTTTCCATCATGAGTCCTTTGGAGTTGTCTTATAGCCTTGCATTGCTGAGGGGAGCCTAGTCTATCAAAGTCAGTCATCACATATATGATGTGTCTGTAATTATGTACAATGTCTTCCTGGTTCTGCTCCCCTCACTCAGAATCTGTTTATATAAATCTCTCCAGGTTATTATGAAGTCCGTCTGCTTCTCAATTCTTATAGCACAATAGTATTCCATTACATTCATATAGCACAACTTGTTTAACCATTTTCCAATTGATGGGCATCCCCTAGGCCACCTTCCTTAGCATTTCTAATTCTTTGCCACCACAAAAAGCTCTGCTATACATATTTTTGTACGTATCATCCTTTTCCTACTTGTATAATCTCTTTGGGATATAGCCCTAGAAGTGGTGTTGCTGGGTCAAAGGGTATGCACATTTTTTTCTAGCCTTTTGGGCATATCTCCAAATTGGTCTCCAGAAAGGTAGAATCAGTTCACAACTCCACCAACAATGAGTTAGTGTTCCAATTTTCCCACATCTCCTCCAGGATTTATCATCTTCCTGTTTTGTCATGTTAGCCAATCTGACCCGTGAGATGTGATACCTAAGAGTTTTTTTTTCATTTGCTTTTCTCTAATCAGTAGTGATTTAGAGCATTTTTTCATATACTTATAAATATTTTTAATTTCTTCCTCTGAAAACTGCCTGCTCATATCCTTTGACCATTTATCAATTGGGGAATGACTTGCATTCTTATGAATTTGACTCTGTTCTCTGTATGTTTTAGAAATGAGGCCTTTATTACACCTGTACTAGTTGTAAAAATTCTTTCCCAATTTTCTACTTCCCACCTGATCTTGGTTACATTGGTTTTGTTATACAAAAACCTTTTGTATTTAATGTAATCAAAAATATCCATTTTGCAATTCGTAATGCTCTCTATCTCTTGGTCATAAATTCTTCTCCATAAATCTTACAGGTAAACTATTTCTTGTTCTCCCAGATTGCTTACAGTATCATCCTTTACATCTAAATCCTGAACCTAGTTAGACTTTATTTTGGTAAATGGTGTAAAATGCTGTTCTATACCCAGTTTCTGCAATACTATTTTCTAGTTTTCTTAACAGTTTTTGTCAAATAGTGGCTTCTTATCCCAGAAGCCAGAGTCTTTGGGTTTATCAAACAGTAGATTACTATAGTCACTGACTACTGTGTCTTGAGTACCTATTCTTTTCCACTGGTCTACTACTCTATTCCTCAACCAGTACCAAATAGTTTTGATGACTGCTGCTTTATAATACAATTTAAAATCTGGTATAATACAATTTAAAATCTGGCCATCTTCCTTAGCATTTCTTTTCACTAATTCCCTTGATATTCTGGACCTTTTGTTCTTCTAGATTAATTTTTTTTTTAATTTTTGGCTTTTTTTGGAGGGGGGAAGGTAGGGCAATTGGGGTTAAGTGACTTGCCCAAAGTCACACAGCTAGTTTTTTGCATTAAGTGTCTGAGGCTGGATTTGAACTTAGGTCCTCCTGACTCCAGGACTGGTGCTCTATTCACTGTGTCACCTAGTCACCCTTTCCAGATTAATTTTGTTAACATTTTTTCTTGTTCTATAAAATAATTTTTGGTAGTTTGGTGTGGCACAGGAGTCCCTTTCTTAAAGCAGAATGAAGGCTCTCTCTCCTCCAAAACTTTCCTACCATTCCATCGCTCCTGCAAATAAGTCATGTTGTTGAGTCATGATTTTCTCCTCTAATTTAGAATCATGCCTAAGTTGCCATATACAAAAGGCTTATAGCCTAGATTATATGTATAAAATGTATGCACATAGATGATATTATCTAATAATAATCAATATTTCTATATGGGGCAGCTAGGTGAAACAGTGGATAGAGCTGATCCTGGAATCAGGAAGACTCATCTTCCTGAATTCACATCCAGCCTCAGATACTTATGAGCTGTGTACCCTTGAGCAAGTCACTTAACCTCTGCCTAGAAAGGAGCTAGGTGGCTCAGTGAATAGAATGTTAGACTTGAAGTCAGGGAGACCCAAGTTCAAATCTGACTTCTGAAACTTAATAGCTGTTTGACTTCGGGCAAGTCATTTAACCCTCTTTGCCTCAGTTTCCTCATCTATAAAATGACCTGGAGAAGGAAATGGCAAACCACTCCAGTAACTTTGCCAAGAAAACCCCAAATGGGGTTACAAAGAAGTAGACCTGACTGAACAATGACAAAAATTTAAATATTGTGATTTTAAGGTCAGTAAAACACTACTTTTGGACCCACTTTAGATTTAAGGAAACTGAGGTAAATAAAGGTTAAGCAACTTGTCCAAAGTCACACAGCTAGTAAGTGTGAGTCTAGATTTTAACTCAGGTTTTTTTCGAACACCAAGTCTAGCACCTTTATTGCAGCTCCAGGTTGCCTTTAACATATACTTAAATACAGATATGTCTACACATATCTACACCTACACATATCATATGTATGTGTATCAGTCTAACCAAGTAGTAAACAAAATATTTATTAATATCCCCTTCTCAGTGAGTAAGAGCGCCAGCCTTGGAGTTGGGATGACCCGGGATCAAAACCGGCCTCAGAAAATGAGCACCCACACATAGATAATGACTAGCCGTGTAACCTTGAGCAAGTTACTTAACCCCAATAGCTTAAAAAAAAAATCCTCTTCTCAATTTGGGCTGGGGTTCTTTCAATGTTTTCCAATGCTGCTCTTTCCTGTTTTTTTAGCATCTTGACTACTACGCACTAATTTACCTCCTTCCCCATAGAAACCCTCTCTTGTAACCAACAAAGTGGGCAATGAGTAGGAATGCATGCCCTGCTTGGCACCTCCAGTCCCCCACTTCTGTGATGCAGGACCCCATTTCATCACTAGTGTTCTGAAGTCAATAGTAGACACTGTCTGAACTGTCTCTTGCCACAGGTTCTAAATTAGACTAGCCCATTTCCTCATCTAGGTGTATGTGCTCCTGGGGCTGCCTTTTGTGACCACAGTTCAGGAATGTATCATAATAAAATGACAGATCACCTGCCTATAGCATTCCTGTATTTGCCTGACTCTCTCAATTCATCCTCACAATAGCCATGTGTTATCCTTGTTTCCACTTTAGAGATGATGCAAATGAGGTTTAGACTCATGAAACGATTGACCCAGCAAGTTAGTGTCTAGGGGAAGAGGGTGGGACTTAAACCCAGGACATCCAAATTCCCTTTCAGTCCCTCACTTCTCTAGCTCTTTTCGTCTCCTGCATTTGCCTGACTGACGTGTAAAGGAAAGTTAATTTGTAGGCAGCTTATGAAAAAGAGGGCCGACCTAGTGTTTTCTTTTTTGATTGCTTTGGTTTGGTTTTGTTATTTAGCACTAATGGCTTTTTCAAACTGTTCACACAGGTCTAAAATAACAGCATAAAGGACTGCTTTAACTAGATGCTTTTCTTCCACAAAACAGCACAACGAAAGAAAAGCAGGCTTTACATCTACACATGTGTACAGAAGTAATCAAACTTGAATTCTGAGCTAATATTGAGATATTACTTTGACATTTTGCTTTTAAATCCTTTGCACCTTGTTTCATGTTTTGCAATTTCAACATTTAAGCTATTAGCACTATCAACTTCTCAGTAGAAGGGTTCTTTCTTTGTCACATTTTGCTTACTTAGTGGCAAACAATAAGAATGGAATTTATCTGTAGGAAAGCTATTAAAAAACATATAATAAATTTCTCTATCCTCAAGCAAACTTGCCCCCTCCAAACTTGTCTTCGCCTTCTGAAGTGCACATATACACCATATCTGAAGTGCACATATACACTCAAATCCAGCATTTCTTCCAGTAAATTTTTTGCAACAGAAACTACAGGTGGATAGAGCTGAGGTGTAGCAATGAATAAATAAGAAACCTGAGAATGAATAAATAAGAAATGATAGTGTAATTGCATATTACTTTGGGTAGCATAAAAAAATACCTATGGGGAGCAGAGTTAAGATGGTGGAGTAGTAACAGCATTTCCGCACAGCTCCCGCTCCCACCACTTCCAAATTCATGTAAAAAGGAGACTTTGAACAAACTCTGGAGCCACAGAACCCACAAAATGATGCAGAGAAGCTAACCTCCTGCTGAGGTCAGCCCGGGTGCCCAGCAGGAACTGGCCAGCATATCGCTCTGTGAGCCAGGCCAAGTGAGTTATGAGTCTGAGGTTTTAGCCCCAGGGCAGCCTGACCAGCCACCCAGCTGGAGGGACTCCAGAACACCAGCATCTGTTGTGCTTCCAGAATTGCCAACACATAGATGCCATGGACAAAGTGAGAGGTCAGTGCAATATGGACATTGGGAGCTACTAGGTGGGAGAACACGATAGCCTCTTTCCCTGGGGGTGAGAAGCTACTGAGTAACCTCAATATGCAGCCCACCATGTTGCAGCTTTAGTTCCTGGTCTGTGGACTGTGGGGGGACTGGTGACCAGTCTGGGGTGGGGGGTAATCACTCTTGCCTTAACCTTCTTGGATCTGGATTGTGGTCTGGGGTGGAGGTCTTGGGGTGTGTGACCAGCTTGCCAGAGTGTGTGGAGGTTTCATAGAGGGCACTCAACTAATACCTCTGGCAGCTGAGAAAACCCCAGCATTTGGGACAGAAGCTCCCCTGGCTGTGGCAGAGTCCTACTGTGGCAAGAAGCCCAAAAGTCAAGTAATTGAGTGGCAACATGCCTAGGCAAAGGAAACAAAATAAACAGAAAAATTCAACATTAGACTCCTATTTTGGGGACAGAGAGGATCAAAGCATGGAACATGGGGAGGACTGTGAGGTCAGAAATCCTGCACCAAAAGCCCCAAATGAACAAATGAAAATACAAGCTGGTTACAGGCCATAGAGGACCTTAAGAAGCAGATAAGAGAAGTGGGGGGGTGGAAATTGGGGAGAGAAATGAGAAAGATGCAAGAAAAGTATGAAATGACAGTCAACAGCCTGATTGAGGAAAAAAACACCTTAAAATAGACTAACTTAAATGGCAAAAGAGGCTCAAAAAGGCAATGAGGAGAAGACTGCCTTAAAAAGCAGAATTTGGCAGATGGAAAAAGAATCTCAAAAGCTCACTGAGGAGAATCATTCCTTCAGAATTAAACTGGAGCAAATGGAAGCTAGTGACTTTATGAGAAATCAAGATGCTGTTAAGCAGATCCAAAGAAATGAAAGGATAGAAGGCAATGTGAAATATCTCATGGGAAAAAACACTGACCTGGAAAATAGATCCAGGAGAGATAATTTAAAAATTATTGGACTACCTGAAAACCATGATCAAAGAAAGAATCTAGAAATCATCCTTCAAGAAATTCTCAAGGAAAATTGGCCTGATGTTTTAGACCCAGAGGGCAAAATAGAGGTTGAAAGAATCCACCAATCACCTCCTGAAAAAGATCCCAAAAAGCAAACTCCTAGGAATATTATAGCCAGTTTCCAGAATTCCCAGATCAAGGAGAAAATACTACAAGCAGCCAGGAAGAAACAATTTGAATACTATGGAAACATAATCAGGATAGTGCAAGATCTGTCAGCTTCTACACTGAGGGATCAAAGGACTTGGAATATGACATTCCAAAGGGCAAAGGAGCTGGGATTAAAACTAAGAATCACCTACCCAGAAAAACTGAGTATCATGTTTCAGGGGAAAATATGGTCATTCACTGTAATAGAGGACTTTCAAACATTCTTGATGAAAAACCAGAGTTGAATAGAAAATTTGACATTCAGACACAAGAAGCAAGAGATGCTTGAGAAGATAAAGAGGGAAAAGAAATCATAAGGAACTTATCAAAGTTGAACTATTTACATTCCTACATGGAAAAAGGATAATTGTAACTGATAAAACCTTTCTCAGTATGAAAATAGTTGAAGAAAGGTATATGGGTATATGAATACATATCTGAATGTGTATATATATATATATATATGTCTACAGGTATACATAGATAGAGGGCACAGGTTGAATTTAATGGGAGGGGATGATAATTAAAAGGTGAAATTAGGAGGTGAGAGAGGAATATAACAAGAGGAGATGGGGAGAGACAGAATGAGGTAAACTATCTCATATAGAGGAGGCAGGGGAAAATGGTTACAAGGGAGGGGAAGAACAGGAAGGCAAAAAGGCAAAATCTTATTCTCATTGAATTTGGATCAGGGAGAGAATGACATACATACTAAATAGAATATCTCACCTTTCAGGAGATTAGGCATAAGAGGATGAGAAGGGGGATGATGGAAGGGAAGGTCGGAGGGAAGGGGGGGAGGGAAGTTGGAAGCATCCACTTTTGAAAAGGGACAAGATCAATGTAGGGAATAGACCAAGTGGGAGGTGGGATAGGAGGGAGGGAAATATAGTCAGTTTTTTACAATATGTCTACTATGATAATGTTTTGCATAGCAACACATGTACAACATATACTGAATTGCTTATCTTCCCAGTAATAGTGGGCGACAAGGGAGGAAGGGAATGAATCAGGAATTCAAAGTTTTAAAATCAAATGTTTTAAAATGTATAAATACTATTATTAATACTGTTTTATGTATAATTGGGAAATAAGATATACAGGCATTGGGGCACAGAGATTCACCTTGCCCTACTGAAAAAGTGGAAGGGGTATGGGAGAAGATATGGGAGAGAGCAGATGTGGTGAGGGGATATCCTGTGGGACTGCTATTCTGGGGTGGGGGGGTAGGGAAGAAATGGGGGAAAACTGTAACTCAAAATCTGATGGATTAATGATGTAAACCAGAAGTTAATAAAGCATTTGGAAAAAAAAAAGATTCAGTAATATTCCAATATATTCACTTACCAGAATTTTTTCAGCCAGTTTTTGTTTGATGGCACTCTCTTAGTTTCCAGTTCTTTGCTACCATATAGAGCTATTATAAATATTTATGTGTCTTCTTGCTCTTTCTTTGATCTCTTTGGGGCATAAGTCTAATAATAGTATTATTGTTGGTCAAAGGGTATGCACAGTTTAGTAATTTTGGGAGTGCAGGTCCAAATTGCTTTCCAGAAGGGCTTGAATGAATGCAATTTACAGCTCTACCAACAGTGTATCAATGGACCCATTTTCTCACAACTCCATTTGGAATTTGTCATTTTCTTTTTTTCTTTTTTTTGGCCAATTTTGCCCATCTGATGGATACAAGGTAGAATCTCTAAGTTGCTTTCATTTCTATTTCTTTAGCTATTGATTTATAACTTTTTTTATTTGGGTATTGATAGCTTGAATTTCTTCCTCTCATAACTACCTATTTATATCCTTTCATCATTTTTCAATTGGAGAATGATTCTTTTTCATGTAAATGTGAATCAGTAATATATATTTATATATACATGCAAACATATGCATACATATATACATGAAATGAGACCTTTATCAGAGAAATTTGGTATGATTATTATTTTAAATTTATTTGCTTGTTATGTCAAGAACCATTTATTAAACACTACATGCCAGCAGGCACTATGCTAAGTTGAATTCATTTTGTTTTGCAAAAATCTTTTTTAATTTTAATTTTGTGTCATCAAAATTGACCATTTTGTCTTCTGTTATTTTCTCTGCCATTTGTTTAGTCATGAACTCTTCTCCTTTCCACAAATATGACAAGTAGTTCCTTCTTTATATTATGAATTTGTTAATGATCTCACAGTTTACATCTCAATAATGTACCCATTTGGAGTTTGTCTGAGTATATGGTATAAAACTTCAGTCTGTACTTAGTTTCTGCCAGACTTCTTTCCCAGAGATTTTTGTTAAAACATTAGTTACCCTAATACCTTGGCAGGTGCATCTTAAGTTATCAAACATTAGGCTCCATTGCTTATTTTCTTCTTCTATGTACTGTGTACCTAATCTATCCCATAATCTACCTCCCTTTCTTAATCAATACTAAATAGTACTGATGTTTACTGCTTTATCATATAGATGAAGATAGGATATTTCTAAGGTCTCTTCCTTCCCATTTTTTTTCATAAAATCCATTGAAAATGAATTTTATTATTATTTTGTCCTAGTTCCCTAAAGGAACCCTTTAGTTGTTTGATTGACATAACATTGAATGAATAATTTAGTTTAGATAGTACTCTAATTATTATTATGTTTAGATAGTCTAACCATGAGTATCTCTTTATTCATTTAGATCTAAAATATAAATATTTCAGGATTAAATTTCTTTTAAAGTTTTGAATCAACATTTATGATGGATTGAATATACTGTTGCCTGGTCTATTAAGAGATGTTCTAAGAGTTGCATATCAGCATTAACAGTATTCTACTTTCTATCTACTTCTACTCTAGAAGACACTTGGTTGAATGGTGATAGATTCTCAGACCCAAACACCCTTACCTAGACACATCACTTCTCTCTCTCTCTCTCTCTCTCTCTCTCTCTCTCTCTCTGAAAAATATTGTCTTTCCCTATAATAAGTAAGCCTGTTGAGGGCAAGAACTATCTTTCTTTTGTTTTTGTATTCCTAGCATTTGACATGGTGCTGGTCCACAGTTAGTATTTAGTAAATATCTTTTCTTTGATTCTTTATTTCATTCATATGTTTGGAAGGATCTGTGAGTTCATTAATGTAGTTGCTCCCTCCAATGGTACATCTTACTGCCCAGGCATGCCTGCCTATCCTGAGTGACTCTTGTCTGTGTGTCCCCATACACTTGCCACCGGTTCCCCCCATATATTTGAAGGGGTTATTTTTGCTTTTTTTGACATCTCAAGGATACTAGTTATCTTTGCTTTTTCTTGACATCTCAAGGATACTATTAGAATAGAAGGGCTGGCCATCAATAATATCTCACTCTTTCTGTATGACCAGCTAGCCTTCCCTTTTAGTCATGTATTTCTTCAATGCTATCCTTTATAAGACTTCTCCTTTGTAATTCCCCCATGTGATATGCTGTGGCTTCTCATGCCCATAATGTACTTGTACCCTTTGGGTGATTCCCAACTTCAATTCTTCATATTTCACCACTTTCCATATCTCTTGTCCAAGTTCTCCTATAAATCCTCCATAGGGAGTCAAGTCAAAGTACTAGACGACTTGCTTTTAGAATTTTAATGTTTTGTGAATTCCAGTGCAGAACTAGAACTACTTATTTTCCCTCAGTCTTGCTAGGTAACCAACCCACTTCATTTTCTGATTCTATATTTTCTGTATCATATTGTTGGAAGCAATCTAGACCTAATAGTCCTTTCTTTGTACTAATTTTGAAATTAATTTATATTTTATTAATCATAACAATGTCTACATTCATTTAAAATAGTGATGTGTATTATTATTGGTAATAATTGCATTAACATGCTATTTTATTGCTAATATTAGAAATGCTTTAATTATGTTTGGTTATTTAATAAGACTCAAAAAAATCCAAAAGATCTTTAAAACCCAAGAAACTAATCCCTAATGGTGGAACTATTGTGAGAAGTATGTATTGAGGATATCTTAAAGAAGGTGTTGAATAGACAGTAATCTTCAAAAGATACTACATAGATGCTCATCTATAACTATGCATAAATCTGGCCCCCAAGAAGATGCCAGAACACTGCAGGGCACAATGATCCTACAGGTTGTGCTGCCTTGACCCCAAATCATTACCTCAGCTGATCCAGGGTAAGTAATGATTTCTGCTAGAGAGTTCCATTTAGAGGCAATTCCTGACTTTAAAATGGAGTTAGAAGGTCTGGTTTCTAGTTGAGGGGATGTCACAACCTGGCTGTTGTTCTCTTCCCCAGCTCCCTCCACTGACTTCTTTCATGCAAGATATTCTTGGAAATATGCTGCCTATTTATGCCAACAGTATTTTTCTCTATTGACCTTCAGGCCACCTACCATTTTTTTGCCTTTTTTTTTTTTTTTGGAGGGCAATTGGGGTTAAGTAACTTGCCCAAGGTCACACGGCTAGGTTTTTGTTTATGTGTTAAGTGTCTGAGGCTGGATCCAAACTCAGGTCCTTCTGACTCCAGGGCCAGTGCTCTATTCACTATGCCACCTAGCCACCCTCCAAGCCACCTACCATTTTGATTCCTCAGGGATGTGGTTCCATGTCACTGGTGTTCTAGAGTTGTAGCCACCTGAAATTACTGGGAGAAAGTTTGTAGTTAAAAAGTTGGGTCATTGTGTCAAGAGCAGTTTGGAATCATTGACAGTCCTGTATTCCTTTCCTTAATCTCATCTTTATATTTAATTTAGCCCATTGCTCTTCTCTGGTGCCTGTCCAAGATACATGTGCTGATGGATCAAAACAGTGGATAGTTCATTAAATAGTATATCACAATTTGCACAGAAGGATTCTTTTTCCACCTAATTTTGTTGTTGTTGTTACTGGTTAGGCTGAACAGGTGAATGGTCTTAGATTTCACTGATGATGCTATGTAGTATCCTAGACTCGATTCAGTCAACCAATGTCATCCCAAACCAGGATCATTTGTGGGATCTCACTATTTCTAGATGTGTAAATATGATGTAGCACAATTATAAAATAATACTGACACAGTCATGAGAACTTAATGAGAACTTGCCTGTGGAAAGTGTTTTTGACCATGAGTTTTTCATGATAGAAGGTATTTCCTCTGAGAAGTCTGATTTTATTGCTGTAAAGTCATTGAAATATTTGCAAACATTTGTATAATGTTTGGGAAATCCAAGACACTACTCTTGGTAGGATAAATCTCAATTTTTCGTGCTGTTCACCTTGCTCACTGTATATACATGTGCTGGGAGGATGAGTTAATGTGTCAGTATTCACTCAACACAATATTGTTTCAAATCCTTGAACCTGATTTTCTAAGTTCCTTTTATACTTATTATTATTAAGAGAAAACAAAAAGGGGAAAAATGGTTGGAGAAAAGGGGAAATTAAAGCTGAGCCCTCTCCTTCGTGCTGACTTTTCAAGGTGATTGCTAAAAATTTTCATCTTTAAAAAAGTCATGTTTGAAAGCTTGTTGGGGAGCCTTGAGCACTTAAAAGCATGCTTACCTCTAAAGGTCCTGACATATGAGGGTCAGTTGAAGGAGAGGGAATGTTTAGTCCAGAAAAGGGGAAGATTTCTTGGTGACGTGATATCTGTTTAAGTACTTGGAGGTCTGCCATATGGAAGGAGTATTAGATTTGTTTGGGTTGACCCTAGAGGACAGAACTAAGAGAAATGGATGGAATTTGTATTGAAAAAAAAATTAGGTTTAATAGAGTCATCTTGAAGTGCAATGGAGGATGTTGGGATATACAGATCTCCCCTCACTGAGGGAGATCATCAAACTAAGGCTGTGACCATTATATAAAATAATTTTTAGGGTAATAAACTTGGAAAGATTAAGCAGAGGTGTTCATGTTCAGGTATAGCCCCCAGGTCTCTTGCAGCTCTGAAACATCTGTGATCCTGTGGTTATTGACCATTTTTCCTGAGCATCACAACAGTTCAAAATTTCAGCAGACAAGAGAGTCTTTTCACCAAGCTGTAGGAAACTGAGAAGGGTTCTCAATAAATCATTTGACAAACACAACTCACCAAAATAACACTCTTACAAAAAAATATAGTGTCTAGAAAATTGGAAGAAAGAAAAGAAGATTGCAAAAGCAGGCATAAGAGTCCACCAGTGGTTAGAAAGTTCAAAAAGGCAATAAATAAAACCAAATACAGATCTTTAGAAATCATTTTTCAGGTAAGATCTATAGAGCATCTTTCCCTTTAAATCCTCATTTGACAGTATCCTTGCACATGTGTTGGCTATTAATACACCTGGGTCACCTCAGGGAGTAATTTAAAAGATAGTTCTTAAGATACTGGCATTCTCTTTTCCAGGCCCATGAGTCACATTGGACATGGAGATTGAATTTTGAGGTGGTCCCTTCTGTGATAGTGAGGAGTTGATAGAGGGGACATCATCAAGGCACAGTGATTATTCATCTTATTGATGAAATTATAGAAACATTCTTTTACTTTTAAAGTTGCTTTTCAGTTATCGACCCTCTGAAGGGTGAGGGTGGAAGGCTGAAAAAGTGAAAAAGTAAAGAACATGAGGCAACTGTAAGGAAGAGAAAGGCTTCCCGGAAATTGGTAGCCACGCTCACAGCTTATTGACCCCCTTGCATGTGCTGACAGGGATAAGGTAGATACTGAGTCAGGCAGTCAAAAAGTATTTATTAGGAACATACTATATGTCTGACATTGTGGCAAATACTGGGGACACAATAAAAGGTATAAGGCACTCTCTTCTCTCAAGAAACTTACAATTAAATGGGGAAGACAGCAAACAATTACTACAAATTTTACATATATCTATATCTATATTTATATATCATGTGTGCATATATAATACATATTATACACACACACTAGACAGCAAACAGAGGGAAGGACTTATTAAGGGAGATGGGGAAAGACTTCTTATAAAAAAGAAAGTAGAAAGCTATCTACCACATCAAAAATTCAATTCAGTTCAACAAACATTTCTAATGTTCTAATGTCACCTAGGAAATATGGCAGGTTGAGTACACAAAAACATCAACAATCCCTGCTCCTGTGGAATTTATATTCTATGAGGGACTGGGGTGGAAGGGAAGATATGTCTCTAAAGATGTGCCATTCCTAAGCCCACTTATTTATTATTAGGAATCTCTGATGATGGGTTGGAGGTGGGGCAGGGAATGAAAATACAAGCAAGACAATGTTTGACTGACTTGTTGGCTATAGTGTTTTTGTTCAGAAAATGAGATGTTCAGAATCAATCTTAAAGCTGCTTTGACCTAATTTTCTGGGAGTAAAATGCTCTGCATTTGTGGTTATTGGATATTTGGCACCTGGAGATATCTGCTAGGGCCACCTACTGAGATGGGAAGAACAGCTCCTAGAAATGGGAGACCTGGCATTGAAGACCAGTTCCTCAACTTGTCAGCTTAGTAAACCTGATATAGTCAGTGAACATGACTAAGCTCAGCATCTTCATTTATAAAATGGAGCTTCTGATAGTTATACTCTCTTTCTCACAGGATTATTGTGAATATCAAATGAGACAGTGTCTGGTCAAGTGCTTTGTAACTATCACACTTCCGAGAAAGGGACTACAATAATGTCACTATTTGTAGCTACCATTCAAATTGCAGAAGCCTACAGTTCATTGACTATATCATCTTTACAGGATTTATGGGAAGATATACACAAGATATGTCTTACTGGAAAGAGCATTGGATTATAAGGAAGAGGCTTTAAGTTCAAATCTGGGCTCTTGCTGAAGGGCTCACCATTGGAAAAAGTTTAAGAAGTCTTGACTTAGATGATCTTTGGGTAGAATGTAAGTTCCTTGAGAGTAGGGACTTTCGTGTTTTGGCCCTTACATGCCCCAGTATCTGTAGAAATGCATGATTCATACTAGACACTTATAAACACTTGCTGAGTGATTCCCTTTCAAATGGCAGTTCTGTGAATTGCACCAGTTGAGAAGGTTTGAATGGATGGCACTCTTCACTGGTGGAGAGAATAGTAGCTAGAGTGGGAACTTGGAGCAGGATGAACTGGATGTGAATCCTGCTCCTGTTGCTTACCAATTGTGTGACTTTTAACAAGCAATACAAAATTTATTGAGCACCTATCATACGCTAATCACTGTCCTAGACACTGAGGATGATAGTTTGGGTCCTCAAAGAACTTATATTCTCTCAGGGAAAAATGTCCCTATAGAAGTACACACAAAATAACTTCAAAGTAAATCACTTTGAACTGCTTGAAGCCCAGTTTCCATACCTGTAAAATTGGGAAATAACCAATGGAATCCACTTCATGGTCACCCTGGAAGTAGAGTTGTTAGTATCATGGTGATCTGTGGTAGTCCTACAGAAATGTTGGCTGCTAATATCATTATAATGGAGGCTCCTTGAGAGTAGGGGATTGCTTCATTCTTTGTATAAGCAGAGGGCCTGGCACATAGTAGGTCTTTAATAAATTCTTGTTTATTAATTGATTATATATAAAATCAGGTATCTATTCAAAGTATTTGTTTTGCTCTCATGGATTCCCTTCCCTGCTCAAGTTCACGAAATTGCCTAGCGGTTAAGAGAATGATTGACATAATACTAAAAGTGTCCACACTTGGTATATGTCTTTGCAGTAGATGTAAATAAATGGGGAGGAGATAGAAGATCCATTTATTCTTCTTAATTGTTTTTCTTGCCCCTCTAAGTTCTCAGTAGTTGAAGATTTCCATAATAGACTCACTGAACCCAGGAAGCAGCCAGGCTTACCTCTTAGGACATCCACTGGAAGAGCAGATGGTATAAACAGTCCAACATATGCTTTCTGCATCAGTGTTTTAAGATGGCCAGACAGCTGTCTTCTTAGCTATTGTACCTTGTGGCACCACAGGTTGATTAGGGCTGACAGTCACAGAAAATAATGGGGATTTCACTTTCATTGGCTGGAGACCGAAATATGAGTCCTCAGTTTTAATGTCTAATTTGGTCATTTTTCTGCCTGGATTTCTATTGAGAGTATACTTTCCAATGAAATTCATACGTCTTTTCTTAGAAGACTCAGTTTTCCTAATCTATACTTCCTATACCCGTTTGCAAGTTCATTTTAGATGCAGAAATCTCTCCCTACCCCCTGGAGTTTTAACCACAAATTATAATGCATGGTTTTCCAAATCTTGACATTGGACTTCGTATGAACAAAGCTATAGGTGAAAGGTGAAAGGTGAAAAATCTGGAAACTGAAACTTCAGTACTGTCCTTAATCTTCTCTGTGACAGAAAAGGACCCCAAAAGAAACAAAGCTGGGAACCCCAGGTTGGAGTCTCAGGTGCTCCCATGTAGCAATTCTTAGGCCATGGGATCAGTGATTTACAGAAAGGAACTTTCTGTAATCAAGTTCATTTATTTCAACCTCCTCCTCCTCTTACAGAGGAGCAAACTGAGACCCACAAAAAGGGATGTGACTTGTGCAAAGTCACCCAGCTCATAAGTAATCAAGGCTTACTTCACAGCCTCTATTTTTTCTTCTGTAAATGGGGGTGATAATGCTCATATTATCTAGGCTTGAGGATTATTGAGATCAAATGAGATGCAGGATGCAAAGCAATTTATATAACCCTAAAATGTTATAAAATATGCATTATTCAATGAATTCCTCATTTAATCTTAAATAAGGCCAGGCTAATACGAACAGCACTTCAAAACCTGAAATGTAGCCATTTCTTTCTTTTTTTTTTTGCCAGGGTGGGGGTAGGAGAAAAGTATACCTTATACCAATTGTGATTTGACTTTTCTTTCTTTTTTAAAACTTCTGGTGAGAAAACTTTTTCTGCCAGTGTGGACTGGGTCCTATTCTGCCACTCAGTCTTGGAGGGGTGTGTCTAAGAGAGGGCTGAGACACCCTCTATCCACTTTTCTAGGCGGTCTATTCTATAAGTCAGTCTGTACATTGTATATAAAAGGAAAGGAAAGTCAGCCCAGTTTGGGTAGGGTGATGATTTGATACTAGGTCTGACCATCTTTATGTGTGGCTGAGATGGGTTGAAGAAATAAAGGTTGTGGGAGATCAGAAAGTAGATAAATGGGGAAGCAAAGCTGTTTGAGTGGGAAATCAACAGGGATGTGGATGTCCTTCCAAAAAAGAGCGTGGATTGGAGTAGTGATGAAGACAGTGAGCCAGATGCCAAAGCTCTTGAGAAATAAGGGAGTGGATAGAGAATTGTCACACATGTCTTATCCACATGAAGAGCTCCACAGGCAATATTTGCTCAACAGATATTTGTTGGCATTTAAGTGCTACCCACTCTTCTAAGGTAGAGCCTGTTCTAAGCTCAGCCCAAGGAAAACACAGGTTTTTTTTCTTTTTCTGTTTTCATTTAAACAATAGAGCTGAGCAACTCCAGGCAAAAGAAGCTACTGTCCTTAGTGAATAACTAAAATTGTATTTTTGTGGAACTCTCACAGGGCTTGTGGAAATTAACTTCCTGCCAGGGACTGCACATGGAAATAGTTGTTTAAGAAGAATTCTTCCCTTTGAGGAGGGTGGGGGATTAATCTGCAGAGATGTTTGGGGCCATGGCTGAGCATGTGTTGAAATTGGTCAGGGAAAAGATAAATGGTCACTACTTGAAAAGTAAGTCACACCGTGGATAATCCATTGGGAAAGCCAATGCATTGTTATCCTAGCAAAGGCAACTTAGAAAAACAAGAGCATATCTCTCCCCTTTTACTTGGAAAAGAAGATGGTGAGGGATACAAAACAGGCAAGATGTGAATGTGCTTCTTTTGGAAAGGTTGTGTGCAGTTTTTTCTTGAATATGCGAGTCTAAAAAATAGCTCCACCCAGCTATCTCTATTTTTGATGCTTAGTTCTAGATAATCATTTTGTGAAGTTTTGGCCTTTAAGAATAATTTTCTTTATATAGCTTTCATTTCCAAATACCTTCCTTCACTTCTTTCCCATAGCCCAAAGAACTCTGTCTTGTAGTGAAAAAGGCTTAATTAAACATAATCAGTGGCCAAACCTTTCTATTGCAGACCAAGTCTGACAGTAATTCCCTTCCTGAACACCCACAACCCCATTCCTCCTTTCAGAGAGGAGGGGAGGATATTTCAGCATCTGGCCTCTGACCTCCAGACTGCTCGTGGCTTTCAAATGCTTCAATGAATCTCTGATCTCTTCGATGTGGTTATTTCATTCAATAGAGAAAGATTGCAAAGCCCCCACACCTGCTGATTCACATAACAGCCTCCCCTGAGCTCACACAAGTATTTTGAGAAACATTCCTTGCTTTCTCCTCACACTGAAAGCATATCAGTGGGCAGTTTGGTCATGTGGTAGAGAGTGTGCTAGATGTTGAGTCAGGAAGAGTCAGATTCAAATCCTGCCTCAGACACTTGCTAGTTGGGGGAATCTGGGCAAATTAGTCAAGCTTATAGGCCCAGTCTGCAATCTGTAAAATGAGGCAATTGGACTTGACCTCAAGGGTCCCTTCCATCCCTAACACAATAAGTCTATGAGAACTTGACCTTAAGGACCTTACCATTTAGTAAAGGTAACATGCAAAACAGAGGGTAGGAATCACCCCTTAATCTCACTGGGTAACTAGCACATTTTTTCTGCTCCTTCATTTCTGTGATGATACCCTTTCTTTCATTGAAGTGGGGTATGGTAACCTGCTTATGCCCATAGTGCATTATTCCAGTGAATGAGTAAACTGATAAAAACAATCAGTCACAATGTGCCAAGCAAGCATTTTGCTAAGTGCTGGGGAAACAGAAAAAATAGCAAAGCCAGTCTCTGTCCTCAAGAAGCTTTTATTCCAATGAGAGACAACACACAGAGGGGAGTGGTAGCCAAGGCGGAATACTTTGCCCAAGGAAGTTGATCAGGTATGTTGACTGGGGCTGTAGGAACTTGCTACATTAGATCTAGGCACAAAGGCAGAGCTTATCTGGTAGTAGAACTGGGGGAGCCTGAATCGTGAGAGGCGGATGAATGAAGGGAAGGCAGGTGAGGCTGATGGAAAGAATGCCAAGCCCTTTGATGCGTATTATTTCTGGAACATGCTTTATTTAGTAGAGGAAAGTTTTGCTTCAAGATCCTCCTCTAACAATTTTCTCCCATGCATATATATGAAAATCCTCAAAAGAAATAACGCCAGTCCCAAAGTGTTTTGTAAATACTACTTATATGTAAGGCGCTGTGCTTATTTGGGGCTGCAAACACAATGCAAAAGGTCCTCATCTTTAAGAATCTTATATTCTACTGTCCTTGTGAGTATATTAACTCTTTTCAATGGCTCTCTTCTCATGATACAGATCACAATCCATCCCTGCCTATCCACCCTGGATAACTCTTGCCCACATTCAAAAACTCACCAGAGGGGGTCCACCCAACTTGTTGGAGGTCTTTCAATACTTCTAAAGGGTATTAGGGTATTCACTGAGATGCACGCTGAAATCTTGGAAATAGACCCTGTTGTCCACTTAATCTTTCTTGTCTAGATGGACAAATCAGACTCCTTTCAGTGATTGCACATTTTTCCCAGGAGGCTTTTCAGTGTCTTGGGGTTTGTTCTGATAAAGCTACTCTCTCAACTGGATCTCCTCCATCACCATGGTGAACAATTTTGTCAAGTATACATGTTTTTGTTTTATGTTTTACCTGATGTTAGTGATTAGTTCATTAGCCAATGAACCCAGGGATATTTTTTGTCACATCTTCCATAGAATTATGAATAGTCTCGATGTGTTGAAGGGAGAAACTTTGTTGTAAAAGAGCCTATAAGGTGGTATTTTGGTTTTTTGTTTCATGAAGTCACATGTTCTTCCATAGTCAATAATTACAGTGGGGTTTATATTCTCTACATCTTTCAGTAGATGTGAGTCTTTAAGTGTCTTTCAATCCATTACGAGATGGTAAGATGTGGTCCACTGTTGAATATCACTTGTGAAAACCTGCTTGTTCCCTACTAAGACCCTCATCAAGGATGCATTCAATTTGTGTAGAGATTACTCTCATAATGGAATTGAAGAGTGGGCAGAAAGTACCAGTCATTGCTGATATTCTCTTGGTCTTTGGGGAATCAATAAGGTCTGAGCTGTCCCTACATCTTGGATATCTTCCCCTATTTTAAACATATTGTAAATTCTTTGCTCCATATTTTCACAATTCTCTTGCCTCCAGCATGTATTTCTTCTTTAATGCCTGGAAAAACGCAATGACTTTTATTCTTAAGTAGACTAACATCACTTACAGTTTTATGGTGTAAGGAAAATGGTACTGGATTTGACAACAAGAAAGCCTGGGTTTGAATTCTGCTTCTGATACTAGCTGTGTGTTCTTGAACATGTCACTTAGCCTCTTCTGACCTCAGTTCCTTCATCTGTTAAAATGTTGATAATTTACCTATTTTTCCAGGGTATCATGAAGTGCAAATGGGGATTGATCTAGAATGTGTTTCATACCTTAATGTGTACTGTGTGACATTGCCACTCATTTTGTGACTACTTCAGTGGACCTGGGATCTCACTGGGAGGCACAGACCACACCCTATCTTGTACAACTCATCCCAACCAATATATGTTAGTTGTAAATTCCCAATCAATGGAATGTAAGGGGAGTAGATAATGTACAAACATTATATTGTGAGGTGGCAACTGCAGGGGGAAGCTTGAGTAAGATGTCAGGGCCTCCTCTCATCTGGTTAGCCAATCAATCAGTAAGTATTGATTGAATCCATTCTCTTCCCTTTCGCTGTCTCCTAAGTGTAAGACCCTGTGCTAAATGTTAAAAAGGAAAGATGGCATCACTGTAATGGGAGGCTGGTGCAGGAGATACCTGAATGAATTGAAGGAGCAAGAAGTTCCAGTCTTTGTGAAAAAGAGGTGTTCGGGGCAGAATATGTTGTTTCAAAAACTCTTTTGATATGTGGTAACACACACACATATACACACTTCTGCCTAGGAATATACTTTTAAAAATATTGACTCATTTTTTTGTTTAAACTAATATATGGTTTCTCTGAGAAAAGAACAAAAACAAATTTACTGAGGTGTCATCTGAAACAGGGAAATATGGCTTCTGGTTCTTTTTATGGCTTAGTGAGACAAGTGAGACATTTTTATGTCCTTTGGATCTCATTCATTGCAGTTGGATATGGAAAAGACTCAGAAATATAACTAGGGCAAGGTGAATGGGGCTTTGACTACAGTTTGGAAATATGGAAGGTATCAACAATTCTAGTAGCATAAAAACAACCAAGTTTACCAGCTAGTTGGGAAGAATAATTAAAAGTTAAAAGAAGAAGTTAATAGGTAGCATGCTTCTGACCCTTGGCTCCTGAACCCCTGGAGGCCTCTTCTCTTTTTCACCACCACCTACAGGTAAAAAGCTTCCCCAGTAATAGTATAATACTGTCCTTGGGTATCTTCCACACCTTCTTCTCCCTACCTATCCTGTCCCTTCACTCACACAATTTATCTTAGAAAGTGGATTTCAGAGTGTATTTTATGTTACTTTGCCAGAGTGCTCCCCAACCTCCCTCCC
The DNA here is from genome assembly GCA_011680675.1 of Gymnobelideus leadbeateri. NCBI lineage: Eukaryota > Metazoa > Chordata > Mammalia > Diprotodontia > Petauridae > Gymnobelideus > Gymnobelideus leadbeateri. The sequence goes on along the minus strand of WOXC01006314.1, from coordinate 91,781 downwards.
CACACCATGCCCTAGCAAATCACTGGTTTTGACTCTGGAAAAATATAGAGAAAAAAATAGAATGAAATAAATTAATAAGCATATATTAAACATTTAATGTGTTTCAAGCATATTCCAAGAATGGAATCCCTATTAATTCCCAGGGACCAAGCACTTCCCCCTTCTTTACTAGACTAATTTGAAGAGATTAATATAGAATTTATATTTAATCTTTTAAGAGTTAAAGTAAAGAAAGGTATTACTATTGGGTGGGTAGGAATAAGAAAAATAGGGGGGAATAAACCTTTAGCTGAAGTGAATGAACTACTGGGACTTGACCATTAGTTTGGAAAATAAATGGTATTTAAGAAAACATTTGAGGGAAGAAATAGGGCTTTAGCTTCTCTCTCATTCTCTCTCTCTCTCTCTCTCTCTCTCTCTCTCTCTCTCTCTCTCTCTCTCTCTCCCTCCCTCCCTCCCTCCCAAGATGCCTCAATAAATTTTCCAAGCTTCATATTCAGCTTCAGGCTGGATGTGAGATGGGGTTACATTTTTAAAAATCTTTCATTCCAGTTCATTTTGAATTATATCTGTGTGAAAAGGAGGTTTGATCTCTTTTTTAACCTTTGAGAACATAATTCAACAACTGGAAAATTTATTTTCCTCTAACTTTCTGGAGAGAATATACAAAATCTGTTTCCCAAGAGTATGGGCTTTTGAAAGAAATCTTTAAAATTCATCTAAAAATAGCCTTTTCTTTCCTATTCTTCCATTCAGCTCTTGAAGAATGCAACTCTAAAGCACAGATTCTTTTTTTTTTTTAAGGAATCAAACAGAAGTTTAATTGTAAATTGAAGGAAGTGGTTTGCAAGCAAGGAACAGAATTAGAAACATGTGCCTGGGCCCCACCCCTTGTGTGGGACCAGAGGCAGTATGGGGAGATCTCAATACTTATACCAATGGCTTCACAGTAAGCTGTAGCCCTAACAACAATGAGGCAAGTTTGATTCAAAGCAGGGTTTCATGACTGGAACATGGGTACTTTGTTCAAGCTTGTCTTGTTCTTGTTTGAGCTCAAAGAACACCTGCTGCTGGTCAAAGCAATTCAATAATTATATGAAACAATTCTGGGATTTTGCTGTGGCTGGGATCATCCAGAGAGGGAGTGCAAAGGATTGTTGTTATGCCAAGTTCATGACACAAACTTGCTTGTTGGGCTTTAGCCCTGGATATCAGGGTATCTCCTAATATCTTGACATTTCCCCCTTTTGGCCAAAAGGGAGGGAGTCTGAAAAAAAACCCTTACCCTTCTGTTCAATAAAGGAGAGGCAGGCATAAACCCAGGTGCCATGAGACTCCAGTTGGTCCAGGACATGATGTTGAGTTGAATAGATCTTGTCTAGCCATTGTTTGCTTGCAAAAAGAAAAGAAAAGGGGGGCAACAATGTAGGGGGAGAAAATGCCAACTCATGCTTGAATCAGGGCCTTGGTGATTGGGCATGTTCAAAAAAAAGATGAAGGAAAAAAAAAAACTAGGACAATATACTCAGCCCTCATCCAGAATGTTAGGACAGCTATTTCATCTGGTAAAGCACAGATTCTTAAACTGGGGTCTATGAACTCTTTTTCAATTTACTAACTGCATTTCAGTAAAATTGATTTTATTTGTCATCTTTTAAATATTTAAAATGATTATTTTGAAAAAAGATTCACAGACTCCCCTACAGTTCCAAAGGCACTGACCCAAAATTGAAGAACCACTACTTAAAATGTCTTGCTAAATTTGAATTTGAACAATAAGAAGAATGAATTTGTTATAGGACGGTGAAGGTAAATATTTAGGAAAAGAGAAATGAGGCAAGGGCCTGAGAGACATGATGATGGTTCCTTTAGGCAAATAACGTTTGCACAGATACCTCTTCCAAAGATGTATTCAAACAAGCTTGAACCTCCTAGCTAATCATATCCTTATTCTAGTCCCTCACCTATTCACAGAATTATTTCCTATAAGTTTATCTGTTCTCCAAAGTCCCAGTAGAATTTGGCCTTATTTTTATTTCAATTCAATGGAAATGTATGAACTTCAAAGTTCTTAGAATTATAGTTCTTTGGCTAGAAGAGAGGTAGGTTTTTAAAATTTTTTTTGCATCTTTTAAATGTAGTTTGTTCATAACCTTCATAGGACCTTACTCCAGTACTTGTCATGATATAGAGATGACTTTGGGTTCTCAAAGGCTAAGGTGGCAGAGCACAGGCTCTGATAGATTATTTGTCCATGTTGGAAAGATTTTTGGTCCAGTCCCATTCACACCCTATGTCTGCTTTGTGAATACTGGATTAGCTAAGAAAGAGGAAGCTTGTCACCAAGTGACAAAGTCAGTCCCCAGGCAACAAGCCTCCTTATTCTCTGGCCCCAGAAAGCCATGAGACAAAGGAAAGACAAAAGTGAAGACCTTTCATCCTGGGAAGTCCCCTCTTGCTTTTGCAGGGGAAGAAGTGGATGTTAAGAATCACAGTTTTTAAAATATCCATAAACTTTCATTTAGTTGATGGTGCTCTAAATGTGAGATTCTTTTCCAGTCATAAATGAATGAACTTACTATTGGAGAAAACTCATCCCAGAAATCCTGACATTCCAAATATGAATAGAATCAAGAGAAAATGAAATTGAACTGAATTGGTTCCAGGTTTTCTTTGGAGAAATAAATTAATTGGTAGAAATTGATCTTCTCATGTGTCCCAAGGAAGCAAGAAACATCATTTCCTAAACTACTGGGTCGTCTCATCTTTAGTGCTCATTTGCAGAAAGAATACCATAAATGTAATTGTAATTTTTGCATCAACATTTATTGAAAAAGGTGGAGAAGAGAAATGCTATGAAAAACTTGATAATTTTTTCCAAGCTAAATCAAAATATATGTTGATACTTGATGGCTTCAATGTGAAAATGGGCATAAGGAAGATAGTAAAAAAATGCTGGAAAAGATCTAAGAAGTGAGAGAGAGCAAAGGTTTACTGACTATAAAGAAATTTCATACCAATATATCACAAATGCTTTCTTTGAGAAGAGATGTGGGAGGCATAGGAAATGGCAAACACCAAATAATTTCACAGAAAGGGAAATAGACTATGTTCTAAAAGACAAAAAATGACTTGTTATGGATGTGAGTCATTTATGAACCAACTTTCTGTGTACAATCTGACCACTGATTTGTTGGAACAAAGAAAAAATCAATACCAAATTGGAAGAAATAATAAAAATGTGAATATAGGGAATGTAATTGGATGTAATTGGATGACACCAATCTGACTTATTTGAACAAGTTGTTGATGTCTAAAAAAATGGAGCGAAGAATTGATAAAGGAATAGACACGAACATGGACTATCACTATTTCATAGGAAATTGAAATCAGTTTCAACAACAAGAAGATCAAAAGACAAAGAACCTAGTAACACTCCAAGCCAGAAAATATTTAACCTAGAAAACATGAAGAAGTATGATAACTACGCACAATGGAAGTTGAGAACTCAAACTAATTTTAAAATCTTAAGAATAGTAGAAAATTATGAATATTATATGATGTAATGGCAAGAAGGAATGAAGAGAAAAAACAAATTTACAAAAATCTTGGGCAAAGGCAAGTTATCATTGGGGTATTTAAGATGAAAATGGAAAGAGAACAATGAAGAAAAGAAAATGGAAAAATCTGCAAGTATCTCCATGATAAATTGTTTTGAATACACTGAATCTTCTTCTTTTAGGTTTTTGTATGTATCCTATTCTATTGCTGATTTTCCTGTTTGTTTGTTTGTTTTTGATGGGACCTGTCATTTCATTGTCATAGACGACACCTAATGAGGAAACTCCTAGCAATGGCTAGGATCATTCACCTTCTCTACAGATTAGAATCTTACAGAATTGCCTGGGACACTGAGAGGTTCAGTGACTTATTCAGAGTAACACAACCGGCATGTATAAGAGGAAGGATTTGAACCTTGGTCTTTCTTATTCAGAGGCCAGCTCTGGCCCCTGTACCACTCTACCCCTCCCTCTGCTTTTCTATTGCTCTGTTTTAAAATTTTGTTGCAGAGTAGGTGCTGAGCATTTCTCCATTACTGTCAAGGACACCACCATCCTTCCAGTTGCCCAGGCTCAAATTCTAGGTGTTGTGTTTGTCTCCTTCCTATCTCTCATTCTCCACATCCACTCTGTTCCCAAATCCTATCAATTTAATATTCATAATATGTCTCACTTGCTCCCCTTTGCTCCTCCAACACCATCACCCACCCCACCTCCGGGATGGAGCTGCATCCCTTTATGCCTGCATTATTATATGACCTTTCTGTTGGTCAAGACACTGCTATTTCCATTTTCCATTCAACTGTTCAATTAATTTTCCTAAAGCACCAGTTGGACCATGTCACCACACCCCTATTGAATAAAGCTTAATGGCTCCCTATCATCTCTAGGATCAAATATAAAATCTTCCATTTGGCACTCAAAGTCCTTTACAACCTAGGTCTTTTCTTTGTTTCCAGCAATTTTTACACCTTGCTTTCCCCTCCAGCCCCTCCTTTCTGTTTCTAGAACAAGACACTTCATTTCCAGATTCTATGCACTTTGCTTGGCTCTTCCCCATGCCTAGAGTATGTTTCCTCATCATCTCTGCCTCCTGCCTTCTCTGGATTCATTCAAAGACCAACAAAAATCTCATCTTTGCCAAGAAGCCTTTGACGAGCTCCTTTAATATTAGTACCTTCCATCTATTAATTATATCCAATTTATTCTGTATGTATTTTGTTTGAACATAGGTGTTTGCATGCTCTTTCCCTCGTTAGAATGATTTTGCTTGAGAAAACTGGACTGTCTTTTGCCTTTCTTTGCCTCTCTTAACACAGTGCCTTGCCCACAGTAGGTGTATAATAACTGCTTATTGAGTCACTGACTGACCTCATTTCAATTTGGTGTTTCCATCAGTCCCTGAATATGACCTCTACAACCCAGTACAATGTTTCACTTGGTAATATCACAGCTTTGGGTCCCCAAATCCCCTAAATCCCAGTTTCTGTCTGAAAGAGAAGTTGAGGCTGAGAATTCTCAATACTTCCTTGGCTACTGAAATATGCCATGAAGATGCTATGAGCAGAAGAAGCATGCTAGTTTAATGGGACCTAGATGGCTCTCCGGACATACTGAAGCTTGGTTTTTTTCCCCCTTAACACAACTTTCATAATGCTTATTACATAAGTCTTCCCCAAAATGTTTGCTGATTGATGTTTCAGAGTTCCCCCTTTAAGAGTTAGCTCAAATTCTAGTTTCTGAAAGAAGTCTTTCTTGGTCACCCCCAAGTGCTAATATCTTCCCTTCTGAGATAACCTTCTACTTCCTTAAAGTACCTAGTTACTTACATGTCATTTCCCTCATTAGACTATGAACTCCTTGAGGGCAGGGACTGAGTTTTTGTTTTTCTTTGCATCCTTAGCCCTTAGCCCAATGCCTGGTACAGAATAAAGACTTAATAAATGCTCATTGACTCACTGACTTTAATGCCCATTTCAGCTCTAGGAGTGTGTATTCTAATTTTGAGAAATTAATATATAATGAACTGCTCTTTCATCCTCCCCTCACATCCCCCCACTCCTTAAGACTTCCCTAATGCCCTGAAGCATAATAAGACCTGCCTTGTAAAATGTCCACATTTGAAGGGGTCATCTTACCTGGCATTTTCTCTGTGAAATTTTGCAAGAGGTCAGGAGTTCTCATTCTCTCCCAAAGCCTGAGGGTCTTGGCCCTTTTAAGGGCCAGTTTGCATTACTCATTTCAATGGGGACTAAAGGTTTCACATAAATCCATTTCAGAAAAGTCACTGAAAGAGTAAGTATCTCCTGGTAAAGACTTGAGCTCAAAAGTGGGGCTAGCTTTCTCCATTCCCGATGATAAATGGCTATTTGCTTCTTACTGCTACCTTCTTTGAAAGCATTTGAATGAGAGGAATTTTCTCTTAAAGATTACTTTTTCACTGACAAACAATAAATACAATGCGATCTGTAGCACTATCTTTTGGCCAATTTGAGGCCTGTAAAGCTGTGAGTTATTGTACAGTATGGTTCACAAAAACCTGCCTCTTCCTTCTACTTTTATCAAGGATGCTCTTTCTTGGTGAGTGTAGATGATTTTCATAGATCCTTTAGAGATGGAAAAGTAGGCATAGAGATGGGTGAGGCTGTTATTGATATACTCTCACTTATCTCTTGGGAGGAACAACAATACCTAAGTTTTGGGCTTTCCCCAAATTCTTCGGTATCCTCCTAAAAAGAAATTATTCAAGAGCAATAGCTGGAATGATTCCATCTGACTGGCAGGAAGAAAGAGCTAGTTCCCTAACAAGAATGAGAGAGAAGCAATGTGCTGTCCATATACTCCATTCTAGAAGTGTTCTTAACTTGGGGCTGGTGAAGTTGTTTTTTTTTAACTGTATCTTGATAACTGTATTTTGGTATAATCGGTTTCCTGTAAAATCTTATATATTTAAACTATTTTATTAATTTAATAGCAGTGTTTTGAGCTAGACTTAGCTGAATTCCCAAAGGGGTCCAGGACATATACAAAGAAGATTAGGAGCCCCTTGATCTAGATGGAGGTGGTCCATACATTCAGTGGATGCCCTGAGAAGGATTTATTGGAGGACATGAGCAAAAATCATACCAAGGTATCCAGTCGAGGTGGTCTTAGGGCTTACTGCAACATTGGAGAGTGTTTGTATGGATGAGACCATAAATTTATTGAAAATCTTTAATTGACTCCAAACCTGAAGATAATGAAAGGAATCTCCCCTGTTAAATAAAAGCCATATTTCCAGATTAGCAAAACTGGATTTAATTCAAAGATAAACATCTTATTTTCAATGATAAATGAAAAATATGATCTCCTAATTCAATTCCATTTAACACACTTCTATTATGCTCTTAATTTCATGCTAGGTGCTGGAAATACAAAGATAAAAATAAACTAGTCTCTGTCTTCCAAGAGGAGTCTGCTACTGAACACAGAATAATGAAATTGGCACAGTCTGCCTCACCCAGAACTTGAAGTCTGGTGGAACTTCTAGAAAATTCCCTTGAATCCCAAGGCTGATCTCAAGGGTCTAAGGCATTTGGATAGAGATGTGGGCCTGGAATCAGGAAAACCTGATATTCCTTCCTGTTTTTTCCTGGGTAAGTCAAGGTTTGCCTTCAGTTTTCTCAACTACAAAATAGTGATAATAATAGCACCCAATTCCTAGGGGTGTTTTAAGAATGAAAATAAAAAAAATATTGTTACAAAATGCTTAGTGGTACCTGGCACATAGTAGGTATGTAGAGATCCTTATTCCCTCTCCAGGCTTTATTTTAAATCCATATCTTTCCCCTGACTATTAATGTATGAATTTCTTCTAAAATATACAACATTTACCCAGGTTATCCCTCCTTTATCTGTAAGTGTATTGGCCATATGTCCTTCCAAGTACAAGTAGATCTTTTTTTATTTTTCAGGTCTTTGGCCAAGGTTAGAAATTGGGCTGTTTGATGAGTAGTATTCTTAGTTGGGCCTCAGTTTCTTCATCTGTAAGGTGGAGGAGCTGAACTTGATGAAATATAAGATCCAATGATTCTATGACCTATAAGTTAAGGAGGTTGGATTTGATGGACCTTTCCCATTCTAAATCTTACTATGGGATACAGATTCTTCAGCTGTCAGGTTTCCTAGTTAGGCTTATACTCATTAAGATCTAAGCTGCTTTCTTAAGACACTTAACTTGTCCCTGAAGGTGAGTTCAGCACTCACCAAGTAGTAAATTCAGTTCTACTTTGCCTCTGATTGTCCCAGGTGCCTTCCTGCCCAGACCCTATCTCAGTTCTTAAAAGGAAATTCAAGAGGTCAGTCAGTCCAGCTTCTGCCTTCAGGCAATACTTGGGATGGATAGTTGTTTGACTAGTTTCTAAGAAGAGACAGTCTATCCCCACAAACACCCTCCCAGCACCCCCTCCCACCTTACTGGTCTCTTACAATACTCAATCACCCTTGTCGTCTGGAGATTCTTCCTCCTGGCTTATCTGGGTTTTTGAAACTCACTTCCTCTTGCTTTTAGCCTCTAGTCCTGTCCTCTGTAGATAGGAAGCTCTGGTGGCCAACCTTTCCATGTAATAACCCTTCTCCTCAATGGCAGCTACATTCAATCTGCCACCCCCCCTCCAGATTACATTACCTGTTCTTTTCTCACACAGTTACTAGTCAAACCATTTTATCATTTCTATTCCCCTTGACTTTCTCCAATTTCTTCTGGTTCCTCTTTTGATTTAAAAAAAATTGTGAATTTAACAATGAAAAGATATTTCTATGTATGGAGTAGAACAGAAAAGAAGATATATGAGTAGCTATTACATACAGTTTGCTTTCTAAAAGAACATGGAAAGATTCAATACGCTCTTTCAAGGCTGCCCTACTTAGCTCCGTTGACTTCAGAACTTCCTTTAGTTATGTGTATTCACTTTTGAAAAACTTCAGTAACACTCTTTTCATTCTCCTTTTTTCTGGCATTACCATTTCTAGCTCCCATTGCCCTCAATGAATTCTCCTCTGAGACAAAAGCAAAACACAATTCCAGTAACAAATATACACAGTCAAGCAAAACAATTCCATACTTCTACCATGTCCAAAAATGTATGTGTCTTTATATGTCCCAAGTTCATTGTTTCTCTCTCAGGAGTTGGGTAGTATACTTCATCACAGCTCTTCTGGAACCAAGGTTGGTCATTCAACTGATGAGAGTTTTTAAGTGTTTCAGAGCGATTTTTCCTTACAATGTTACTGTTACCATCTGAATTGTTCTCTTCTACTCAATTATTTCTGTATAAATTCATGTTTTCTCAGGTTTCTCTGAGTCAATTGCTTTCTTAATTTGTTATGATACAATAATTTTTCATCACATTCAAAGGCGACCATTTGTTCAGTCGTTCTTGTGTTGTCAGGCAGTATCTTTGTTTCTAGTTAAGTGCCACTACCAAAAAAAAAAAGCTGATGCACACAGACATAGACAAACACAGACACACAAACTTTTTTATTTGTTTGTTTGCTTTGGATTATGGGCCTAGTAGTGGCCCAACATTCAAAAACTTTTGGGTGCAGTTACAAATTGTTTTCCAAAATGGGTGGACAACTCCATTAACAATGCATGAGTGTGCCAGTCTTCCCACAGCTCCTCCAACAATTGTCTATGTTCCTTTATAATACATACATACATACATACATATATATACCTTTATATTATATACCTTTCAAATATATTAAGAATCAAGTCAACCATCAAAATTGCTTTAATTCTCATTGCTCTTATTGTTATTAATTGGGGGAACAAGTCTGTATTCTCTTCCTTTGATAATTGTTTATTTGTATCCTTTGTCCATTTATCTATTGGGATTTAGTTTTCATATTTATGTATTTGAATCAGGTCTTTATATAACTTGGATATAAGACATTTATCAGAGAAACTTGCTGGAAAAAATTTCCCACTTAATTGTTTCCTTTTCAGTTTTAATGGCATTGATAAATTTGTTCAAAATCTTTTCATTTTGATATTATAAAAACTGTCCATTTTATCTTCTTTGATCCTCTCTTTCCCTTTCCTGTTCATAGGCTCTTTCCTTATTCATAACTGTGAAAGATATTTTCCATTTAATTTCTCTGAATCTGTTTCTTATCTTAAAAATGGGAATAACAAAATAATTATACCACAATGGTTGTAAAGGAAGCCCTTTGTAAACCACTTAGTGCTATAGATATTTATGGAAATATTATTATTAATAATAACCCCACTAGCCATGCTAAGAACTGAATAGGTTCAGAAATACTCTGGTTCTGGGAAAAACTTGATTTTGTGGGGCACCTTTATCCAAACCATGGAGCTAGATCTTAATAAAAACATGAACTCCCAGGGAACACATTCTCCTTTGCATCCCATCATGATGTATGCAAGATGAACCTAGAAATATTTGGTTGCTTGTTTTACAGGCCTGAAGTGGATATAGAAGGAGCATTTCTTTTCTCTTTTTCTTCCATCATACCTGGGAATTCTGTAATAGCATGAAAAATTAGCATGGGTCAGGAAGATGAGATACATAGATTTTAAGCTCCAGCTCCATCACTAACCAACTGTGCTAACTTTGAACAGTCAATTGATGAGTTAGCACCATTTATTTGTTTTTTAAAATTTTATTTATTTTTAATTTTTTATCTTTATTAATTTGCTTGTTTACTTTTAGTTTACAAGATTCAATTCCACAATTCCTTGAGTTTCAAATTTTTTTCACCCTCCATCCACTCCCCCCCAATGGCAGCATACAATCAAGTATAGGTTCTGCAAATACTTTCACATTAGACATTCGTCAGGTTATAAAGAAGGATTGTAATGGATGGAATGAATAATGGGAAAGAGGAAACAAAACAAAACCAGAAAAAGAAAGAGAAAAGGTAGTTTGCTTCAATCTGCATTCAAACTCCATTCTTTCTAGTTCTTTCTCTGAATGTAGACATCTCTTTCCATTCTGAGTCTTTTGGAGTTGACTCATAACCCTGCATTGCTGAGAAGAGTACAGTGTATCAAAGTTGTTCATCACACATATGTTGTGTCTGTAATTGTGTACAAATTTCTCCTGGTTCTACTCTTCTCCCTCAGCATCAGCTTGTATAAGCCTCTCCAGGTAAATATGAAGTCCATTTGCTCCTTGTTTCTTATAGCACAATAGTATTCCATTACATTCACATACCACAACTTGTTTAGCCATTCCCCACTTGATGGGCACCCCCTTAATTTCCAATTCTTTGCCACCACAAAAAGAGCTGCTATAAATATTTTTGTACATATGGGTCTTCCTCCCTCTTCTATGATCTCTTTGGGATATAACCCTAGAAGTAGTATTGCTGGGTCAACGGGTTTAAAATTATTTATAGCCCTTTGGGCATAGTTCCATATTGCTCTCCAGAATAGTTGGATCAGTTCACAACTCTCCCAGCAATGCATTAGTGTTCCAATTTTTCTACATCCTCTCTAGCATTTGACATTTTCCTGTTTGGTCATCTTAGCCAATCTGGCAGGTGAGATGTGGTGCCTCAGAGTTGTTTTGATTTGCATTTCTCTAATAAATAGTGATTTAGAGCATTTTTTCATATGCTTATAGATATCTTTAATTAGCAATTGTTTGTTGTGACTGCAAAATGCCAGGCACTTAGCTAGGGGCTGGAGATACAAAGACAAAAAAAGCAACAATATCTGACCTAAAGAAGTTTGCGTTAGTACTCTTGGGGAAGGCAGAGATGTACATATATACATGCAAATCCCTATTATGATAATTAGATCATTTTAAACCCCAGGACAATATAATATCAGGCTCATGTGGTTCCCTCTTCTGTTGCTTTAGTTGATTTACATTAAAAGAAAAGTTAGAAATACAATTAAAATAACTCTGAGTCCTCAGGAAAATTCCCAACATTTAGGCAGAGATCTGGTTGACATGCACACAAACACATATATACAGACACATTTTATATGGATATATATATATATATATATATCCACATGTATTTTCACATTTATATATGTCTATCTATTATATTACACATGTTTATTACAGTATAAACGTTATATGGGTATGTGTACATGTGCGTGTGCGTGTGTGTGTGTGTGTGTGTGTGTGTGTGTGTGTGTATTTATTTATCTCAAGCTAACCTCTATCCTATTTGTGGTTGAGACAAATTAAGGTTATAAGAATCATTTGGATAACACAAAAATCAAAGAATGTTCCAATGTCTGCTTTACAAAAAGGCACTGGGAAGGGAAGTTAGGGAAAAGTGGGTGTTCCTGGGAACTTTTCTTGTCCTAGAGGATGGGTATAACTGATAACATTAGTCTGATTCTTTTGCTTGGAGATTTTTCAGAAGGATTTTTTCTTTTCTGCCGCAGCTCAGTCCTATTTTCTCTTCTCTTCACACCAGTTGCCCCTGTGTTCCCAATTCATTTTTCTCCAGATTAACCATTGACATTCCAAATTCTTTTTCTCTGATGCCAGGCCTCTAAAATTCTGGCTGGTTCTGAAATAACTACTCTACTTATGAAAGTTCTCAGGGAGTTACCAATCCTTCCACCTAATTTAAACCAACTTCCTGTCATACAGAATTCAAAGATCCTTGACAGATTCAAGGTGGTGTACACACCTAGTTCTTACTGATTGATTAATTCCATCAAGAAGTATTTTTACTAAGAAATTAGGGATGGCATAATTGATGGAACCAATGCTTATACAAATCTATAAACAAAATGTAGAGGAAATACCATGTAATTTCATAGTGTGGCAAGGATCCAGCATCTCAAGAAATTCAGAAAAGGCTTCATGTGGAAGGTGGCATTTGATATGAACCTTGAAGGAATATATATATACTAAGAAGCTTTTCTGGGACTCAGTTTCCTCAACTACACAATGAGTAGGTTAAATTAGACAATGTCTAATGTAGTTAGTGCATTGGGTAGCTCACTTATTGTGAAATTTTGGGAAGACATGGATGAAAGCACCATAGATGGGTCCTCAGGCATGGGGTATGATATGCATCACTAGAGGGAATCCTTATAAACATGAAGTCACAGGTCAGATGATATGTGGGAGTCAGTACATATATTGTTCTTTTATTTCTTCACTGTGGGCACCTTCACTTTGCAGTATTTCATGCCAATCTGAAGCTTAGAGAGAATTTATATCACAAATCATGGGGCAGACACCTGGAGTCTCTTGCTTCTCTGTTCCTTCCCCTCCTTGGATCATCCTAATTTGGAGTCTTTTTCTCTGTCCCTGAGCTCCATGGAAGAAAGGCCCTATTGAACTCAATTTCTTGGTTAAGTCTCAGGGAATGTGGTACAAAGTGAAATACCTGCTTGGCACTTAAAGATCACTTAGCATCCCTAAATAGAGAAGTGCTTTTTTTCTAGAGAGGTGGGTTTTTACTGATTTTTGTCTTCTATGGCAGAAGGCCCACAAGATTCCCCAGTACAGCCAGAGGCAGATTAAAATGTAACTGGAAAATATTTAAGAAAATAAATAAAAATTATGTGTGTGTGTGTGTGTGTGTGTGTGTGTGTGTGTGTATTACCTTCTAAGTCAATATACACCTTTCGGCATCACTTTGATTTGAGTTTGGCAAAAATGTACAAGAAATGACCCGTTAATATAAAGCTTTAAGCTTATTGTTGAAACTCCTGAGTTTTGGAGGATCCAGAGAATAATTTTTCTAATCATTCAATCCATTCCTGGACTCTTACAGTTTCAGTTTTATGCAACCTTAGTGATTTATATATGGTGATAGAGAGAGGGCAAGTCTTAGAGTTGGGAAAACCTGGGTTCAAGTCCTCATTTGGACACATTCTAGCTCTGTGACCAGGAGCAAGGCAGTTAACTTCTCAAGGTCTCAACCAACTCTCTTTTAAAGAGTTTTATTCACGTTCTTTTCTTATATTGTTGTCAATTGCTAAAGATAGACCTCCAACATCCACAAAACTTTCACTTTAACAAAGAAGTATAGTTAGGAATTAGAGGCAAGATGGCAGAGTAATAGAGAGAAGGTTAGGGAAAATTGTCTTACACAGTCAGGGTTCACAAATAGATATTACACAAAAAAGTGGAAAGGGTGGGGAGTGGGAAGCACATGAGCCTCACTTTTATCTAAATTAGTCAAAAGATGAAAGAATATATACACAGTTGTGTGCAAGTACATTTCACTAAACAGGGGAAGAGGAGGGAAAGTAAAGAATAGATATAGGAGGAAAAGATGAGGTTAAATTAAAGGAAGCATTAGTCCTAAGTAAGACAAAAATTTATAGACAAGTTCTTGAATTGTTGAAAGAAATTTTCCACATTATGATGAAATCATATGACTAGACCAAAAAAAATTTCTAATATCTTTCTTGAAATTATAAGGTAGAAATGCTGTTTGCTATTTCTTCTTCATCTTTATGGTTTAGAGACTATTCGGAAAATGGTACTGACTGATAATTCACTTCAAGTCTTCCAAGGGTCCTATAAACTATTTGGGAAAATAGGCAAAGAAGGAGTCCTTCCAAATTCCTTTTATGACACAAATTTTGTGCTGATACATAAATCAGGAACAGCAAAACAGAGAAAGAAAACTACAGACTAATTTCCCTAGTGAATATTTATGCAAAAATCTAAAATAAAATACTAGCAAGGACATTATAGCAATACAACATGAAGACCATACACTATAACCAAGTGGGATTTATAGCAGGAAGTCATATCTGATTCAATATTAGGAAAACTGTCAGTACAATTGACCACATCAATAACAAAACTAACAGAAATCATATAATTATCTCAAAAGTTGCAGAAAAATATTTTTGACAAAATACAGCACCCATTCTTATTAAAAACACTAGAGAGGATAGGAATAAATGGAGCTTTCCTTAAAATGAGAAGTATATCTATCAAAACTATTCATAAGCATTGTTTGTAATGGATATAAGCTGTAAGCCTTCCTAATAAGATCAGGGGTAAAGCAAGGATGCCCATTATTATCACTATTACTCAGCATTGTACTGGAAATGATAACTATAGTAATAGGAGAAGAAAAAGAAATTGAAGGAATTAGAATAGGCAGTAAGGAAACAAAACTATGACTCTTTGTGAATGATATCATAGTATACTTAGAGACTCAACTAAAAAATGAGTTGAAATAATTACCAACTTTAGCAAAGTTGCAGGATATAAAGTAAACTCATACAAATCATCAGCATTTCTGTATGTTACCAACAGAATCCAGCAGCAAGAGATAGGAAGAGGAATTTCATTTAAATAACTGCAGACAATATAAAATATTTTGGAGTCTACCTGCCAAGATAAATCCAAGAATTATATTATCATAATTATAAAACAATTTTCATACAAATAAAGTCAGATTTAAACAATTGAAAAAATATTAATTGATAATGGGTAGGTTGAGCCAATATAATAAAAAAAGATGATTCTATCTAAATTAATTTACTTATCCATTGCCATACCAATCAAACTACCAAAAATCATTTTATTGAGCTAGAAAAAATGATAACAAAACTCATTTGGAAGAATTAAAGTTCAAGAATATCAAGGGAATTAATTTTTTAAAGGTGGTTTACCCATACCAGATCTCAAATTGTATTATAAAGTGGTAGTCATCAAAACAGTCTAGTACTGGCTGAGAGACAGAGTGACTGAACAGTGAAATAGATTAGGTACACAATACACAGTAGTAAGTGACCACAGTAATCTAATGTTTGATAAACTCAGAGATGCAAACTTTTGGGACAAAAACTCACTATTTGACAAAATCTGCTTGGAAAACTGGAAAACAATATGGCAGAAACTATGTATAGACCTATATCTCACAGTGTACATAAAGATAAGGTCAAAGTGGCTATAAGATTTAGACATAAAGGGTGATCCATAAGCAAATTAGGGGAACATGGAATGTTTTACCTGTCAGATATATGGATAAGGGAAAAATTTAGGACCAAACAAGAGAGGGAGAGTATTACAAGATGTAAAATGGATAATTTTGATTACATTAAGTTTAAAAGGTTTTGCACAAATAAAAACCAATGCAACCAAGATTAGAAGGAAAGCAGAAAATTGGGGGAAATTTTTGCAGAAAATGTCTCTGATAAAGGCCTCATTTACCAAATATATAAAGAAGTGGGTCAAATTTATAAGAATACAAGCCATTCCATAATTGACAATTGGTCAAAGGATATGAACAGTAGGTTTTCCAATGAATAAAGCAAATCCATCTGTAGTCATTTGAAAAAATACTCTAGATCACTATTGACAAGAAAAATGCAAATTAAAACAGTTCCGAGATACCACTTCACACATGGCTAATATGACAAAAAAGAAAAATGATAAATGTTGGAGGGGATGTGGGAAAATTGGGACACTAGTGTGGTGGAATTGTAAACTAATTCAACCATTTTGGAGAGTGATTTGGAACTCTGCCCAAAGGACTATAAAACTGTGCATACCCTTTGATCCAGCAATACCGATACTAGATCTGTATCAAAAAAAGATTTAAAAAAGGGGAAAGGACCTATTTATACAAAGATATTTGTAGCATCTCTTTTTGTAATGGCAAAGAACAGAACACAGAGGGTATTCCCATCAATTGGGGAATGACTGAACAAGTTGTGATATATGATTGTGATTGGATACAATTGGTCTTTAAGAAATGATGAGCAGGATACTTTCAGAAACACCTGAAAAGACTTACATGAACTGTTGTAGAGTGAAGTGAGAAGAGCCAGAATATTATATACAGTAACAGAAATATTGCAATGATGATCAACTGTGAATGACTTAGCTATTTTCTTAGAAATACAATGATTCAAGACAATTCCAAAGGACTCATGATGAAAAATACTTTCCACCTCCAGAGAAAGAACTGATGGAGTCTGAATGCAGATCAAAGCAGACTATATTTCACTTTATTTTTTATGTTTTTCATCTATTTTCTTTCACAACATGACTAACATAGAAATATGTTTTGCATTATTGCACATGTATAACCTATATCAAATTGCTTGTCATCTCAGGGAGAGGAAAGGGAAGGTAGGGACAGAATTTGGAAATAAAAATTTTTTTAATGTTAAAAAAGTTTTTGCATGTAATTGGGAAAAATAAATATTATATAAAAAGACTGCAAGGATCTAGCGTAGTGAACTGCTACAGAGGAAACTGAGGCTCATTGATTGTGCTTAAGAGTTCTGAGCTGCAATGGGCTAGGTGCATCTGGCATCCCAGCTCAACACAGCAAAAGACCAGTATGCAAGGACATATCAGTAAAGGTTCAACTGTTGACTTTTGAAAAAAGTATCACAGACACACTTCTAACTTTAATCAGGATAATTAATCACTCCAGAATTTTCAATCAAAAATCAACAAAACAATAAACTAAGCCCTTATTTGTAGCATTGTCACTTTTCTAGGTGTAAATGCTCACATTGGGGAGAGGAAGAGAAGGGAACAAGTATTTCATAGTCCTGCTATGTGCTAGGCACTGGCATAAACACTTTTTATAAATTTTATCTCATTTGATCCTCACAGCAACCCTGGGTGATAGCTGCCATTATTATTCCCATTTTGCAGTTGAGAAAACTGAGGGTGACTTGTTCAGGGTCACACAGCTAGTAGACATTTGAGACTGGTTTTAGATTCGCATCTTCCTGTCTCCAGGTCCAATGTTCTATCTATAGTGCTACCAGCTATCATCACTTAGCAACCATCACTCTCAAGCTATTTGCAGCCAAATCCACCAAATCATTGTCAATATAATGAGCTTCTAGGAGTGGAGGGTCACAATGATTCCTAAAGAGGGACAAACCATGTCAGCTCATAAAGAAAGCACATCAAAGCTCCCCCTCCCAGTCAGTTATGAGATCCAGCTGTGAGTGGCTAATGCATTTCCACCTTGGGAGAGGTGGGGAAATCTCCTCCTCCTCCTCCTCTTCCTCCTCCTCTTCCTCCTCTTTCTTCTCCTTCTACTCCTTTTCCTTCTCTTACTACCTTGGACTTCACTGCCTGAAAACCAGGGTGACCTCTCCTAGGGTTCTTGAGTACCCTTAACAGGATTTCAGGAACTGGGAAGGGGGAAGGTGTCTGTACAGGCTTGCTGCAATGTGGCTCCAGCCCCCCAAAATGGAATTCCCTCTTGTGTGAAGTCATCCTTTTTTAATGGTCCCATTTCACCACTAATAGATTAATTTTGGGGAAGGAATAATTACTTCAGAAGATATAATAAAAATATATAAGCATCTTAGCTCAGTTCCTATTAAGCACAGTTCCAGTTCCAAGTACAAAAATTCCTTCAGACTCAAGTCCCAAGCACCCTAGCTTATCAGGGCTTCCTTGCTAGTCTGGCTGTTTGCAACATGTCACCTGGAATTCTGACTTCAGTGCTAACATGATTCAGTTTTCAAGACAGAGGAGATCATGACCTATACCTGAAACTGAGATGAACTGACAAAATTGAACAAGACAAATGCTCTGGCATGGAGTTAAAATAAAGAGAAGGGAAAGAAAGGAAGCCTTCCTTTGACCCTTATCTATTCAGTTTGTGATACTTACACTATGGATGAACAGTGATCTTCCCCTTCAGGACACAGTAGAAAAAACATATGCAGGAAAGAAAAAGACTGTTCCAGTGTGGCATTTTTAAAAGATGCATCTTGTCAAAGGCTACCCATGAATTAGGGGGAAGACCTGGAATCAGATGGACTCCATGTTGGGTGCTCTGGGCAGGTCCAGGATTTATACTTAAAGAGTTGGTGATTTCATCATGGTGGTACTCACTGAATTAATGTAGATGGCAAACTCTGACTTATTAGAACTTCCCTGAACCCTAATGAACTACACTTTGGTCAATTTAGTGGTGAACTTCTCTAAACATCTCTGAGCATCAGTTTCCTCATCTGTAAAATGAGGTGATTGAACTAGTTGACCCCAAAGGTCCCTTTCAGTTCTAAATCTCTGAGCCTATGGTCATGAGATGAAATTCTACTTGACCAAAGGGACATAAAAGATTGCTAAGTGAAAAATCAGCTTCTTCATTATTTCCCGCTGCCTGTGTGACTTCCCTAAATTTAAATACTGAGAGTAAGGAGGCTTAACTTGCATGTGTCTCCCAGAAATCTGTTTATGCCTAGAATTAGTAAATATCAAAATGCCTCTTTACACTGACAGGCAAAAGCTGCAAAAGGGAAATATGTAAACAGAAAAGAACTCATGGCGGGGGGATGAGCACACCCGAAAGAGGCTTAATTTGCATAATAAATAGTTCAATATTCAGTAGATTATAAAACAGCAATTATTCTTGAGTTGCTATATTAGGGCTTGCTAACAAAAAGGCATTTAAAACGTAATAGTGTGCCTTTCAGAAAAAAACACTCTCACTCAAAGACCCTATTTGGATTTGGATATTTCTTTTACAATGTTCCAGTGATGTTTTTCTCTAACACTCACCTCCACCCCTAAATATTGATGAGGTTTTCCTAAAATATGGGCAGCTAAGCATTGCGGTGGATAGAACTCCGGGTCTTGAGTCAGGAAGACCTGGGTCCAAATCCAGCCTTAGACTCTAGTTGTGTGACCCTGTGTGATTAATGCTATTTGCCTCAGTTTCCTCATCTGTAAAATGAGCTGCAGAAGACAATGGCAAACCACTCCAAGATCTTTTGCCAAAAAAAGAAACAAAAAAAACTCCAGATGAGATCACAAAGGTCAGGTAAACAACTGAACAACAACATCAACATTTCTAAAATACAAATCTAACCACTTCATTCCTCCACACAGAACTTTTTGATGGCTCCCTAGGAAAAATTCCAAAATTCTCAGCTTGGCATTTCCTGACTCCTACCCCAGGCCTGATTTCTAAATCTTCTTCTTTTTTTTTTTTGCTTTTTGGAGGGCAATTGGGGTTAAGTAACTTGCCCAAGATCACACGGCTAGGTTTTTTTGTTTGTTTGTGTTAAGTGTCTGAGACCGGATCTGAACTCAGGTCCTTCTGACTCCAGGG
The DNA here is from genome assembly GCA_011680675.1 of Gymnobelideus leadbeateri. Lineage (NCBI taxonomy): Eukaryota > Metazoa > Chordata > Mammalia > Diprotodontia > Petauridae > Gymnobelideus > Gymnobelideus leadbeateri. The sequence goes on along the minus strand of WOXC01006314.1, from coordinate 72,165 downwards.
CCAGTGCTCTACTCACTGCGCCACCTAGCCGCCCCCATAAATCTTCTTTCTTACCTCCACTTTTTAGAACCATTGACTTCCTTCAGATCACAGCCCAAATCTGATTTTTTCTTTTCTTTTCTTTTTCTCAATTTTATCTACATTTGTAAAACTTGAAAAAATTGAAATCCAAATGATCTCCTTCCCTCCTTCCCCATCCACCCCCCCACCATGAGAAGGTAAGCAATTTGATATAGATTATACATGTGTAGTCATGCAAAACATTTCCATGTTAGCCATGTAACTGCCTCCCCCCGATCCCTGCAAAAAAAAAAAAGGAAGAAAGTAAAAACGTATGCTTCCATCTGCATTCAAACTCCATCAATTGTTTCTCTGGAAGATAGCATTTTCCATCATAAATCTTTTGTAATTATCTTGGATCATTGCATTGCTTAGAATAGCAGTCATTCACATTTGATCATCATTACAATATTGCTTTTACCATGTAAATTGTTCTCCTGGTTCTGTTCACTTCACTTTGCATCAGTTCATATAAGTCTTCCCAGGTTTTCCTTAAACCATCTTGCTTGTCATTTCCTATAGAACAATAATATTCAATCACAATTATATATCACAACTTCTTCAACCATTCCTCAACTGATTGATCAGCCCTCGATTTATAATTTTTTGTCACCAGAGAAAGAACTTTTTGTACACATAGGTCCTTTTCCCTTTAAAATAAATCTCTTTGGGATACAAATCTATTAGTGGTATTGTTGGATCAAAGGGTATACACAGTTTTATAGTCCTTTGGGCACAGTTCCAAACCACTCTCCAGAATGGTAGGATCAATTAGTAGTTCCACCAACAAAACATTAGGGTCCCTATTTTCCCACATCCCTGCCAACATTTGTCATTTTCCTTTTCTGTCGTATTATCTAATCTGATACATCAGGGTCATTTTAATTTGGATTTCTCTAATCAGTGATTTGGAGCATTTTTTCATGACTATAGATATCTTTGATTTCTTCTTCTGAAATCTGCCTGTCCATATCCTGTCAAGTCCCATCTTATATACAAGATCTCTCCTCAGTCACCAGTATATTCTCCTTCTAAAAATTACTTTGTTATAACTTATCTGTGTGCATATACTTTCCAGTAGCTTGTAAGCTTCTCCAGTGCTTAGCATACAATAAGTTTCAATAAATGCTTGTTAAGATCCCCAGCTACTAATTCTTAACCTCCTGTAGGAGAAAAGCAAAAATATATTAGAAGAAAAACAGTAATAAATAATCCATGTTCTAATTGCTTTAAATTTATGATTGACCTTACAAGTTGATATGACACACCATCTTGAAATAGACTAAATTAAAATACCTAATTAAATGTTTGTGTATTTATGTACATATACAAACACCTTAAAATTGCCATGCAAAATGATCCATTAATTCTTATCTATTTAGAAAAAATATTGTGGCATTGTACCCTGCCTCCTCCTCCTCCTCTCTTCCTTCCCCTGCCCCCACCTTCTCCCCTCCATCCTAGAAAAACCAGGCTGCATCTAAAAGCCTGAGAGCTAGAGAGGATTGAGGAGCCGAGTCAAACTGTGTCAGGAGTGGGCGGCCCACTCAGGCAGGGGGTAGAAAGCTGAAGTCATTCCGTGTAAAGATACTGCTGCCTAGTTATGCTAATAGGCGGGTGAAGTCTTTCTAAAACACCATCTGGGTTTATAAAAGGACTCAAGTGTTGCAGGTATTGTGTGCCTGTGTGTGGTTCCTATATGTTTACAGTCACTTTTAAGTATTTAGCATCAGAAACTAAATAGGTCTCATTAATTTCATGTATTTTCTTCCTGCAATAATTCACAGCTGAAAAAAAGGCTATAGAATGCTTCAACATTTTTGTATGGGATTGAACCCAGAGATTGAAATGGACATGTCGTTTGGAAATAGATCAAATTAAGAAACCTGATCAAATGCTCAAGTATTCCTTTACAAATACAAACTTCTTTTTTATTGTCCAAAGGTAGAAGAATTTAAAACATTTTAGTATAGATTATAAGAGCAAATTACCAGAAGGAAATGTATAGAAGATGATTTTGCACCTTGAGGGAAAGCCCTATTCAAACTAATAACATGGTAAATGCCGGCCCAGTCCATCACCCACTGTGCGAATTCAATATAAAGGATCCTTCTTATAGAAAAAGCAAGTTATACGACTTTCTTTGAAAGCTCCCTCTTGCCTCTAGAATAATGTGCAGCCTGACATTTAAAGCCTTTCCCAATAGGGCCTTCACTTGTCTCTCCATGCTTATTTAATATTATTTTCCTTCTCTTATTCTGTACTCCAAGCAAACTGACCTGTTTGCTATTTCTCATAGGATGCACTCCATTTCCTACCCTGGCTGGAATGCTCTCACTCCTTACCTTTACCTCTTGGAATTCCTAGCTCCTTCTACCTCTTAGAAGAAACAGTTCCTAATGCCCCCAGTTCTTTCCCTTCATGAAATTACTTTGTATATATGAGCTTTGTGTTTATCTATGGACATGTTGTAAAGCTCACCCCATCCTCAACGGAGAAATCAGATTAGTACAATGGCTAACTGAAATTCTAGAGGACCAGTGCAGAAGCCCACTAGCCAGATCCTAGCAGAGAGGAGTTAAACTCACAACCCAGAATGAGATGTATTCAGAGAGGACATGGCCAAGATGGGGTTTGTTTTGCTTAACTGTGTATATACATTGGTTCCTAAAATGCAAGCTTCTTAAGGGCAGACATAGGTCTGTGATAATGCAACGGAGAGAGGACTGGGCATGAAATCAAGAAGTTCACCTTTTACCTGGGATGTTTCCTAGCAGTATGACCCTTTTCTGCCTCAGTTTCCTCAACTATAAAATGGAAATGACAATAGCACCTATCTTTCAGGGTTGTTGTGAGAGAATATTTTTTAAAGGGCTAGGTGTTTAATAAATGCTTGTTCTTGCCCCCCTTTGTATCACCAACAGCTAGCATGGGACCAGACATACAGTAGGTACTTAGTTAATACTTGTTTCATTATTGGATTGAAAGCCCACATCCTTGAATAGCTGTTGTTCTCGAATTTTCATGAAAAATGTTAAAAATTCACACATTTATAAAAACAACTTCCTAGGTACTTACTGTCAGAGCTGAGACACACCATAACCTATATCCCTCTTGGATAACCCAGAGCAGTTGTTTAGACAGAGGAAACCTTAAAACATTACAAAAACAAAAACAAAAAAGCAAATGACTAGCATTATAGCCATCTGAAAAGCCAGCCATGTCATGGTGCTAAAAAAGGATTTTTGACATAGAAGGCTGTCATTAACTGAATTATTCCACCAATCTCCTGTATTGATCCAAATCGCATTGCTCTGGATACTAAGAGAATGCTAGAATGGGAATGAGAAATAGTGAACTAGGCTACAGTGAGGCAAGTATCACCTACATGAGAAGATTTGAGAGAAACCCATCCACTCCATCCACCCCCAAAGCATACAAGTAGTCAAAACTCTCCCACCCATTGGTCTACCAGAGGACCTCCAATTCAAAACATTAGAATCACCTCTGGATGTCTGGGTAAAATTTCCAGAAAGACTATCTTTAAGATAAAAATATAGGGTTCTAGAATCAGCCATGCCCTGTGGCATTATACCTAGCAAGCAGGTCCAGGTTTTGACCTTTCTCAAAAGTCAGTAGTGGTTAAATCCAGTCCTTTTTATGGAAGAGAAGGCAGGCAAGGAAGAGAATATAAGGGTAGGCTTGGTTCAAGGGGGTGATATTTTGAGCTGCTGTAATTACTTTAATTTATTCAGGCACCCATACTGTTAGATGGAATAAACCACATGTATTATATGAAGAGGAGTGAATGCTTCCAACTTTTGTTCTGAGCCTTTATGTAACAAAGCACTTTGGAAATGATTGGTCTGAGAGCTTATGGCCCTTTTAAGTGTTTGCAGATTTGGCAAGAACTCAGACACTAAGTGCCTTTGTGTGATAGACTGAAGATACAAAGATGTAGCAAGCATTCGTTAAGTATTTATTAAGAATCCACTATAATTAATACACTTGAGAAAGGTTATCTCTCCTTTAGAAGAATCCATTTATTTCTGCTGCTCCCCTTTTCTGGTCTCTTCAGTGCCTGGAATTTTCTATGCTAGAAATTCTAAGCTTCCCCCATCACTCCCTGTGACTTCATGGAAACCAATCTATAGAAACACTGCCCATCATTCTAAGACTACTGGTCCTCTTCTGCATCACTGAGACTCTACTGTATGGGAGGGGGTGTATACATGCCTGCAATCAGCAGAGAGGAAGAACAAGAGCCCAGAGAACCTGGACATCAGGCCAGGAACATGCTTTTCTGTACCATTTCTGCCCTTTCTCTTCCCACCATGGACCAAGAAGCATAATGGCCAAGGTCCTGGTCCCAGGTATCCTGCTTCTTCTGGAGATCCAAGACTGATCTTTATGGGAACTTTGGCTTCTCCCATCCTGTGTCCTTGATGCCCCAACACAAGCCATTAACATTCCCTTCTGAGCTGAAATGTGCCCATAACACAGGCCACATGCTATGCATTTGTGGCTAGTATAATACTTCTGCAAATCCCCCATCAGCCCCGAATGGATTGGAATCATGTTCAAGCCACAAATGATGGGTGTTCAATGATCATTTTAGTCATTCTCTCTTTTTTCCCCAAAGTATTGTATGCATCAAGAAGCAGAAGTCAGCAATCATTTTGAAGCTAAGAAAAAAAATCACTTTATGCCTCAGTTTACTTTAATTTCAATCATAGCAAAGGGATATGCCTAGGGAGGGGCCTTTAGCTTTTTTTTTTTTAATCCTCTGGATCCCAGTGTCCCACAGTCTGAGGACAGGATATAGCCCTGGCCAACTTTCTGCACCTTTCCCTGCTTTGGGGACTTCTTGTCCAGTTCTCTGTTGGATGACGGCGATGTCACCGTGTCCCTACACCATAATTTCCTGGAGCATTTCCCCTGATCCTTCATCACACAAGACACTGGAAGGGTCAATGACCTTCTGTGCCGCCACTTCCATTTCCTCATTACCAAAATTGACCTTGTTTCTGTTGTTTGAAAGGGCTCAGGCCACTGTCACTCAGCCTTCACGACAGCAGAACACTAATAACAGTATAGTCGGTCGAGGCTCCGGCGGCTGCTGCCCGGTATTGTCCTCTCCTCCCAGAATCCATTTTGGATTTCTGAGCTCAGCCAGCAGGCCCTCTCAACCCTCTTTGGTGAGCATTATACTTTGCTATAATTCTCTCCTCATCATTAAGCCATTTATTTATAGGAAAGTATTGCATAAAATAGCAGGGACATTGGCCATATTTCTCCAGCTTCTCTGGCAATCTCTTGCATTCCATATCATTCAAAATCATCCCTGAGCCTCTGAACACCTCTCTGCAGGAAAGAAAACCATAAGCTGTTCATTTCTGAGAAGAAGCCATCTCTACTTGATGGGGAAAATGACCCATTGCCCTATCATACACATGCCAAAACAGTAAGTCAGTGGGTCTAGGTGGTGTAGTGAATAGATCACCAGCCCTGGAGTCAGATGGACCTGAGTTCAAATCTGACCTCAGGCACTTAACACTCACTAGTCCTGTGACCTTGGGCAAGTTACTTAACCCTAACTCCCCTGCCCTACCCCCCTCCAAAAATAAAGTACCCAAACCAAAAACAGTAAGTCATCCCCTACCTACCTATTTTTCAGGGATCCTTAATTTCAGTAGCATTTAACAGAAGAATTTGTAGGATAAACCAATCAATTAGGTAGTCAAAAATATTTATAAAGTGCCTACTATGTTCTGAAGATACAAAAAAGTAAAAACAGTTCCTGTCCTTGAGAAGCTCACAGGTTGGAAATAATGGCAAAGGCCAGCTACTCTGTGGGTTCAGTTGTTTCTTAGTCATATCTGATTCTTTGTGACCCCATTTGGGGTTTTCTTGGCAAAGACACTGGAGTGGTTTGGACATCCCCTTCTCCAGATTATTTTTACAGATGAGGAAACTGAGGCCAACAGGGTTAAGTGACTTGACTAGGTTCCCACAGCTAGTAAGTGTCTGAGACCAGAATTGAATTCACAAAGAGGAATCTTCCTGACTCCAGGCCCACCACCATTCACTGGACCACCCACCTGCCCAGCTAGCCTAACTTCTTCATTTTACAGTTGAGAAAACTGAGACCTAGAGAATTTGTGTCTGTTCAAGGTCATACAGGTAGTAAGTATCAGAGGCAACATTTGAAGTCAGGTCCTCTTGCTCTAGAATCAAGACTCTTTTCACCACACCACTGGAAAGAAACTATAGCTACACTGCCTGAGCTGAAAAGGACCCAGGACAGCAGCCCCATTTTCTCCAGATGAAGTATCTGGGGAGAGAGAGAGAAAGACAGAGAGAGAGACACACACACAGACAGAGACTGAGAGCGGTAGAGAGACAGAGAGTGATAGACATACAGAAAGAAAGATGGAGAGAGAGAGAGAGAGAGAGAGAGACAGAGAGAGACAGAGAGAGACAGAGAGAGACAGAGAGAGACAGAGAGACAGAGAGAGAGAGACAGAGAGAGACAGAGAGAGACAGAGAGACAGAGAGAGACAGAGAGAGAGACAGAGAGAGAGAGAGACAGAGAGACAGAGAGAGAGACAGAGACAGACAGAGAGAGACAGAGACAGAGACAGAGAGAGACAGAGAGAGAGACAGAGAAACAGAGAGAGAGAGAGAGAGAGAGAGAGAGAGAGAGACAGAGAGACAGAGAGACAGAGAGACAGAGAGACAGAGAGGTAGTGACCCAAATACAGAAATGTAAGAAGTAGCAGAGCTGGATTTGAATTCAGACCTAATTCCAAAATCCACTGCTTATTCTGTGACTGTTCCTTACTTCATTCCTTTTTTCTTTCCTTCTCCCCTCCCTTCCTTCCCAACTAGGGGTATGTTAAGGCACACATTTTCTGGATTTCTCTCTTGACTTTGCTTTCTTTTCTTGCAGTTGGGTAGGGAAGTAGGGCCTTAATTGTGGTCTGATTACAAGTGCCACCTCTTCCATGAGTCATTTCCTTATATACCTGTCTGCCGATGAGGGATCTGAGACCCAGGGAAGTAAAATGACTTGTCCAAGGTCTTGAAACTAATGAAAGCCAGATCCCAGATCTGAATGCAGTTGTTCTATCCCAGGCTGGGCTCCTTGTTCTGTGCCTCTGAGGTCTAGCACAGCTCAAAGACTCTACCACAGCAGGTCTCATGTTCAAAGCAAACCAAAGGCATACTTTGACATGAACTGATTTGATAGTTTCAATGTTTTTAAGTCATTTCAATTTTCCATAACTTTTTGAAGTTTTAATTGCCAGCTTTTACACAATGTTTCTCAAGCTGTCAATTCTGACCTGTATTTATAGGGAACTATTTTTATTTCATATTCTACTGAAAAAAAAATCTGAAAGCACATTTTTAAGTGGTGAAACAGAGCCTAACTTCAGACATGGACTATCATTGTGTTTGAGGTTTTGGGGGAAGGGAATAACTTTCATTTTAAGATAAGAACCAGTTAATTTTTTAAAGAATATTTTTTCCAAAAGATTTGAAGATGGTTAGGTCAGTCAGTTTTACTAGCTGTATTTTCCATACAGTTGCCAAGTTAATATTCCTAAAATTACACCAGTGACCATGACACTCCTCTGTTCTAGAAAATTCTATGGCTTTCTTTTGCTTCTAGGATAAAATGCAGACATCTCAGTCTGGAATTGAAGCTCTCCACTATTTGACCCCACTTACCGCTCCATATACATCAACACTACTGTCCTCCATGCATTCTATATTCAAGCTAAACTGGTCTCTCCCTCATTGCAATACAAGCTCACAATGGGAAGGGACTTTTCTTTTTGACCTTGCTTTGCATTCTCAGGACTTAGCAGGGGTGCCTGGCACAGAGTTAGTACTTAATATTCAATCATTAAGCATTTATTAAGAGTTTACTAAGTCTCAGGTTCTGTACAAAGCATTGCAGATACAAAGAAAGGTAAAAACAAAACACAAAATCAGTCCTTCTAACAAATTCTTGTTAACTGACTGACTTCATTATTCCTCCAACTTCAGATTTCCTCGTTGGCCAAAGCTGTGTCCCTTCCCTGGCATGCACCCCTCTGTCTCTCAGAATCTCTCACTTTTTTCAAGGCTTACCCCATGTTCTCCCTCCTCTGGGGAGCCTTTCCTGAGCCAGTCAGTTCATCAACACTCTCTCCTCAAGCTCTTGCATTTACTTCTCTGTACACATATTCCATCTGCTGAGGACAATGTAAACTCCCTGAGGGCAGGGGATGTGTTTTAGTGAGTTTGTTTTTTTGTATATACAGAAACTGGCACATAGTAGGTGCTTAACAAATATTTGTGGAAAGATCAATTCCTTAAATATCTCAAGTATATTTAAATTCATGAGAAATATAAATGTATAGATCCTATTATTTTATAAATATTAAATGAACCTGAGACCAGAACACTCCCACACATTTACTGAACGCACCATTAGTTCCTGAATCTCAGAGAGGCATGGTGCACAGCCTGCATGAAGGCAGATGTGAAGCTCTGGCACAGGATGTGGAAGCAGGTCAGTTTCTAATCCCACCTTTCTACTGAGAGGGAGGTGCTTCATCTGCAGTCCTCTGAAGTCTTGAGTGCTCATTGCCTAGGTCACAGTTTTGATAATTTAAAAAATATTTATTTATTTTTAGTTTTCAACATTCACTTTTACAAGATTTTGAGTTCTAAATTTTCTGCTCCTTCTCCTCCTCTCCCCCTCCCCAAGAGGGCAAACAATCTGATAATGGCTATATATGTACAATCATATTAAACATATTTCCACATTAGTTGTAAAGAAGAATCTGATGGCTTTTAATGGTGCTTTCTTTTACATGACTGTGGTCAGTGTGTCAACTGTTTATCTGGTTTATCTCCCTTCTCTCTGAATCAGTTTATACAAATCTACCCAAATGGTCTTGAATTCTTTACATTTGTAAATTTATTATGGTTCAGTAATATCCTACTATATTTGTATCCACATTCTCCAATGAATGGGCTCCCCACTGGTTGTAGTTCTTTGCTAAGACAAAAAGCTGCTACTTTGACTCCTCTTGTCCTGCCTTTGACCTCCGTGGGGTTATATGCCTTGTAAAGGTAGCACTGCATCAGAGGTCACATGCACTTAGGTACTTGTTGATCATAATGGCTAACTGCTTCTAAGTTACTTCACAGCTTCACCAACGGAGCATAAGTACTCTCTTCCCATCACTTCTCCAACATTTACCATTCTCAGCTTGGCTCAGCTTTGCCAATCTGATGGGTGTGAGATGAAACATCAAAGTTGTTTTAATTTAACCTTACTAGTAATTTGGAGAATTCTTTCAGTCAGTCAACAAGCATTTATTAAGCACCTACTATATTGCCATCAGGCATTGTGCTAAGCATTGGGGATACAAAGAAAAACAAAAGGCAGTCCTCCTTTCAAGAAGCTCATTCTAATGGGAGAGACCACATGGAGACACTTGTGTACAACCAAGATGTAGACAAGATAAGCTGGAATCAGTCTTAGCGGGAAGGCATGAGATTAAGCGGCACGAGGAAAGGCTTCTTGCAGAGAACGAGACTTTAGACAAAACTTAAAGAGAGTCAGGGAATTCATTAAATGGAGATGAATAGGGAAGGCCTTCGAGGGGCATCAAAATGCCCTCTGCTGAGAGATGGAATACTGCGTTCAAGGAATAGCAAAGAAATCAGTGTCACTGGGTTGAACAGTATGTGAAGGGAAGTAAGATGTAAGAAGACTGGAAGGTGAGGAGGGGCTCATGTTATAAAGGGCTTTCAAAAACAAAACAGAAAACTTTCTATATGATCCTGGAAATGATAGGGAGCCCTTTGAACGTATTGGATGGAAGGTGGGGAGGAGTGACATGGCCAGACATGCACTTTAGGAAGATCAGTTTGATATCTGAGTGGATAATGGCTTGAAGTGGGGAGATACTTGAGGGAGGAAGACCAACCTATTGTGATCATCCAGATATGAAGGGATGAGAGAATGTTGAAATGTTGGAGGAGAGAAAGGGGAACATGGGAAAAATTTTTGGAATTTAGAAATGATAGGACTTGGCAATAGATTGGATATAGGGAGTAGGGTGAGACAGATGAATGAGTCAAGATTGACATTTAGGGTTAAATGTGGGCTTGAGTGGCTGGGAGGATGGTGGTGCCCTCAACAGTGAAAGAGAAATTAAGAAGAGACAAGGGTTTGGGTGGTAAGATAATGAGTTCCATTTTGGACATGTTGAGTTGAAGAGGTTTGTGTGATTTTCTGTTAGAGGAGGATGATAGGCAATTGGGAATGTGAGACTGGAGGCTAGAAGAGACATTAAGGCTGAATGAATAGATCTGAGAATCATCCATATAGAAATGATAATTGAATCTATAGGAGCTGTGAGAGCATCAAACAAAATAGGATTTCATTCCCTTGTTGATAGTTTGAATGTCCTCCTTTGAGAATAATGTGATCATATTCTTTGATCTTTTCTCTATTTGTCAATGGCTCTTCTTCTTACATATTTGCATCAAATATACACATGTATATCTTACATATCATCATTTGACCACTTATTTGCTACAAAGATTTTTCTCAATTGATAACTTCTCTTTTGATGCTGCATGTATTAATTTTGTTCATGTAAAAGCCTTGTAATTTTAGTTAATTGAAAATTTCTAAATTTTTTATCACCTCTGTTCCTTTGTTGACTAATCACTCCTTGGCCATAACTATTCAAAGGATTTCCTTCCATCCTTCTCAATTAAAAAAGTGACATCATTTTATGTGTAGGTTACATAGACATTTGGAGTTAATCTTATATGGTGTAAGTTGTTGATGAAAACATAATTTCTGCCAAACTGCTTTCCAGTTTTCCTAGAAGTTCTTGCTTAATAGGGAGTCTTTACCCCCAGTAATTTCTGTCTCTTGGGTCTCATTTTTTCTCTAGAAAAATGACTGTTTGGACACATTTTTCCTATCTTGCATTTTTAAAGTCGATTATTGGAATCCTTTGTAATATTTTAGCAGTCTATTCTCACTCTCTTAGTGTGAAATCAGTTACATTTCCCCTTCTGAATTCTAGGGGCATCCCTGAAAGGTTGAGTGTCTCTCTAATGTCATTACTTTGAACCATTATTTCAATGTATTCTTTCACCTTATTAACCACTGCTGCTTAACTTCTCAGATCCATTTACACAGTTAACATTGATAAACTTTTATAAAGTAGTTTCTTACTTTGAAGATATAGCAAGAAGAGAATTTTGAACATTTCCCCTAACATCTTGTGGGGCATACTGTACCCTAAACTATTTCTGTGCCTATAGAGTTGACTCAGATTTCATTCAAATTTCGAGTAGATTCATGCCACTTGACAAAGCTGTTGGATGTGGCTGCTTCTCAGCTACTGCTGGACTGTACCCTAAGGGTCATACTTTGGGGCATAGATACTGTACCAGTTGGTTACTAATCCCAACATGGACTCTGTTTCGGAACTTCTTGGGGGCTCATTCACTTGACCTTTAGAAGCTTACAGGGTCATATCCATCTACAATCCTCTTCACCCCAAACAAGAAAAAAAAACCCACAAAGTCTTAAAGAATAGCCAAGTGGCTCACATGTCTACTTTCAATGAAGAGAGCCTGAAGCCTCTCCCTTTATAGTATAGTCTTTCTCCCCTTACTACCATGCAGCCAAGCAAGATAGTCACACTTAAAAGGTCTGGCTTTGGATGACTAGTGCTTTTTGAATGTACCCCTAAGTTCAGCTCCATGGTTAATCAAAAAGCTTCCTCTCATCATATGGCTAGCAGAGCAGAACTAGTTCCAAATGTCTATATGTGTTCCAGATCTCTCCAAGGTATTTCTATTATACATCATCATGCCTTTCAGGAAGCAGCCACCTCCCTCCCCCAGTTTCTCCCATGAGGGGTATTGCATCAGTCAAGAACACCTGCTCACCAGCCCCTAACTATAAATATAATCCTATAATATGTAACAGTTTTAGATTTAACCCAACATTCTAGCTTGCAAAGAACTCTGGTTTTGTCTTACAGTGTTAGCTCTCCCTCCCAACTTTTTGTCAATTGGAAATATGATGAGCATGTCACCAAAAACTTTATCCAAGGCCTTGATGAAAATGCTAAGTGGTTCAAGGGTCAGACACATCCCTAGAGCACAACAGTTAAGATTGCCTCCTAAGCACCAGGTAATCACTGATGACTATTCATTGGATCTGGACATTCAAAACAGTTCTGAAGTCACTTAACTATAGGACTATGGCTTCATCTTCCATAAGAAAAGCGGGAGCCTTTGTGGAATTCTTTGTTTAAGTTTATGGAAACTATATCTGTAACATTCCCTTGAACTATCAGCATAATAACCTTCTTTAAAAGGAAAATAATATTAGTCGGGTATGATTAAAGTCACGTTGGCCCTTGGTGAGCACTGCTCCCTTTTTCTAAATATTCATTAACATTAATCTTATCTTTAAGGATCAGTTACAGAATGGTGCCAGGAATTGCAGTTGGCAGATTCTAAACTTCTTGTTTGACAATTGGGACCATCTCTGCCCTCCTCTGGTCCTATAGCACCTCTCAAATCCTCCATGATCTTTGAGAGATGATTGTTGGTGACTGGATACTCAGTCCAGAGACAGGAGGGACCTTGGACCCAGAATTGGCTGGATGAGGAACTTGAGACCTAGAACAATGCAGCAAATGTTCTAGTAACAAGTAAAAAGTAGTGAAGGCAGAATTTGAACTCACAACTTCTGCTTCCAAATCTAGTGTCCTTTCTATGGCCTTCCACTGCCTCCCTTGGATATGGTTCCTCTGGTGCTACTGAATGCGATTTACCTAGAATGGCCTTTGATTCCTTATTCCCTTCTTTTGTTGTCTTCTCCAATCCAAAGACCATTACTCTTGAAGGGGGGGAAAGGGGAGCAAAATAAAGAGTTTGTCCTTCTTTCCCTTGTCTGTTCTTATCATCCCACCCCCTCTGATACATTCTCATTCATACACTGATCTTCCTCTTCTCCACAATATTTGTTTTTTAAAATAATCCACAAAACCTTTTTTTGTTGTTGTTGTTATCCAAATGAGTGAGTTATTATTTCACCAGGATCGGCCAACCCCAAAAGAATTAGAACAAGACAGTCAAGGGCCTCCCAGAGTCTACGTCATTGGTCTGTCTCCTCCCCAGCCCTAAGTCTTGCTTTTCCAGTATTTTTGAAGAGTGGGGTAACTGAAGACATTTGCAGAAACCCTCTGCTGAGAACGGGCTGTGACTGAGGAAGCAGAGTGGAAGCAGAAGCCCCTATTTCACTACAAAGCACATATGAACTCTTTGTCCCTGACACTTTACACAATATGCTCCCTGGCTTTAAGAAAACACTCTTCCATGTTCTCCCTCTAATCAGGCTTGTCTGGCAGCCGCAGAACAGAGAGGTCCATTGTTAGACACAGCTGTCATTTGTTCTGTCTCCTCGCTCCCTCTGACTCCAATATCTCTAAGGTATTTAGGGAAAGTAATTTTCAGTTGGAAATCTTCTGCCCTTTGGGTAAGTGCTAGCCTAGCACTTCATCAATGGCCAAAGAATTCCCAGCTATCTGGGATGTATCAGGACAGTTGATAAAACCTCACAGAGCACCCTATGATAGCCCGGCCCATCATAAATTAAAAAAAAAAAAAAAGGCAGCGGCAGCAGAAAGGCCTTTGTCAGTGTTTATCTGTGGCGCTTTTATTCTTTGCCCTTGATTTCCTCTTCAGAAAATTGATGCGCCCTTAAATTGAAGCAGGAGACTTGACAGGTGATGGTTAGTGTGATAACTGCTCAGATTTCATCAGCCAGTGTTTTTCTCGCGCGGCAATTGTCGGGAACTTTCAGCTAGATTACCTGTCATCCACTGCATCAGATAAGAGGGTGAGTGAAAGAGGCCTCTGCCCCTGCCCCTCCAAGGAAATGGGAAGTACAGGTGAGGCGCGCCGGGGCCCCCTGGGCAGGTGATTCCTTCCCGAAGGGCCCGCACTGGACCGGATCCCCGGGCGATCTGCGAAGCTGGGATTGGTGCGGAAGAAATGAAGGCCGCCCGCTGCCCCATGAGGACCGTGGGGGAGGCGGAGGCGACCCCTCCCGTAGTGAAGGGCCCCACTTGTGCCTTTGAAGCATGGGGGGGGGTCATTTTAGAGGGGCTGTCACGTGTTCCTATATGCTGCTAGGGAGCTCGTGTTCCCATCTGATAGCAATTTGCTTGATCTCCCGAAGGGTCTCTTGACTTTATGGAAAAGTTGTATGTGTGTGTGTGTGTGTGTGTGTGTGTGTGTGTGTGTGTGTGTGTGTGTGTGTGCGTGTGTAAACTTTCAGTTGGAATAAAAATGGGGAAAGGGGATTTTTAAAATAGAAATCACAGATGTGCAAATGATTTCCTCACAGAGCATTTTTAGAATGACAAACCAAAAAGAGAGAGAAAAGACCTTGGATAAAAGATGCATTTTCATTTGTGAAATATTAATTTCTGCCTCCTTTATAACTGCAGATCACACAAAATGAATTCCTCTTCCCTCTCAATACCTTTCTCCTGCCATAGAGAAACCCGTATTCGAATATAACTATGACTTTAGCAAAACTGTGCCCTTCCAGAACAATTCCACTTCACTAATAGAGCAGATGCCTCCTGTGTGCCAGACACTGTGTTGGGTGCTGGAGAGACAGACCCTGCCCTTCCTGGGACTCTAACTTAGACCCCCTCAGCGATAGAACTTGGCCACAAAGGAGTCAATGCAAGGTTCATGCAAAGGAATTTCAAAGGAAAAACAGCGTTAAGTCCTGAGCAATCAGAAAAAATCTCCAGTGGGAGGTGGCACCTTATCTGTGCAATGAAGAAAGCCAGAGATAGGGGGGCTAGGTGGCACAGGGAAAAGAGCACTGGCCCTGGAGTCAGGAGGACCTGAGTTCAAATCCAGCTTCAGATACTTGACACACTTACTATCTGTGTGACTTTGGGCAAGTCACTTAACCCCATGTGTCCTCCAAAAAGCAAAGAAAAAAAAAGCCAGAGATAATAAGAGGTGGGGGGGAAGGAGGAAGTATGTGCTAAAGATGACAGAGAAGTTGTGCAAAGGCACCAGGGTGTGAGATGATCCAACATGTACAGGAAACATGAACATGGGACAGAAAGAATGGAGAGCTGGGTAAGAAAGGCCAGGACTAGGCTCCATGCCCAGGTGCAGCCCATAGGGACTGCCCATAGGAGGTGCTTCAGAAATCCCTGGTGGATAATTGGAGTGAAGGGAACCTAATGGGAAATAAGCCAAATGGCCAGTGCAGTTCAGGATCAGCCCCCCTTCCCACCACAGCAGCAGAGGGGCTCTTGGAATCTGTGTTGGATCCTAAGTTTCTATTACTTCTGCTACTCTTTAATAAAGTGAGTTACCTGTGAACTCTGCTTCACAGGTGAACTTGACAGCAAACCCCAGGCCTGAGTCAGGAATCACTATTTGGTTGGTTTAGTTCAACTAAATTCAATTCAGTTCAATTCAACAGATATTGATTTAGCTGCCATTATGTATGAGTCACTCATTCTAGGTAGTGGGGATACAGAGATAAAAAAGCTAAACAAATGTGCTTGCCCTCATGCTGCTTCCACTTTACTAGGAAGGTTGGGGGACATACACAGAGAGGTGTGGTACAAGTTCGAATGAGAGGGAAGAAGAAATCTAAATGAAGCTCCCTTTTGCTAGTGAGGCTCCAAGAAGGAGGTGGCCCTCAGTTGAGTCTTCACAGTAAAGGATTTCAACAGATGCAGATAAGGAGGAAGCACACTCACGCCAAGCTTCCATCCTTGGGTATCTCATTTGGATGATAAAGTCATGGTTTGATTGTCTCATTTTTTAATTCATTCAATTCAGAACATTTAAAAATATCAAGAGTTCAAGGGGCTCTGGGAATAAAAAGACCAAAATGAAGACATTTCCTACAAGAGCACAATCAATCAATCAACCAGCAAGCATTTATTAAGCACCTACTAAATGCCAGGCACTGTGTTCAAGGAACATTCTATTGTGTGTGTTTGTGGGAGGGAGAGGACATAACAGAAAGGTCCCAGTCGGTGAGGACTTAGGTTCAAATCCCTCCTCTGACATTTACTAACTGGGTGACCTTGGGCAAGGCTGTTCAGCAATATCCTCTATCATGCTCCCCACCCCCAGGTACTAGTTTCCTCTCATTTGAAATCAAGGTCTTGAACTATATGACTCTAAGGTGTCTTCCATGCCTGGCACATGAACAAAGGCCCAATAATGACAATATTGGTCAAAGTAAGAAGGAACACAGCATACAAGATGGGGGGAGCAAAGATGGCTTTTCATAAAAGGCATTGAGTCTCCAAGGAAGACAATGAGTCCAAGAGGCTAAGGTAAGAAAAGAAGGCCTCCCTGGAACTAGGGCTGGCATGTGCCAATGCCTGCAGGCAGGAGGTGAAGTCTCCAAGTCCGGTTTCACTGGAACATAGAGTTTCTTTAGGGGAATCATATAAAACAAGACTTTGGATTCTATTTAAAGATACAAATAAAAGGGTGTTCTGATTATGTTACTGGAAATCAAACCCAACCTTGGCCAAATTGCTTTGGATTTATTTACTTTATATATTCCAGTGTGTTTTTTCTACTTGGTAGAATTTGAGTTCTTTGGAGGGAGAGATTGTTCCATTTTTGCCTTTGCCCTCTGAGCACTGACGTGTCAGTCATATTTTTTCTTTCATCCAGACCTGTGTTTTCAATGGCAAAAGAGCTCCCAGAGGGGAAACTCTCTTCACCAATACAGATTGATAAATATATATTCTGCCACTACAGTCTCAAAGGTACTCAAAGTGAAGTGATTTGCAGTTAGTGTGTCAGAAGCAGGACTTAAAGCCAGGCCCTCATCACTTAGAGGCCACCTCTAACTGGATCAACCCCAGCATAGCAGCAGTCATTCAATAAATGCTTTCTGAAGTTCATGGAAAAAGAAACTCTCTCTGGCACTTCTATCCTGGCTGACATCACTTGGATGCTATTCCTCAATATGCTTGTTTAAAATGATTAGAACCCAGTAGTTGTCCTGACAGTTGACTGAGAGTCATCCACATATGCAATCTTCCCTTTTGCCATACTTCTGTTCTCTGTCTTCTCAAGTCGCCATGTATGTTCTTTACTTCAAACCTTTGCTTAGTCCTGGAATATCATCCTGACTCCTTTCCACCTATCTGAATCTACTCATCCTTTAATGCTCATCCAAAATCCCATGAATAGCAGAGGAGATGTTTGAAACCAATCTGATGACCTGAAGTCCAATGTTCTTTCCATTATACTCCTGCCTGCCTAGAAGGAGCTCAGCATAACTTGTTACCAATGAACCCATGCTGGTTCCTAGTAAGCACCACTTTCTTTCATATGTGCTCAAACTCTATCTGGTTCATAATCATTTATATAATTCAAAATGCTCACATTGGCTTTATATGTACATTTACCAGTTTTTTGTTGGCATTTTTATTGTCAGTACAAAATGTAATTCATTTGGACAGGAAGACATCCATTGTTTAGTGTAGCTAGACTCTTGCTATCTCCTTGGTCTTTGATTCTCTCTTAATTATCCTTCTACATTCATGCATTCATTCAACTATTCAACAAACACTTATTAACCAGCTCCTTGTTAGACTCTGGGAGAGGTAGTGAGTTTAGATAAGTCACAGCCTCTCCTTCAATCAATCAATAAAAAGGCATTCATTAGGGGTTTACTATGTGTCAGTCACTGTGCTGGATACTAGGAATACAAATACAGAAATTAAAGAGTTCCGGCCCTCAAGGACTTTACAATTTACCTTAAATGCGCTTAGAGGGACAACCATGGAGAGCTCTAATTTATGATCTTATGTGGTAAGTGCATTAGAGTGTTACAAAAACAATCTGCCATGTGAGGTTTTATGGGGAAAGTTATAGCTGATGTAAAGTAGGAGAGAGAGAGGAGTAAAGCCTTCCTGAAGGAGGAGGCCTTTGGGTTGTACTTTAAATGATGGGGAAGTGTGCAAAGGACAATTGCATAAGCATAGGAGCCAATCTGAGCAATGGCATGAAGGCAGAAAAACGCATTTGAAAATAATTCTCCTTGATTGAAGTTGGAAGCAAAAATGGGAATTGAATGGTTCTGCCCTTTATCTCTCCTCTATTCCAAAGCAGTGGGGCTCTCCCTATCCCTTCCCTTTTTTTTTTCTTTTTGGAGGGCAATTGGGGTTAAGTGACTTGCCCAAGGTCACACAGCTAGTTTTTGTCTTGTCTCTGAGGCCAGATCTGAACCTATGTCCTCCTGACTCCAGGGCTGGTGCTCTATTCACCTAGCCGCCCCTCCCTTCCCTTTTCTTCTTGCTTTGAAGACAGCTTTAAAAGCATTTAGTATTTTTCCTCAAGCTTTAGACGTTCTTGCCTTTAGCCCTTGATGTGTTGTGCTAGCTGGTCCAGGTTACTCTGCTGCATTCTCTCTTGGCTACATACCTTACTTTTGTACTCTCAAACTAGTAGTGATACCCCCTTTTAACATTAGAATCATATTGCATGATTTTCTCTGGTTTTTCTAGTTCAATCCTCTCTTATAACAAAGAAAATTTTAAGCAAAAGCCAAATGACAAATTAAATGTGTCTGATAGTATAAAGACATTCTTCATCCAGCACACACACCCCCACCTCTTGACCAAGAGAGAAGAAGTATATTTATTCTTCTTTTCCTGGCAGCAAGATTGTTCCTGGCTATTAATCTGAGACTGGAAGAAGTTTTAACATTGTCATTGTTTACATTATTGTTGTCATTGAGGATGTTATCTCTTGGTTCTTTCTTCCCTCTGAATCAGTTTATACAAGTCTGTCTTTGTTTTTCACGATATTCATCATACCCATTCTTTATTATAGAGCAATAATATCCCATTAGTCATACATAAGAATTTGTCCAACCGTTTCTCAATAGATGGGAATCCACTTTGGTTTCCATTTTTTTCTTATCACAAAAGTGCTATTATGAATATTTTCTAATATGTGGAGCATTTCTTTGTCTTTTAATCTTATTGGTGTCCCTCTAAGTAGTGAGATGACTGGTTTATTTTCTTATATATGACTGATTTTTGAAAGCCAGTAATGTTGGACGAATTTTACATTCTATCAACAGTGAATTAATGATTATAGAATTATAGATTGAGAGCCAGAAATCACCATAGAGGTAATTTAGCTCCACCCCCTTATGTTACAAATGAGGAACTTGAGACCCAAAGAAGTTTTGTGACTGCTGAGGGTCATGCTCCTAGGAAGTATCTGAGGCCGAATTCAGATGAAATCGCCCAATTCCATGTCCATTTTGCTCCAGTACCTGCTGTCTCTCCAGGCATTGCACGACCTGTTACTATCTAAACTCTCTCGGTTGTCCTTTCAATCATCCTCCCTGGACCAAGGCACCTCTCAGGGATGACCCAGCCGAAGTGGGTTCTGCCATTGAAGACCCCTCTGCTTCTTGCTCTCTTTCCTCCTCATATCCTATCCATGCTATACCTTGGATTCCCCCCTTTTTCCCCCTCACCTCCTCCTTTAGACCCTCACCTCCTTGTGCCCCTGCTTCTGTGTAAGAGCATTCACTGCAGCCAACCTCTCCCCAAGAATCATCTTCCTCAAGTGTTGTTTTAACCACAGACTATATTCTTGGAACTGAAGTGGCTGCCAATTGCCTCTTGAATCTGATTAAGACCCCCTGATCATGGGTTTGAAGGCCCTTTACCAATGGGCTATTTCTTGCATGACTGCCCCTATCTGCTGCTACTCCCCACCCCCACCTCCTAGTCCATGATTTCTACTCTTATCAAGCAGGTTCACTTGTTCCCATCAGGCCCATACTTCCTCCTTCTAAAATCACCCCCTTCTGTTGAAAATGCCCCTCCCTCATCCAAACCATGATCCTGTCTTTCTCTAAGACTTGCCTTCTCTTCTGTCTCTACAGTTTGATGCCAGCAGCGTCTTCCCTCCTACCCCATCATTTGATCTCTTGTTCAGCCCCCAGTCACTCATACCAGTGGGCTTTGTGTGTTTTAAACTGCTGCACTTCGTGGGTTTGGGGATTTCCTAAAAGGCAGGGTGGTCCATTGGGGAGGGGAAGTGAACTTGGAGCTAGGAAAGCTTTGGTTCAAACCTTGCACTAGACATTTAGTAGCTGGGTCACACCAGGCAAGTCTCAATCTCTCTCACTAATAGGAAGAAGAAATTGTGTTTGATGATGTCTATGGCTCCTTCCAAGACTAAATCTAGGGTCCTACTATGTGGAAATTTACTAAGACTTGTCTCTTATCACGCTGCTTTCCCCCACTTGAAACAAAGGGAGAGGGAGAGGAAATAGGGGAGAGAGTAGTGTTTTGTTCTCCCTTAGACCTATGCTCTCAACCTATTGTGGCCTGATCTGCCATCTGCTCCTTTCTCCATTGAGAGGAATATGTGGGCAGAGAGGAATTTTCTAACACATATGAGTGACCAAGTTCTCATTTCAGTGTCATTTCTGTTTGAAAGGGGATAGGTGTCCACAGAAGATACATGGGAAATCTGATGATAACTCAACTATAATCAGATTTCACACAAGTTTCCTGAACAGATCTAGTAGTGACAGGCCTTGTTCCAATCAATCTCAGCTGCCAGTAGACAATTTCATGGGGAGCTGGACAGTTGTTCCCAGCAATTCTGACCAGCTATTCCTACCTCCCTTCCAAAAGATACAAGATGTAAGCCATATTGTCAGAGATGGTGAAGTTGGAAAGTTGTTTTCTACTAAATGATGAAACAAACAAGAAAATAAGGGTCTTTTTGCTTTGGAGCTGGACTTGTGGTTTCATTGGAATAGAGAGGTCCCAAAGAGGCACCTTCCTCTCCCAATGCAGATTGGCCCCTGTTATCACTCTAAGTTATCACTTAGAGTCTTCAAGAGTTGCCTCCAGGCACTGAGAGGTACCCAAAGTCACACAGCCAGCACATGTCAGAAGCAGGGTTTAAACACAGGTCTTCCTGATTTTTTAAGTTCAACTATCCCACAGTGACTCTCAGATAATGAGGAAATAAAGACAAAATGAAGCAATTGCTTCTCTAGCAAGGAAGCCTGTGACTGAATTTGAAAGCCCTAGGCAACTTGAGATATGTATTGGGTGGGAAAAGAAACAGATACAGTACTGTAGTGGAAAGGTGGTAATGCTGGTGGTGCTGGTGGTGCTGGTGCTGGTGCTGGTGGTGGTGATGGTGATGGTGATGGTGGTGCTGGTACTGCTGGTGCTGGTGGTGCTGGTGCTGGTGGTACTGCTGGTCCTGGTGCTGATGGTGGTGGTGATGGTGATGGTGATGGTGGTGCTGGTGGTGCTGGTGCTGGTGGTGCTGGTGATACTGGTTCTGGTGCTGGTGCTGGTGGTGCTGATGCTGCTGGTTCTGGTGGTGCTGGTGGTCCTGGTGCTGGTGCTGGTGGTCCTGGTGGTGCTGGTGCTGGTGTTGATGGCTTTTTCCTTCATTTTCAGAGGGAACTTATGTCATCTTGAGTAATGCCTGGACTTGCACATGAATTAGATTGAAAAGAGGCAGGGTTGCACAGAGTCATCAGCCTCACCCTCTTTTCTTGAGTCATCAAAGTCCAATGGCAAGACAAAAGTCAAGATGCCTGACAATGGCCCTGGATGCAGGTGTCGTTGATGCCTGACCAAGCTCCAAGTGTTCTGCAATGCCTGCTTTAGCCCCCTTGGTGGCTATTGGAACATATTGTTCTCAGTCACCCATTCCACCAGGGGAAGTCTTCACATGCTTGGGATTTTTCTTGTTTTTGTAGAGTCATTTTTTAGTCATTGTCTCTAAGTCTTCATGACCCATTTGCAGGTTTCTTGGCAAGTTTACTAGAGTGGTTTACCTTTTTCTCCTCCAATTCATTTTTACAGATAAGGAACTGAGACAAACAGTTAAGTGACTTGTCCAAGGTCACACAACTACTAAGTGTCTGAAACCAAATTTGAACTCCAGAAGAGCATTCTTCCTGGTTCCAGGTCCAGTGATCCATCTACAATGTCACATAGCTGCCCATGCTGAGAGTAGACACCCCTTAGGTCACAGATGGGTTTGAGGCCTGACAGTTACCACCAGTCTAGTTTAGGCCAGTGGTTAAGATGGTTTTACCAGGGTGTGGCCATTGCACAGGATACAGCTTCTTCGAGTCACAGGGGAGAGTGGGGTAGTGCTGTGTAGACACCAAAGGTTGATGAACAGCCCTGAAAAGTGCTTGGCAAGGCCTCACAGGAGAAGGGCTAGTCCTCCTTAAACACCCCACATACTGTGAAGGTAGTAAGATTCTCAAGAGGAGGGACTATTTTGATTTTGTCTTTCTAATTCTATCTGGTGACACTAGTTTGGCACATAGAAAGTGCCTAATAAATACTTAGTGGACTTGAATGAAATTGTACTCAGTCTGGAGCCTCAGGACCTGGGTTCACTTTTTTGTTTCTTTCCTTCTTTGCCTCTTATTTACTTATGTGACATTGGGTGAGCCAATTCATCTCTCTAGGTCTTGGTTTATATATCTGTAAAATGAGAATATTGGATTGGATAAAATCCAGGCCCCTCCCAATTCTCCAATGATGTTCTAATCTAAGCTTAGCAATCGACAAGAGTACATTATCAAAGCCATAGAATCTTAAACTGGAAAGGACTTACTTAGGAGGTTATGTGATCCAGGGATTCTTAACCATTTTTTGTGTGTGTGTGTCAAGGACCTTCTTAGCTGTCTAGTGAAGTGCATGGTTCTCTTTGCAGAATAATGTTTTTAAATACATTAAATAAAATACAAAGGATTACAAATAAACCAAATATATTATATATGCACATAAATGAATGTCATTGCTATTGGCTCATTCAGGTGTGTCCAATTCTTTGCCATCCCATGGACCATACTGTCCATAGAGTTTTATTGGCAAAGATTCTGGAGTTATTTGTCATTTCCTTCTCCAGTGGATTAAGGAAAACAGAAGTTAAGTGACTTGCCCAGGGTCCTATAGCTAGTGAGTGCCTGAGGTCTCTATTTGCCTTAATCCACTGGAGAAGAAAATAGCAAACCCTGCCTCCCCCAAGTATCTTTGCCAAGAAAACCCCTTATGGGGTCATCATGAGTTAGACATGACTGAATGACTGAACAACAACATATATGCATGCATATGTACATATATGTATATTAAAGAAAAACAAACAAGTTCATGGACCTCAGGTTAAAAACCCTGATCTAATCCAAGTTCTTCATTAGACAGAGAAGGATACTGAAACCCAGCAATGAAACGACATGCTTGGAGGTACTGGGAGAGCCAGGACCAAAGCCCAGGTTGGTTTTGGGGCTCCCAGTCCCAGTTCTTATCCTGTGTCTGGTTTGGAAGTCTGTCTGTATTTTTCTTTCTCAGAAGACATTGTTGGCTACCATTCATGGCAGGGTAGTAAATCTGAGTGAGAGAGAGGTAGAAAGAGAAACGAATACAAATAATAAGTTAAAATCTTTTATAAATGAAAGCAAAAGTATAATAGCAAGTAAACACCACCACAAGGGAAATAAATCAACTTTTTTCTTGAATGTCAGCCAGTATGGCAGGGTTCGCACTGAAAAATGACTAGCACAGCCTGCAAGTCTCTCCTGGGTATCCGGACTCCCAGCCCCTTTGCACCATTGCTATTTGGAGGAACATCCTCAGTAAGTCATTATTTGGCCAACAAAAAATGAAGGAACCCTTAAAA
The DNA here is from genome assembly GCA_011680675.1 of Gymnobelideus leadbeateri. NCBI lineage: Eukaryota > Metazoa > Chordata > Mammalia > Diprotodontia > Petauridae > Gymnobelideus > Gymnobelideus leadbeateri. The sequence goes on along the minus strand of WOXC01006314.1, from coordinate 48,288 downwards.
TCACTTTATGTCATTGTCTTTAAATTATAAAGGATGTGGAAAGACTTCCCTTGGATGTGTTTAGAGCTGTGTCCTACAGCAGAGTCTGTTGGATTACAAAACTTTCTGAAAGGATCATTGAACTAGACCTGACCTTTCCATGAACACATGCAATCCCATAGAGGCTTGGCCTGGATTTATTGGGATGCCCTTTTCATTGGCAAGGACCAACTGGAAAGATTCTTTATCGGGGATTTCCCTACCACCACCTTTGGATGCCCTAGTTTTATGGGGACCCTCTAGAGAAAATGATGACATTAAAGATTTGTAATAAAAAAGTCAGCTTTCCAGTGTTTCCTTTATAAGTCAGACCAGTTTCTTTTATATATTTTAACTCAATATCCAAGGATGATCATACATTGATTTACCACGCCTTTATTACATATAAAGTCTAGTACAAGTGATACCAATATTGCCTTCCTAGAGCACCGTTACTTAGCAATGCAGACAGAGACACATGGAGAACTCTTAGGTAAGGGACCTCCCACCCAATCCCGACCTAAGGAATAATGTTATTGAGAGTATTTTGTAAGTGATTATTGATGAGGTAGAGAGATATGAGGCATATACTAAATGGTATAAAAGAAAGATAAAAACTTTATCAGTTTTATTTTGCCAAAGGAGGTGAACCTTTCTTAAATTCCCAGTAAGATAAGGATTTCAGAAAGTAATTAGAATCAAATTACCAAGCTTCTCGCAGAGGATGAGATGACAGCCAATAGGGTAAAAAGTATCTGAAGACAAATTAACAAATCTAATTGGGAAAACAAAAGGCATGTGGATGACCAGAAGCAGTTCCCAATGTTGTCTTTCTAGAGCACAGGTTCTCTAGATCTAAATTAACATCTAGAGACAGATGCCAGTAGACCTTTCCATCCCATGGTCTACAGCAGTGATAGCAAATTTGGAAAGAACCACAGGCTACTAATCTAAACATAAGTTGCTCACTGGCTTAGCTTTTAAATGCTATTTTCTGTGTTTTATTGTATTTTCATTTATTGTGTTAAATATATCACAATTAAATTTTAATCTGGTTTGGGAAGCTCTTATTAGTGTTGGGAGTCTCATGTGATTTGCAAGTCATATGTTTAATGTCTTTGGTCTCCAGTATTATATCATAGTAGACCCACAGACCTATATTAGGACTTTTATGAAAGTATAGTCCATGTTACTTCTTGGAAAGATTTTCAAGAGGAAACATAAGACTGCAACAACCTAAGAAAGTTAAGGATTAGTTGGTTTGTAAGAAATGGGATATTTGGGTCAGAAATGTAACTGAGGAACAGCAATATTGGCAGTTTCAAACTCCAAAGTGGAAAAAAAGAGGTAATTGTTAGAAAGTCTTAAAATGTAGCATTGGAAAATATTAAAAGACATAAAATTTGGAATTTGGCAAAGTTTGCAGACTGCAAAATCTGAAACCTTTTGACAAAGATTCTTACAGAGATAAAATAGGCAATTTCGTACCCTGGTAACTGAAGGTGCATCGAATTGGTCTTAGTTTTGGTTATGGGAAAGAAAAAAAAGAACCACCACCAAATTCTGACAAGTTGATAGAAATCAGAAATAAGTTTGAATGTGAAGAATCAAATGAGGGGAAGCTCAGATAAGCCCAGCATCAGGAATTCTTTCCGGGTGTGAAATATGGAAACCAAGCAAGTCTTGAAAGCAACAACCTACCAAAAGCCTGATGCCACAGAGTGCAGCAGACAGGACAACCAGGGATAAAGGGACCAGAGATCTGGTCAGGGGTTGGAAACCCCTGGCCCTGGGGCCGTATGTGGCATTCTAGAACCTTGGGTATGGCCCTTTGACTGAGTCCAAGTTTTACAGAGCAATTCCTTTTATTAAGGGATTTTAATCTAGATTAAGTTCTTAATTTATTAAGATTAAGCTAAATTAATTTAATGAAGATCTTAATCTAGATGAACAAATCTAGATCCTAGACCATCTGATGTAAGACTGCCACCATCATAGTAAAGAAAAAAATAGCCTATATATGTTTTTGTGTGACTTGCATGGAAGTAGGAGTGATATGGCCACTAGAAAGAGGAATACTGAGTTAGTGTGTGCGATGTTAAATTCCAGAGTCAGCTTTGGGAAATAGAGAGAGGACCAGAGAAGAAGCCAGTATAAATGATCTCACCCTCAATTAAGCCACGAAATTCATTAAAGGAATACTACCATCAAGACACCAAGAGGGAAAAAAGCTATTATAATGGTAGACTAAAGGTCATAAGTATGCTATACGCCTCAAGAATACAATTATCTCTTAGTCTGAAGAAAACTGTTTCCCAAGGAATACTTGTTTAAGAAATAAAGATACGGCATACATGTTTTCAAATTTTAAGGAAAAAAGACAAAGTTTTTAGAAAGAAAAGCTTTCCTATTCAGAGAACATTGACAAACTTGACAATCAGATCGACATGCTCAAATAGAAAGTTTCCAATTGACAAGGAAATTGCAAAGTGATGTTAACCAAAACCTAATAAAAACAGCAATCTGCCTGATAACAAAAGATGTGTTGAAAGGATTTTCATGAAGAAACTTAAAATAAAGCAACAACCTAAGAAGTTTGAAGATCAGTTTGTTTTCAAGTTAACAAAGAAAATTTTTGAAAAATGTGTTGTCAAAAGTAAAGCAGATAATGCATCTATATTTTTAATGGTCCCCAAAGTGAGGAGAGCTCCCATGAAAATGATGAGTCTGTGATTTTATGTATTGTTACCTCCCAGAACCAAATGTGTCCTAGGCACTGGGGAATATCAGTTCAGATGCTGAGGGCTAGTTAAACCAACAAGCAACCTTATTTTATATGAATATATAGAACATAATGCATAGGGGACTGTGATAGGCAGCCTGAACCATCTATAAGCTCAGCTCTCCAATTAAGTTATAGTAATAAGCAATCACATACAAATTCAGGGTGCATTTGGAAGTATTAGGATTGTTAAATCAGTAATCACACATATATAATATACCAGGAAAAAGGCAAAGAACCAAACACAATTCCTTAATAATGTATATATAATAAGTGCATTGCATGTGTCTACATTTTCTCTGTTTTATATTATCTATTATTCAACTTTTTTTCTGTTTATAAAAAGTCACTAAGTATGCTGTTATAAACTATCCAATATATATATATAAAATTACTGTATATAAAAATGCAAGATTGGTACATGTAAATTATAGAGCTGATTATCCAATGTATTATATAATGTGTTATATACTTGTGTGTAGATAAGTACACATGTACATTTACTTATATGTACATATATGGACTTGTTGACAAAACAATTTAACTTGTATTGAATCATTGTATAACAAGCTAATTGTATGAAATATTGGAGATATTTATTGCTGATATACTGTTCACACACCCATGCTACACTGATTTTTCCTAAATGCTATGCAGATTTTTCCTTTAGGAAAAGGATGTGACATGGTGCCCTTTTCTGATTTTAACAATTTTATTAATAAAAAGTAGCAGCAAAAAGGACCGTTGTCAAAAAAAAGCATAGAGAAAGCAGCCCTCAGGGAACTGATGGACACTAAGAGAAAAAAGGTCTTAAGCAGTTCTTAGCATCTAATAGAGTTAGATGAATACAGAGCTTGAAGTATATGGATAGGGAGATAAATAAAGATATGAGACAGACTGCTATAGAAATAGGTAGGTATTCATGCGTCTGAGAAATAGATATAGACACACCTATATGAACATATACACACATATATGAACATATATACACACATATATGAACATACACATATATACACATATGTCATTCTTTCTCATCTATGTGAGAATTTTGAGGTTGATATCTGTGAAACCTCAATACCTAGAAATGTTTCGGGACTATGGGGGTATGGTATATTGTATAGTGATTTTACTGACAGAAATTTGGGGTTCTTATCATAAGATAGAAAGGAACCATTTCACACAAAAGATCCTGTTTGAGAGTAGTCAGAGTGACAGAAAACCCTGCCTTCTGGGGAGTTCTGAGAAGAGTCCTAAGAGCTGAATACAAGAAGCAGCCCCAGTCACATCAAGATCTCAGAGCCTACCCTATTATCTACTGCTTAGAAGAGTGGGTTGGAGGAAAATCTTTACTTCTAGGCAGAGTTAATTAGAAGAAAAGCTTTGCTGCTTGATAGAGATGATTGGAGGGGAACCATCTACCTTTACCTTTCCGTGACCTGCAATTTACTGCCTAAGAGGTGGAAATCCCTCAGAGTTCAGACAAGGCAGCAGACCTGGAGCAGATTCAAGGATTCCAAGATTAGGGCAACTGCTCTTGATTGAAAGGGTGTAATGCTGCTTCCTAGACCAGCCAAGAGAGAAAATCTGGGAAAGCTCTGCAGTCCCAAGGCCAAAGATTAGGCTTTGCAGAATGATGCTAACTCTGCCCCAGAAGCCCAGGAGTAGTTCCTAAGAGCTGGGAAAGAGGTGATCCTGGTCAGTAGTAAGTTGCTATGAAGATTACTTGTGAAGAGGACAAGGGACTTTAGGGTCTACAGTCCAGACTTACAAGTTTCCCTGGGCACATGCATTCCCTACACATGTGCCTCCATGCTATGTTCCTGTAAAGTCATGCCCTTTTTTGCCCATGGGGCATCATTTGCATTGATGGGAGGGAGTGTCCCAGGTTTATCTACAAAATGCTTGCTTTATTTTTTCTTACTTTGCCTTCTACTTAGCAAATATTTCTGATTAAGAGTTAATGGTGTCACCTGGACTAATTTATTAAATTCAACCAATTAACGTTTATTATTCACCTACTATGTGTCAGACGCTGTGCTAAGTGGAAGATCACTGGTGGAGTACAAGAACTGTGGTTGTTAGTAGTAGTTCTCATATACCAAAAATACCACTAGAACTCTGGGAATGAGTTGTAGCAGCATGACTACCCCATCTGTTAAGCCTCAGACCATCAGTGTGAGTGTAGGTTGGGCAAGCAAGTCAGCCCAGAGAGACAGAGGCAATAACTAAGACTTACCTTGCTATTTCCATCTTCCATGGCCACATGCTGCATTTATTAAACACTTACTACACCTAGTACATTGCAAACCTCCTCCCCACCTCTGGCATTCGATTAACACTCATTGGTTGGGATTGAATTGTTCTAGGTTCTAAAGGAAACAATGAGAAACAGTAGAGAGCTAGCAAAAGAGAAAAGGCACTAACTTTGAAGTCAAGAGCCAACAAACATTTATTAAGTGCCTACTATGTGGCACTTAATAAAAACTGCAGTTTTTCTGCACTATGTGCACTATGCACTATGTCAAAAACTGAGAATAGAAATAGACAGTCGGTCCCTGCCCCCAAGAAACTTACAAACTAATGAGGAAAGAACACACAGAAAAGAAAAATCACATAGAAAAGAAAGTTGAAAAGGATGGGGAAGGGAGCAAAGCATACCTGACAAGTGGGTATCACGGAAAACCCGAGGACCTTAAAAATGAGCAGAGCCAGATGGAAAATGAGATGTCTGAGGAGCTGTCAGTCTTGTTTCCTTTGTTAAATAGATGGGTTATGGTTCTACCCTCCTCAGAGGGGCATAAGGTAACATGATGATGGCATGTGGGTAACAAGGTCAATTGAATCTGGGATCTAAGGTGATGAGATTTCTCAATGATGAATGAGCTGGTGACATGACAGAGAAACCAAAGCAGACCAAAATGAATGCAGTGGGAAAGGAGGACATGTGTCAGGGTGTGCATTCAAATGCCATCTCTGATGCTTCAGAGATGCGTGACTTTGAGCAAGTCACTTCCTCTCCCTTCTCAAGTTCCTTTTCTGAGGTGTTGGAGTCAATAACATCTGAGGTCCTTTCCAACTTGGTATCAATGTGTATGGGTCCTGTCCTCAAGAAATTTATGGGGATGTAGTAGAAGGTGTAGGAGCCATCTAGGTGGTTCAGTGGATAGAGTACTGGGCTTGGAGTAAGCAAAGTCTGAGTTTAAATCCAACCAGATATTTACTAACTGTATGACCCCGGGGAAGTCACTTAACCTCTATCTCCTTAATCCTCTGGAGTGGAAATGGCAAAAGACTCCAGTATCTTTGCCAAGAAAACCCCATGGACAGTCTAGTCCACAGGATCAGGAAGAATCAAACATGACTGAATGACTGGACAACAACAAAGTAGAAGTTGTGCTAGGCTTCAAATCAAAGGATCTATTCTTGAGTCCTGGCTTCTACTTCCTGTGTGACCTTGGTGTGGTCCCTTAACATCTGAGTACATTAATCTTCTCAAGTATATAGATAGAGTTGGACCAGATGACCATTTTTTCCAACTGCAGCATTCTGTGATTCTGCCATGCACTTTCTGTGAATCTCTTAGCTTGGGAAAAGTCAAAGCTATTGAGGATGGAAAAAGGGGTGATAAATACAGGGCCTTGGATCTCATTAATGACCTTTGAGACAGTAAATGCAATTCATCACGGTCAAAGCTAATGGCACCTTAGGCTATATTACCTGAGGCACCATGTTCAGGACTAGAGGGATGATGGCATCCCTCTATTCTCACTTGGTCAGACCATATCTGAAGGAAGCAATGGGTCCAACTTGGGGTGCTTTATTTTAGGAAGAAGATTAGTGACTTGGAAAGAGACTAGAATGAGGAGCTGATGATGAAGGAACTTGAGATCCTTTTTACGAAGGCTATTTGAACACTTTGTGGTCTAGAGAAGTCTTCGGACAGAACATGAGGGTTTTCTCCAAGTAGATGAAGAGTTGTGATGTACAAAAGGGCCTTTACTTGTTTTCTCAATCCCAGAAGGAGATCTAGATGCTATGGCTGGAAGTTTCAATGAGGCAGCTTTAGGTCTGATGTCAGAAAAATCTTCCTCCCAGTTAGAGGATCCCAGACTGGAACTGACTCCTCCACAGGTGGTGGGTTTCCTTCCCCTCCCTGGAAAGCTTCAAGCAGAGACTTTGCAAATGTTGCAAAAAATTCTTATTCAGGTTCAGGTTAGACAACATGACTTCAGAGATCCCTCCAACATTGAGATTCTGCGATTTCAGACTCCATCCTAGCCAGGCCTTTAGGGATAGACAAAGTGAGAAGCTATTTAGTATGCTAAATGGGAGGGTACTGGGGGGAAAGAAAATGAGGACCATGGAGGATCAGAGAATTGTCATGCTCCAGGTGATGGAGTGCAATGTTAATGGAATAGGAAGATCTTCCCTGTCCATTAATAGGCCTGGGACCACATGTGCTCCATCATAGATGTCTTACTGCTTTGAGCTCCAGTCCAGCTGTGATACATCCCAAGTCACATGGAGTCCACTGGGGGAGGAAGCTTGATTAGGGGAGGCTTTCACACTTCTTGGAATTTAGTCAATTAGGCACTGAGCCACGAGGGTTGTGAGGCCTTCTGACTGAGTCTACTGGAAAGTTGGTATTTTACTTTGGAGGATTGCTTATGAGGACCTTTTGATTCCCTGGATGGGATTTTGAGTAGCCATTTGTTAAGAGCCTCCCGACTACTCAGAGATTTGTGCTTTCCCTATCTGAGGGTGTATGTAGGTGGTTGTATTACTTTGTTCAGACAGTAGGAACCCTGTCTGTTGAATCTCTGTGCTAATTTCTCTGCTTGTGTTTTCTACTTACCTGTAATTAAAGTAAGATTGTTGACCCCTTTAATCATTGTCTTTCCTTTAGCAAAGCAGATCAAAGAATCTGTGCTAGCAGGCTATTCTGGGTGTGCTAGGGTGCTTGCTATTACAGGGAGGAAACTGGAGGCATGGCAGCTAGCCTCTGCTTGCTGGGACTGGTCACCAGGTTCACCTACCTTACTTTCCAAGTGACAAGGTGCTTCTAGGCAGAGGAAATTGCTGGTCCTTCTTTGGACAGCCCAGGCAGAGAAAAGTTTCTATCTTCTTTTGAGTCCAGTTCAGTCTCAAGCCCATTTCCCATGTCAGGAGCCCCAGAATTCCTCAAGACTTTATGTGTTGGCATCTGATGACTGACTGAGGGATACAGGAGCCCCTCACTGAATATTGGGTTGTTACACTTTTCTATTTTCTTAAAGGAGAACTAAACTTTGCCTAGCATTCCTGGATTCAAAGCAAGCCTAGTGTCTGGGACTTTTTGAGTCTAGGGAAATCACTGGGCTCCCAGTTACTTGACAGGCCTTCTTTGCCAACTATATTGCCAGGTGAGTGGCTATCAGCACCATCTGGTGTTTAATCAGAGAAGGCCTAAGATCTAGCAGGGGGTGGGGTTAACTTCTACATAGAAGGATCAGAAAAGGCTTCATGGCGAAGGGTGAGACTTGTGAAGAGAGAAAACATGGCCTGGGCAAACACCTAGAAGGAAGCAGCAGAGAGGGCAAGATGGCTGCCCAGCCTCCCTGGGGTCAGCAGTAAGGTGAAACTTAACTTAGAAGGTAAGTTAAGTGAGGGTATGAAAAGCCTTCAATGGCAGGCCAAGGAGTTTTTCTTATTTGATATTGTAGATCAATGGGAACCATCCAAAATCTTTGGTCAAGGGAAAGGTGTGTTCAGACAGATAGATTGCTTGGACAGTGACGTAAAAGTGGATAAAAAGGAGGGATGGGATGTGGGGACAAAACACTTAGGGGGATCTGAAACGGGATGGAAATGGGGAGACTGGACTATTTTTATGGAAAGAGAAAGATTGAAGTTACAAAAGAGGATGGGAAAATTGATGGAACAAGTTCTTAGGAGAGATGAGAGGGAATAGGAGCAGCAGCACAGGTGAGGAAGATGCCTGTGCTGAGGAAAGCGCGGCCTCGTCCTCTGGGACAGAGGGCGGGCAGAGAGGACGGGGCAGGGAGAGATTTAAAGCAGTTAAAGAGCAGAAAAGGAACTGGCATCAGATGGCCTCAGATGTATCAGGAAAAGAGGAGGGGAACCATCTGCTGGGAGAGGAGGTGCAGGAGCTAGAAATTCAGGTTTGAGGGACAACGAAAAGCTCTGGAGCAGCCACTTTGGAGACTGTGCTAGAGAGTTAATAAGAGAAGATAAGACTGTGGCCATGATGGCACAGCCAAGGCCTGACAGAGACCTCAATCTGACTGCTGAGACTTCCTGACTTCCTGCAGGAGGAAAGCAGAGACAGGAAAATGCATTGTGGAAAGAATCCCCTGCAGGTCCAAGTTAATGAAGGGACTCAAGTAAAATAAAAATAACAGAAGGAGAAATCCCGTTACTGGAGCAGGCATCAAGATCCAGGCCTGGGAAACCTTCCACCTCAAGGCCACATGTGGCCCTCTAGGCCTCAAGGACAGGCCTTTGACTGAATCCAAACTTCACAGAAAAAAAAATCCCCTTAATAAAAGGATTTGTTCTCTTAAACAGTCAAAAAGTCACACACAAAGATCCAGACGGCTACATGTGGCCTTGAGGCCTCAGTTTCCCCACTGATCTGGAGTCACCCCCCAATTCCCCCCCCCCCAAGAAAAACAGCATTATCCTAAAAGAGTTTACTTTCTATTGGGTAGATGCAATGTCTACATAGATAAGTAAATACCAAATAATTTGAGAAAAAAGGGAGAACTAATCAATTGGGAGGGGAGCAGTGAGAAAATGCTGCTGGTAGGAGAAACAAAGGCATTTTAGCCACCTTCAGTCCAAACCCAGGGCTCCAGAGGGATCACCTGTCCTAAGTTACAAGGTAAATAGAAAGAATGCCCATTAGGCTATTTTTTTCAGTGACACTTTCACCTGCAACAGACCATGTAGTTCTCTGAGTTAAACCCTTCAAGGAGCTAAGGTTATGAAAGGCTAGGTTGGAGACGGAGTTTATTCCAGGCCTGGGTGATAATTTGTGCAAAAACAAAAGTAAAACTAGCTACTGTAATGGAGACAATCTTTCTTTTGAGCCCGGAGTCCAAAAGTTCGCTTCTCTGCCCTGACTGCCATCCGTCTGGTGGGAGGGGGGAAGGGAGCATATCCTAGTAGCTTCTCTGTTTTTCTCTTTTTAAGCAAGGTCATGGAATTCCAATAGTTATTCTCTTCAGCCTTCACAGAAATGTTCACTTTCTGATTCTGTAAAACCAATACAGGAATATAATTCCTTTTTAAGGATTCACCTAGAATTCACCTAAAATATGAAAAGGAAAATCATAATCACCAGACAAAAAGCTACTACCACCCCCTAATACAAGAGTATAGTCACAAAGAGGTCTAACTAGGGAGGGTAATTGGGGCTTTGTCCGTGGGTGCTGAATTTAGAGGGTGCTGACAGGATTTGCATTCCAGCAGCCTAGGAACAACAGAGCCTACTACTTAGTTAGTGAGAATAATTAGTTTGTATATGAAACTACCAGACGGAGGGCTGAAGCAAGCTCCTCTCTCTGCCCTACTCCTCCACCTTCTCCCCCAATGCACCAGTCTTACACCTACAGAGCCATTGTGCTGACCTCATTGTGTATGCCTGTGAAACCTTCACAGTCTACCAGAGCCAGGCCAGGAAACTGAATTGCTTCCCTTTGATTGTCTTAGGAAGATTCTAAAGATTACCTGACAGGATAAGGTACCAGACATTGAGGTCCTCATTCAAACCAAACTGCCAAGCATTCAAATGCTGCTTCAGAGAGTGCAACTCCCATGGGCTGGCCATGTTGTTCAAATGTAAAATGTATGTTTGCCAAAACGAATGTTTTATGGAGAACTCACACAGGGCAAGCATTCACATGGTGGTCAGAAGAGGTGATTACAAAGACACTCTCAAGGGCTCTCTCAAGAATTTTGGAATTGATTGTGTGACATGGGAGACACTGGCACAGGACTGCTCGGCATGGCATGCCCACATCAGGGAAGGTGCCATGCTCTCTGAGCAAAACAGAATTGAAGGGACTCAAAGGAAATGCAGGACATGCAAATTTGGAGATTCCACCCCAAATGTTCACACAGACTATTTGTGCTTGAGCTTGTATTGGTCTGATCAACCACAGTCAGAAACACTGAAACTTAACTTTAGCATGATGATGTCATTTTGGTCCTCTTCGAGAAAGAAAGACGACAACCAACCAACCTACCAGCCTTGCATCAAGGGCTTGGGATCTTTAGAGACCCCCCCCCCCATCATACTTCATGCCACGTGGGGGCATTATGGTATTTGCTCCCTTCATAGATCTACTACATAACTGCCCCCTCCCCGATAATTCCAATCCTATCTCCCTTCCCAACTTGTTTGCCAAAAAAACTAGGCTTGTCCTACAGATTCCTCTGACTCCTAAGGATGTGACATAAGAGATTCGTGATACTTTTGGTATTATTGTATTAAAATAGTGTCTGCAGAATATCAGGGGACATTACCAGATAATGCCCTGGAGGCTTGGGCAGGATCCCGTGTTACTGACAGTTTCCAGAAGCTAGATTTGCTGGTCTGTGGTAAGAGCTCCACTTTAGGGCAAAGAACTCCCCTGAAGTTGGTAGCTGGGGTGCATCTGTGCATTGTTAGCCAGCACTAAGCCCTAGAAAACCACAAACCGAATGCTCCAAGCCCTACAGTGTATCTCCAATAAAAAACCTGGATTTACCCACCAATAATTCTTAGCAGCAATTCCCCATACGAGAGGAACTGATGAATTAAGAATCCATATTTTTAAGTGCTCTCAACTTTTCCATAATTCATGAGATCTTTTCCCCATTTTTTGCTGCTTTTTAAAAAGATGAAAGATTATCAGCTTGTAGGTTAAACCAGCAAGGAGAGGGAGCAGAGCTGGAGTCTCAGGTTCATGTTAAACAGCTGCTGTTTATTACAGAGGGTATTTTGGTATGCTGTTGATTCTCTTGTTTCTAGGCACCATGGGGGGAGGGCATGTGGAGAGAAACATGGATAAACTGCATTTTATCCTTAACTAAATTAGCTTCTGCTTATGAAGATGTCAGACCCTCATTTTAGCCAATAAAACATTTTGGTAGCTTGATGATTTTTCTTCTCCTCATGTATTTCCATAAAAATGAAATCATAAACACTGGCAGTTTCAACAACTAGCAGGCTAAAGGCATTTAAAATGCTCTATCTTTCCTCCAAACTCAAGATATGGGCATGGTTTTTGTCTTAGTTGGAGGGCAAATTAGAAGAATGGGCTTCTTTGTTTCAAATCCACTTTCGGCTCCAGCAGACCACATTCAAAATAGTGAAATTCTCTGAATGGATTTGGGGAGGTTGGGGTGGGGGGGGGAGGGAAAGAAGCCTGTTCATTTTAATATACCTTCAGAAATATTTTACTCCTTGATGATGACAGCAGCTCTTGCTGACAACTATTAATACATTATAAACACCCCATCAGAGTTATATAAAAACATGTCAGTTTTCAAGAGAACATCTTTGACAGCAAATTTTCTGATTGTGAAACAGCTGTGCCTCCAGTACAATGCATTAAGTAGTTTATTCCTTTTAGATAGTTAAATGGTGCATGAAATGTTGCTGGCTCAAGGGCTCCAAATCTGGCCTGATTAGCGAACATCTGTTACATTGGAAAAATTCATGTCTCCCCTAATTAGCTGTCAGGCTGACGTACCTCAGCCCTGATGGTGAGGGATCCAGTGCCGTTGAAGTCATACAGGTTCTTCTCCTCGCCCATCACCTGCCCTTTCAAATCTCGGCCTCCAGTGCGGGGCTGTAATTAGAGCCGGTTGGAAATACAATGGAGCAGGCCATGGTCACTTATCGTCCCATCTGTGCAATATTTTCATTCCCACCAAACTTAGGGACTGACAGATAAAGTGGTCCCAGCAGCAATGAGGCGAACAGGTCTCTAACCTCTGATAATCTGAGGCTCAAGATCTTCATCTGATGAACTCTCAGGCTCCTAAAGTTGATTGAAGGGAAATCAATGAGCACCCAGCCATTTTGTCTCTATTTTATTTGTGTGTGTGTGTGTGTGTGTGTGTGTGTGTGTGTGTTTTAACACAGTGTTTATCCACTGAACTTAACCGTATGGCAAAGCGGCCAGCAGACAACATGGAATAACTCATTTGGCTATTGACAAATATGCCACCGTAATGGCTAGACAAAATGAAATGGATTTTTGAAAATGGAATGGGACACCTTCTTGGTTCGGATCATGTCTGGTTAGTCTGCCCCATGGCTGTAAGACTGGTCCAATGGAAAAGAGAATTTATATTGACCTGTAAATGGTGGAAAACACAAATTCCAGTTCCAACCAGAGAAAAATGGGAAATAGATGCTGGTATTATTTCCATGCTGGCGAACTGTATAATTTGAATTAGAATGGCTTTGTGTATATGAAGCAGGATGAATGGAATAAGCTTTGGATTTCAAGTCAGAGAACCTGGATTTGAATCTGGTACCTTGTACACCTAAGTGATTACCTGACACTTAGTGTATGACCTAAGGTAAGATTTTCTGCCTCTGTAAGTCTCAGTTTCTGGATCAGTAAAATGGAATGGGGGAAATCGGTGGTAACATGCTTGTTAGCTTCCAATCTCAGAGCCATTGAGGCTATGAACCTGGGCTATTGAGGCTATTTCCTCAATAGAAATGGGCTCTGATTACTGCAGAAGGTAGAGGTTGATGATTTTAGGGCTACTGTTTCATATGAGTCCCTAATGGTGAAAGTAGAAATGAGGAAAAAAGGTTTATATGACAATCAGTTTTAGGTAAATTCAGTGAATATTAGAATTATAAGGAAGCTCGGAGACTTTTAGCAGACACGGATGTTTTTCAACGTGGTTCAGAGAAGGGCAGTGCTTCATCCTAGGTCACAGAGGGAGCTAGTGGCAAAATGAGCTCTTAGGTCTGGATCTCCCATGTAGTACCAGGGAAAGAGCACCCCTCTCATTCTATGCTCCTGTCATTCTCAGACACATGTGCTTACCTTTGTTCTATTCACAGGTTTGAACTGGAAAGGCTAGCAGAGGCATTGAGTCCATTCTGCTGATGAGGAGATTGAGGACCACAGAGTCGATGAACTCCTATTAAGATCCAGTGGAAGTTCTTCAGTGGAACGTGGCCGTGTCCTGTCCTCCCCCAACCCCCATTGAGAAGCTCCCAAAAGCCTGAAGTAGAAAGCTGAGCACACAGCCACAGTGGACCTATCCCCTCCCCACCTCCCTCCCTCCACCCCACCAAGGGCATTCCAAGGAGGAAGAGGCTCAGACGATGAATGTGAAGGAGCCACAGTGACCTCTAAGTTTTCTCCCAACAGGATTCACCGGAGACCAGACTCAGATAATAAAATCATGTAAAACTTGAGCAGAAAATAACCTTAGATATAATCTGCTTCATTCCCCACCCCTCTTACTTTACAAAAACTGAAATGCAAGTGGAGATTTTGGCCTGTTTGTTTAGATCCGCCTACGGTCAGGCAGCTTGTTAAGGCTTAGACTAAGACTATGATGTTGGTCTCCTGACTTCCCTTCCAGTCCTCATCACATTACATTTCAGACAATTGGAATCCTTGGAAGGATGAGATGCTTCAGTTTCTTTTCCTGACATCCACCCACCCCCACCCCAAGCCAAATATCTTATTAGCCTAAGAATCACACAGAGCACGTTTCAAATGGGGATTATATTGGTCCCCCTCATAAAAAGTCCCCAAGAGGTTCAGGACAGGCCAATGCACTTAAAGGTCCACTTTCGAGGGAGCAGATCTAGCCCTGGGAAGGCAATCCTTGGGGACCACTAGGAATTTTTTGACTATGAATCTGATATTAATTTGTTCCTGATCTGAATTCCCAAAGCATCCTTAGGGACTTCGGAGACTGCAGAGTTGCTTTAGGATCCAGGAAGGAGAGTAAGAGGCATTTCCTCTTCAACACCAATCCCTTATACACACACACACACACACACACACACACACAAACACACACCAGTTGTGTGGTGAGTTCCTCCTTGTAGCGTGACTTATTTTTTATCCCAGGTTTCTAGTTTTGTTGGAAACCCAAAGAACAAACAAAGTCACCCAGTTCTTTCTTGAGTCTCCTCCTCCTGACTCTAACAGTTCCTTTTCAACTTCTTTTGCTAAGATGCCATTGTCTTCCACCCACAAAACTCTGCCTAGGATCTTTTTCTCATCTTCTTCTACATTCAGTTCTTTGAAGGCAGCATCACTCCCTTGGATTCAGCAATCATTTCTTTGCAGATGACTCCCTATCTATACATCCAACCCTGAGCTCTAGTCACCCCGCCTCTGCCTCTTAGATTCTGCAGCTTCCTTCTCCCTTCCTTCCTTCCTTCCACAGCCCCAATGAAAGTTGACTTCCCAGTTATTAGCACTCATTGTCTCTCTGTCTCTGTCTCTCTCTGTCTCTGTCTCTCTCTCCCCCTTCAAATACTCTTTATTACTTTGAACATGTTTTGTATATCTATTTGCTTATACGCATGTTGTATCTCCCAAGTAAAATGTAAGATTTTTGAAGGCAAGAACTGTTTAATTTTCATTTTTGTGAAAAAGTTACAACACCTTGTAACTTCAGCATGGTGCCTAGCACATGGTAGGAGGTCAATAAATATTTGTTGCATTGGATTTATTAGATTTATTAGAATTTTCTGCTTAATTTAGTGGGTCCTAAAGAAACAGAGGAAACACATTAGGCACACTTGACAAACATTTTCCAAATCTTTTGCATTTTACCTAAGAGCCAGGAGCCCTGAATTCTTTCTGTGTGACCTTGAACTAGTCCTTTATCTTCTCTGGAACTCAGCTTCCTTTCCTATTGTATAACATGATCTCTAAGGAACTTCAGCATTTGATACGTTGTGCTCACTCTTCATTACAGAAACATTATATGAGAAATTCTATGATAAAGTCAACACTGGCACTGCAAATTCATTTTCTGGGCATCCCTCATTCTGAGCTGCTCTCTAACTCCCCAAATATCTTTGGAGGCTGCATCATCTGTTTTCTTTGGAATGGGTTTATACTAAGAATATAATATCAATTACTTATACAAGTGTTATGCCATATACTCTCTCACTGAATTTGACCAAATGGTACTTCTCCATTGGCAGTCATAGATCTTGTCCTTAGATCTCAGAGGTAAAGAGGATAGTAAAAGAGAAAACATTTCTATGCTTACAAAGTTGGAAAGCATTTGATCAGAAGCCAAGGAAAGCCTTTTTCTTTCATTCAAAATATAAATTGTTTATAGATAATTGGTGAATACCCCCCAAGACTTCTTTGGTGTGCAAGCAAAGTCAGTAGATGTAAACCTGGTGTTCTTAGCCTTTTTTATGCCTCGGAGGGTTTTGGGGAGCCATCTGTGGACCTATGAGCCCCTACTTAGAATCATGTTTTTAAATTCATATAGGAAAACACAGAGGATTATGAAGCAAACCAACTCTCCTGGAATACAGTTATCAAAATACTGGGCGGGGGCAGAAAGTTCAGAGGCCACATCTAGAATCTCTGATCTAGACAGAGGCCCCAGTATGTTGAACTGACTCCTTGTCCAGGATTTCTCAGAAGCTCAAGAGGAGATGTTCAGGAGCTACGATCTGTGCCTTCAGAAGAAGTAGCCACACTTCTAAGATTTATTGACATATCAAAGAAGTACAAATAAATGTATGTTTCTTAAGAAATGTTTTCTTTACTGTACATCTTGTCCAACTTAGTGGGCTTGCTGGTTAATTTGGCTAAATAGCGTCTCCATTCCCAATCTCCCTTCTCCTTTATTCTCTGTTATAGAGTGCAGAGAGCAGTGGGGAAGGATGTATTTGGAAATAAAGGCGATACAAAAACAAAAGACATAAATGATATAATAGAATATATTTTATTTAGTTTGACTTTTTAAAAATTCTGAAGTTCAAGTGATTTTGTTTAGAAAACAACATTTCTAACACTTGCTAATAATTGGTTTTAGATAGCTTTTGCTTACTTGAGGATATATAGAGCAGGGATAAGAGAATTTTGGATCTAGAGCTGATCCTGAAAGGTATCTAGTCCAATCTCCTTATTTTATAAATGAGGAAACTGAGGCTGAGTGGTTAAGTGACTTACCTAGGGTCATAAGACTCAGTTAACTAAGGTAGGGAAACAGAGTGATGTTCCCTTTCTAGAACAAATGATAATGATTGGATGAGGAAACTGAGGCAAATAGGGTAAAGTGACTTGCCCAGGGTCACACAGCTAGTATATGAAGCCAGATTTGAACTCAGGAAGAACTCCAGAGTGGCACTCTATCCACTGTTCCACTTAGTTGCCCCGAAGATAACCACACTTATTTATACCATACCTTAAGTTTTGCAAAGCCCTTTTCATCCACTGAACTTCACTGCAACCCTGGGTGGTAGCTTCTACAAGGTAAGGAAACTGAGGCACTGGGAGGAAAAGTGACTGTGCCTTTGATTACATGTCATAAGTACAGTACTGGCTTCCTTGACTACAAGCTCAGTTCTCTGTCCCCTCCAGCACATGGCCATCTACCAAACTCAGTTACAGTTCTATTTGGCTGATAAAGGCCATTTTGCATCTGAGCTAGAAACTGAGGGCTAGAACAGTGCCCCTTCAATGTAGTTGATGATAACTTGCCTAATCCGTCACCTAATAGAATGATTTCACCTAAGGTATTGTGTGGTTTTCCAGAAGGCAGCCATGGTCGAGTGGAAAGAGAGATGAATTTGGAGTCAGGAGATCTGGCTTGAAATTCTGACTCTGAGTGATCCTGAGCAAGTCATTTTAACTTTCTACGTTTCCTCATCTGTAAAATGGGGATAATAACTAGACTCTACATTAGAAGCAAACCTTATGGGTTGTGATGAGGGAAGTCCCAAGTTGGTCTCAAAAAGCTACAAAAACTTGAGTTTTGACATATTAGCTATAAAATCTAAAGCCTTTTCTGTCATTAGTAAAGAATGCTACAACAAGGGTTTACTCTGCAGTACACTAGCAACTAAATTAAGCAGTAATAATTGTTTTCAGTGGTACCAGTCCACAGCTGAGGAAAAAATATAATTGCAGGTCATTTCATTTATAGACACCAACCATGGAGACTTTATCCATACATAGCACGTTGGAAAGTGATTAACCTTACTTTAACAAATGGTTGATTCCTCCTTCAGTAGAGGCAGGTAGGTAGTGTAGTGGATAAAGCACTGGGCTCAAAGTCAGGAAGACTTGAGTTCAAATTCAGTCTAAGACACTTAGTATCTGTGGGACCCTGGGCAAGTCACTTATTCTCTTTATGTCTTTGTTTCTTCATCTGCAAAGGATAGCTGCAGCACAGGTGGGTGTGTTCCAGGATTGTTGTGAGGATTAAATCAGAAGATAGTTGCAAAGTGTTTAGCACGGTGTCTGACACAAAGTAGGTGCTATAAAATTTCAACTTTGTAGGACTGTAGGTTTATATCTGTGAGGGACCTTAGAGGGACCTAATGCATCCCTATCATCCTATATGTGAGGAAATTGAGGCCCAGAGAGAAGTGACTTGTTCAAGGTCACATGGGTGGTAAGTAGAAAAGTCAGGATTTGAACATCCCAAATCCAGGGCTTTTTATTCTCCTCAGCCATAGCCTTCCTTTGAGGTCATTTAACATACTTTCCCCCTCAATATTTGGTAAGTCATTCAGCAAGATGTTAGATAGTGAAAAGAATATTTGCCCTGGAGTCACAAAGCCTGGGTAGAAATTCTGCCATATTTGACCCTTGCTACCACACCTTGAGCATGCCTTTTAATCTTTCTCAGCCTCACCTATTCTCATCTGTAAAATGGGAAACTATGATCTAGAAGACTTCTGAGGTTCTGACTTAATCCTATGTCTTCTTGCCATATGCCATAGCTCAATGCCACCCTGCCAGCTGCAGAACTACCTGTTGCTCTGCCTCCTCTTTGTGCTGCCATAGAAGAGGAGTCACATTTTGGCCTTTCTTTGGACAGACATCAAAGATGCAGACATGTGTGGAATCATCATTTCCTTCCATAGAATACACACAGCACAGAAGAGAAGTTCTTCTAAGAGAATTTTGTGTCTCGCTGTGGAACCTTACCCCTCCCAATTCAGCACCATGAACAGCAACTTACTAATGCCACCATCCCTCTGGAAAATGCTGTCATTTCTTTGTGTCCACAGCACTTCACAGCGCCTGCCATATAGAGGGTGCTTGTTAAATGCTTATTGATGGATCTATTGATTGGAAGTCAGGGCAAGAACATTAATGAAGCCAATGGGAAGCTTCCTCTGATCTTGTACCTTTTTACTCATGCAGTGGTTTTCTGTGAATGATAAGGGTTACCCAAAGTTGACCTTGGCCTTGCCACTAGAGCTAATCTAGAACAGAGACTGAAGAAGCACCCCTAAGCACGTGGAGATGGGAGAAAAACAATTTCATTCCATATGTTGAACGTGATTAAGCACCTAATGTGTGCAAAGCCCTGGACTAGGCTGTGAGCGTAGAAAGACAAAAAAGTGAACTGTATCTATCTTCAAGCACCCTCCATTTTACTGGGGGGGGGGGAAGGGAAGGAGGAGAGGAATCTAACATGTACACAAATAAACAAATACGAAGTGCATCTAAGGAAGGAGGAAAGGAAACAAGTAATTATTAAGTACCTACTATATACCAGACTTTATGCTAGCATTTTACAAATACAGTGTGTGTGTGTGTGTGTGTGTGTGTGTGTGTGTGTGTGTGTGTGTGTGAGAGAGAGAGAGAGAGAATGGGGGGAGGAGAATGCAACAGACATCCAGAAAAGTCTTTTGGAGGAGGTGGCATCTGTACTATACTCAAAAGAACACCAAAGATTCTATGAGGCAGAAGTAAAATGGAAGGGAATGCCAGGCATGAGGGATTAATAATGCAAAGATATGGAGGCAGGAGAGTAAATATTATGTATTATGATAGATAGTAGGTGAATTTGACTAGAAGAGAGATTTGGTGAAAGAGTAACGTGAAACAAGATTGGATACATAGATGGGAAGCCAACTGCAGAGGACTTCACATGTCAGGCTGGGGATTTTATATTTTATCCTGGAAGCAAGAGAGGGAAGGGTCATGGAAGAAGGCCCTAATACACAAGTGGTGATGTAGTCAGGGTTAAAAGAATCTAGCATCCTTTTAGTGGGTGTGCTAATCAGTTTGATTTGAACAAGAAATTAATTCTATATTGTAAACCTAAAAGCACGGCATAATTCTGAGTAATTATCATAATATGAGACCTAGATTAAGTGCTAGAAAGGATCTTAAAGGTGATGTAGTCTAATGCATCATTTTACAGATGAGGAAACTGAGGCCCAGAGAAAAGAAAGGGCTCGCCCATAGTCACAAAAGTAGTACATGACAGAGGAAGGATTCAGGTTCAAACCTTTTGTCTCAAAATTTAACCCTCTTTCCATTGTGCCAAGTTGGATTCTCCCAATTATATATCTTTTAAGGGGATGAAACCCTTCAGCTCCACTTCTTGAAATGGCATGACATAATGGTGTCATGGGTAGATCACTAGCTTTGGAGTCAGAGGATGAATGAATAAAAGAATAAATGAATCTAATATAAGAATGCAATGCATTCAGGGGAGTGGTCATCATGGAAGGATGTTTTAGCCCGGAAAATAACAGTGATGGTGAGTGAAACAATAAGACAGTCACCTGACATGCTCTTTCTAGGGAGATCTGAACTCAGGTCCTACCTCTAACACTCATTGGCAGGAAAACTTTGGAAAAATCCCCTAAGTTCTCAGTGCCTCAGGCAATTCTCTTTAACTGAGTAGCTGACTAGTGGTCCATCTATTTCATGGAAAGAGTTTGTATGCTGGGATGAAATCATAGGTCTAGACAAAAAAAATGTTGCTTTCAATGTTAAATTCTTATACCTGCCTATATAGTCAAAATTTCCTTTATTCAATTCATCAAATGTATTGAATGGTGACCATATGCAGGGCATTGAGGTAGATTCAGATATAACCATTTCCATCAAGGAACTTACAATCTTATCCTCTCTAAACCTTACTTGCAGTCATCTGACATGTACATGATCAGGTACTATCTCTGCTTTTTAGGTGTGGACACAGCTCTTAAATGACCAAATCAGTGGGAATGGGAAATCAAGCTTGGTTAGGAGACAAAGCCAACCAGGCAATTCCTCCAAAATTATCAATCTGGGAGCCCAGTTAGGCACAGCCAACCATCAGGTTGTTATGAAGTTCAATATTAGATTCAGATTTATTCCGCAGGGATCTTAGCAGTAGACCTCTCCCACTCCATTGATTGGTAAAACTTTATGTTTACACTAATGGCAAATTCTACTCTGTCTTACACATTTGTTATCTACTCCATACATGGAAGCTAGAATCAAATATCTCCATTCTCTGTGTGTGTGTGTGGAAAAGGTGGGCAGAAGGGACCTTTCTACCTAGGAACCAGTTTCCCCTGAGCTAGATCTGTGAAGGCATTTGTAGTTCCATCTAATTCCCAAGGGATTTTATTGAGGTACGCTGAATCTTTGGATGCCTCCCTATGATTAAAACAACAACAACAACAACAACAACAACAACAAAACCCAAACCTGAGCCTTAGGCAGAAACCCAGCACTGACTGCTGCTTAACTGTGTCTGACATCAGTCTCCACCGTGATTTACATTTGAAAGCATCAGATCAATATTTGAAGGGCTGTTTTTCTTTAATATCAACTTACTTCCAATTTTTGAAATAGAAAGTTCTTTTTCAACGCAAAGATCAACTAAACACCACATGAAAAAGTTGGTGGCAGCAAAGTGGGGCAAGTACAAAAAAATTAAACATAAATTTTGTGTTGACATAATCCAGGTTAAGTCCCCCAAAGAAAAATCCTTACTTTTGTCAAATGAGAGGCTATTTTATCACTCAGAGAATGTCACATCAATTGTGAAGCCATCAGCCTCAAGGCTGGCTGGTGATTGCTTCATATTTACTGTGAGTCCAGCCTTGGAGATGGCACTTTCCGCAGTCTTTGGACGGACTCGTGTGTGCGGGTGACATTTAAAGTGTTGATTTTTCCAGCACTTATGTTAATTGTCGTAATTTTCCTGATGAACCACCATTCTGGTTCCCTGATGCAGCCAAGATAGTTTTACATTTTCTATGCAGGGCCTCTTTGCCATTTGGTCTGTGTAGTGTCAGCCTCGAGTGCTACTGAAAGCAGACAAAATTGCAAGCAAATTGCATCAGATTGCCAACATTGTGAAAAGGTAAATTGCTTGCAAATCTATTTAAACCACTGCCCTATTTTCATCAGCTTCAGTACTTGGTATTCATGATTGCTTAATTGGGGACCTTTCCTATTGTGCTGGGCTTTATGGTGTAATGGAAAGCGATCTTTACCAAACCAATTACCCTTTTTTTCTCAGCACTACATTATTGCTGTGATTGCAACTGCCAGTCCTTTGTAAATGAACTTTCTGATTTCAATGATGTTTTTAAAATGTAAGATAGAAAAAAGTAGCATTCATATTGTGTGATGTTCTATTTTGAAGCCTTTTTGTACTCTCCATTGTCTGGGAGAATGGACTGAAGGGTTACGCAGTACCTACAAATATCCGTGTAACTATTATTAATATTATTATAATGTCTTCCTTTGTGCAGCAGCTCAATTAGGAAAGGATAGGAGAAATATTTTGTCACCTTGTCAAGTACACAGGAAGTGCTGTTGACGCTTCTCTGGTTTTTTTTGACACGTACATTATCTCGAGTAATAAGATGAGGTTCTTTCTTAAGGAGTAGAGACGAAGGTGCGGAATCAGTTTAAATCCACCACCCCCTGCCCGTTCTGTGTTTACCCCCCAAAATAAAGATACAAATATTTAGAACTGGCATGCCATGCTAGTTTGTAATCCATAGTCGCAGGCAAGGGAAGGAACACGACTAATTGGAATTCCCTCTTGTTCATGACCCAGGTACCAATGCTTTTGCAACCATGAGTGTACCATAGGTCAAAAGGTAAGCTACATTGTATCAACACACCGTGCTGCAAACACAATGGCCTCTGAACGCAACCAGCATCCACTTCCCCCTTTTCTAGCTAATTTGAGAAATTCCCTCCCTCCATTACTATTCCTGGTTATCCTTTTTAAAAAAGGGGGTCTGTCACCGCGGAGAGTTATGTTTATGTATTTATTTATTTATGTGATTTAGGGAATCATATCATCCCTTGGGGCGTCAGAGCAGAAAGGAATCTGCCCCTTATTTAGCCATTCCCTAATGCAGTGAGTAGAAATGGAGGCTGGATTTACCCCCCCACTGTTCCCATTTCTAAGGGGGGGGTTGTAGTGATTTCTTTTCCTCTCTCTTCTCTCTGAATTAAGAAAAGAAGCAGAATACTGGCCCAGTCTCGAATTATAGGGTTAGTGATGATTTCCTTACATGATGTCCTTTTATACAGGACATAATCTCAGTCTTTGAAAGCACTGGAATGAGTTTCCTAGATGCCACTTCTGAGTGTCACTGACAGCCAGTCTTGCTTAAGTTGGTGGAGTTGGGTCCAGTTCATTTGTGGTAGATGGAGCACTCTGAACCCTCGCACACAATGATAGAACTCACTTGACGCTTCCAATGACTTTGAAATCAGTTATGGAACTGTAGGCAGGGAGGGTGAGATAAAAAGTCAATCTAATGTTTAGTTTTGGCAAAATAGGCTTTGATTTCATAGAAAACAAGAGGAGCATGGGAAGCTACAATGAAACCCAGACCTCCTTTTCAGTTCCATCTCAGCCTCAGGCCAGTCAGTGCCTCCAGACTCCAGAGGTCCTTCGATTTCATTGATAGCTGTGTTCTCTCCAATGACATGGACTCTGACCTATGCATTCCTATTTGTCCTGTAATTTTTCTTTGTTTTGAGGATTATTGTGAAAGTCAGGGGCAGTGTGAAGTCAAAGATAGGACATGAGCTTTGGAAACAATGGGACATGAATTCAAATTCTACAGCAGATAAAGCTATGTGACCTTGGGAAAGCTCTTTCACTGCTCTGTGCTTCAGTTTCTCCATCTGTAAAATGGATGGCTTTGTCTTGATGGCCTCAAAAGTGTTTTAGAGCTCTAAGTCTTCAAGCTTCTGATTTGTGACCCAAGAATTCGTCAAGAATTGTCCATCCCATTGAAAGAGAGCTTCTCTCTGATTAGCAAATCTAACTCTCAGGAAGCAGAATCAGTCTGTTGCTGGACCATACCAGGAGCTTTGCTGGAATGGGAGATGCTTCCAGAGTTTGCTTTCTGCTGGTTTAGTCTTTGGGAATATAGTTACCTCTGTATTACCAGGAGAACTCAAAGTATGGGAAATTAAGTGCTTTGGGGGAGGAAAAGAATTTTCATTCTCCATGCAGTGTTTTCTGGGTAGAGAGTCTATGTTACAAAATCCCAGTTGTCATCATTGACAGAAATTGTGATATTGCTCAATTCAATTCACGTCAATGAGCACTTATTAAGCAATCAATAAACATTTATTAAGGACCTACTATGTACCAGGCCCTGTATTAAGTACTAGGGATATAAAAAGAGGCAAAAGACAATCCCTGCTGTCATGGAGTCAACACTGTGGAGGAGACAACATGCTAAGAGATATATACAAAGCAAACTTATATAGGATAAATAGGAAATAATAGAGGAAAGATTCTAGAGTTAAAGGGGGCTGGGGAAAGCATCTACTTTGTTCAAGGCACCAAGGATTCAATGACAAAATGCTCCTGCCCTCAAGGAGCTTGTATTCTCTTATAGATGGAAGACAAATCCATAGTCCCTTAAGGTTCACAATGAACAATACACAAACATTAGCTCATGTGATACAAGATTAATTGTGGAAGGACTGCACTCACCCTCCTTTTCTCAGTGGTCCATGTGGAAGAATACCAAATATTCACTTGCAGGCTGAAATCTCTATTCAACAAATTTCACCGACATTTGTTAAATGCCTACTCTCCACAAAGCACTGTCCTGGGATAAAACGATGAAAGACAATGCCGTCTTGACTTCGGGGATATTATATTCTGATAGTAGGAAGAAGATATTTGCATAAATCACTGCAGTACAAATTAAAGGATTAACAATTAAGTCTTTGGAAGAGGTAAAAGAGAGGGGCTGAAAAGTGAGAGGTGAGCATGGAGTGGTGAATCCCTCCAACTGGCCCAGCTCCCTGCACTAGACTTGGGAGTTCGGGAGAGTCAGGGAGGCACAGCAGATGGGACTAAATCGCTTGCTTCTCTTTCAAAGGCTTGGTTACCCCAGTGCCCTATCCTACATCTTCATGCAGCACGTCAGCACCTGAACACCCAGATGGCCATTGAACAGTTCTTCTGGAAGCAGTTAATCTAAAACTTTTTCAAATCAAGAAGCAAGGAGTGGGCTTGGTCATGGATTCCTCTTCCAGTTGCTGTCAGTTGGCATGTTCGTGGTGTGATAATCCCATGTTTTTGGTGCACAGCTCCAGGGCAGCTGGGGGTCCTGATCTCTGCAGACTCCCTGTACATAAGTGTGGGGTTCTTAGGGAAGCCTGCTCAGACCGGAGCTGAGTACAGCTATGATTCATGCTGTGCTTGTTTTTTGGATGCCCTGCTTGGGAAAGGAGAGCCTTGTGAACGCGATACGTAATAAATGTATGTGTTTGCAGGTGTGGTGAACAGCTGGTCTATATCTACCGCCCCCATCCCTCATGGAATAAAGTTTCTCAGGGTTTGCTTGTGGAATTGCTGCTTTTCAGCCCCACACTATGACTCCTTGGAATGAGAATAATGACCAGACCGGCAGACAAGTGCTCTCCGTGGTCCACTTATGGGGCTCTGCAGATAAAGAGCAGCATGGACCAAACTGGCCAATGAATAAGTGAGAACAGACAGACAGTTTGGGTTTTCTCTGGTACTTAGGGAATATGAAAAGACGCAGAGGATGGCCCCCAGTCTTTGGGAGGCATTGTCTAGGGAGGATTTATGGAAAGACAAGGGTAAAGCAGGATGAGAAGCTGTGAAGGATTTAATTCATTCCATAAGCATTACTAAGCACCTACTATGTATAGGTCAGCTAGGTCACAGGGATACAAAGTGCAAATAAGCATTTATTAAGCACCTAATATGTACCTTATAAGCAAAAATACTGGGGAGACAAAAATGAAACAGCCCATGGCCTCAGAAAACCTACATTCTACTAGGAAGGAAGGGGAACACACACAAGTGAGTAAATACTACTCAATATGTACAAAAGAGAGTGATTTCAATGAAAGGGGGTTGAAACATGGATAGCTAGGGGAGAGCAAAGTCTTTATAGAGGAGGTGACACCCAAGCTGTGTCTTGATGGGAGCTGGGGTTCTAAGAGGCCAAGGTGAGGAGGGAGAAAACACTAAGTAGGGATTGGTGATTGTGCCAATGGTTAGGGTCTAGAAAACCCCTGATGAAACTATGGTTCCCCATGAAGCATGGGGTGTCTGGAACTCCTGAGTGAGGAGATAAATCCTAATGTGGAAAGCAATAGAGTCACTGATTAGGGCACTGGTTCCAATCCATGTGGAGGCTTTGGGATCCTACTTCTGGGCATGTGAAATGAAGGAACCCTTCCCTCCACTTCAGATCAGGCAAAGTACCCTCTGACTGCTTTCTGCTTGCCACATGAAAATTTAAAAATCCTTTTACCTGTCCTCTAAGCTGGAACTGAATGTTCCAACAAAAGCCAGATGAGTAATGGAGAAGAGACCAGGCTACAACCTTTTGAGATGCGAAAGATTGCAAGAACCCTTAGCAGTCTGACAGCTGGAGTCAGTGACAGAATTGGCCACTTCCTTTGAACCTTTCCCTGATTTCCCCCAGCCCCAAATGACCCTCTTAGTTGGATAGTCTGAGCTGTCCTGCTTGATGAGTGAGCAAGTCAGTGCAAACTCACTCCTTGGAGAGACTGAAGAGGAGCCAGCCCTGAAGAGAGACTGGCTTGGCATATCCTAGCAGTGAAGTGGCTCAGAAGCCAAGACCTTCAAGCAAGGGATTCACTTGACCATCATCTATGGCATTTGCAGAAGTGATTTAGTAGAAACTCTGAAAAGAGAGATAAGAATGCTGAGGGCCATGGAATACCCTCCCTGAGTTGGGGCCAGAGGAATATTTTTTATCCATCATTTTCATTTAAGCCCACTCTCCCCAGGGATTATACATCCCTAGTTTAGGGGGAGGCTTTGTGCTTCTGACCTTGCAATACTTCCTTTTTGTAAAAGGAAATTATCAGTGCATTCATTGAGATAGGAGATTAAATTATATCAAGGAGTTCAATGATGGGGGCTCATGAGCCATTTTATTAGAAATTCCAAGCTCCGGTCTGAGCAGGCTTCCTTGTGACCTCTGAGGAGCCCTCTGGGGCCCAACCCTTCAGTATGATTATGAACTGAGAGAATGAGCTCAGAGAGGGGGCACCCAGGAGCCTGGCAGCAGTGACCAAACCTCTCCCTTAACCTTAGGTCTCAGGTGCAGAGACTTACTTGAGTATATAATCATCTTTGTTTTGTAAGACAACAGGTTGCTCTACCAAAAGAAATTTTTAAAAGTTCTTTAAATAGAAGGCATTCTTAGTGTATCAAATATTATTTAACTTCCCAAGTCATAATTTGCACACAAGATTTCAGAAACAATTCTGTTGTATAAAGTCAGGTGTTATATATGAGCTTTCCCTTGTTTGAGCGACACTCAGTGGCAAGTGGGCATTGCACGGTGGGCCTGTTGGCACTCTGCCATTCAAAGACCCTCAGCTGAACCTCCTAACAGAGGCACAAGCAGTGGGATTGTTTGTTTGCTTACTGCTAAATGCTTCTCCCTAGCAAGAAGCAAAAATCTTCCCCGTTGAATTAAACTTTTTTTTAACTTCAGTTGAAGGGACGAGGGGATAGAGACTCAGATACCATCCTCTGATGGGAAAGCTCACATAAATACAGGGGGCCTGACTCATGGGAGGAATATGGGGGGGAGGAGAGGGGAGTTCCCTTTGGCATGGGAGTGGGGGGTGGAAGTACAGGCCCTCTGGGATTTGCCTACTTTAACTAAGGACTTCTGATGACTAGGTGCTAAGCTTAGTTTTATCTATGCTCCTGAAGGAGAATAAATGCAGTTGGTTCCATTTCAATTTTAGTACCATTAGACAGAGCCCTAGTTGTCCTGCCCTGGTTTTGCCTTTGCCCCCTTCTTACCAATAGCATTCATCGGCAAGGCACCCACTTAGAGTTAGAGACATCACCAGTTGTAGTGAAATGGAGACAATCCACCTGACCTCTAGTGAGCATTGAACTCAAGACTCCAGCTGGAGAATACAGAACACAGAACCACCTAAATGGTTATGAGTCACATCAGAAACAAAAGAACCCTTTCAAGATGGCCTTTTCTGGTCTTCTCTTCCTCTATATGAGAGAGTAACATCTGAAAAGTCAGCATACAATATGATGTAACACAATTCCTGGTTTAATTTTCATTTTGCTAGACATTTATTAAGCCCCTAATATGTACATGGTGCTGGGGATACAAAAGATAAAAATCAGAGCCCCTGCTTTCCAGGAACGCACAGTCTCATAGAATAAATAATCGTGCTTACAAATATAATCACAACACAGGTCAGAATATGGAGTGGGGTGAAGAAAGTTTAAAGAGTATACTTTGCAAGTCCAAGAGAAGGAAAACATAGCTAAACAGTTATTTAAGAAAGGCCTTGGACTTTTAGCGGACTGCAGTAGAAATAGTATAATGTTTACAAGTCTCTTTTTCATATTCTGACCAGGTTTATGAAGAAGAATTTCAAAAGTAGCCCTCACTTACCAAAGGGCTTTAGATGCTTGTGGATAATCCAGGCTCATCCACTCTAGGCAGGTGCAGGCTCAGTGGGGCTCCTTTCATTATCCAGAATTATTACTCTGAAAACTTCTCCATAAAAATTCATTTAATAATCACATAAGCAAAAAACAATGCAGTGTGGTAGGTACTGAGAAAACTGTAGAAAGATGTGGTCTTTGCCCTTGAAGTGCTTCCATGCTACTATAGGTGATAAAAATAAATTCAGTACCACCCTGAGATTTGACACAAATTTATTTTATGACAAAACCAAGTTTGATAAGCAATGGTATATGGAAGGTGGCATGGTCCACATTGGGCTGATGGCCCAGAGCAGTTACATCCCAGAGCAAAGACCCAGGAGGGTTTCTACAGGTAACAGATCTCAGCAGCCTTGCCTTGAAGTACTAAAGTTAACATGGACTTGGCTGTGTTAGTAAGAAGTCCTTCATCACAATAATGGGAAATCCTAGTTTTCATCACTTAGTCCCCGTCAGAGTGCACCTGGAAGATGGTGCTCATGAGTGAATGACTCATTTGAAGAGGAACATTGGAAAATTCTCACCACTAAACTCACAGGTCTAGAACTGGCAGGCACTCCAGATATCATCTAGACCAATCCCACCAGTTTACAGATGAAGAAACTGAGGCCCAGATTATGTGATGTGTCCAAGGACATCATAGATAGAAATCTTCAGAGGCAGGATTTGAACCCAAATTCTCTGATTGCAGAGCCAGGGGTCTCTACATTTACAGCCCAACTTAGTTTCACTTCCTATGAACCTTTCCCTGATTTTCCCCAGCCCCAAATGACCCTCTTAGTTGGATAGTCTGAGCTGTCCTGCTTGATGAGTGAGCAAGTCAGTGCAAACTCACTCCTTATATCTCATAGGTTGTAGGCCAAACCAGGCTTTGCATTCCATCACAATATTCACTAGGAAACCCAGGACTAAGCAGCTTCTCCTCCACACCTCAGAACCAGCCACTTTCAACCCCTTGATGAGAAAACTATAATTATATCAAGGTTACCATTCTCCCAATGCTATTGGAAGGGAAAGTCAATGGACTCTCCTTTGGCTGCCTTCACAATCCCTGTGATGCCCCAGACCAAAATTCCATTCATTGGCCATCTGGACTATCTCCCTCCAATAGAATATAAACTTCTTAGGGACAAGGACTATGTTATTTTTATATTTGTGTTCCCAGCACCTAGTGCCTGGGACAGAGTAAACGGGTAATGCCTTTTTCCCTATGCATCCACTCACTAAAATAAGAAGATAAAGCCAGAAGAAGCCAGAGAAGAACACCCAGCATAAGCTGATGCGGAGAGTGAGACTCCAGCATCAGTGTGCTCCTCCTTCCTGGCTCTTCCTTGATACCTTAGTGTAAGCCTTCAAAGCCCTGGTATTTTACTGAGTGGTTCAAAGTGACATTTGCCTCTCTGGTATGCCTGCAGACTCGCCCACTTCATTCCCGAGGTTGACAGCCTGACTGCCAGCAGCAATTTCTCCCATAATATGGTGGTGGGCTGGGAAGTGGCTGGGGCAGGGGGGGAGCGGTGAGTGGAAAGAGGACCGTTGGGATTATTTCCCTTAATGGAATTACTATTCAAAAAAGATGGTG
The DNA here is from genome assembly GCA_011680675.1 of Gymnobelideus leadbeateri. Lineage (NCBI taxonomy): Eukaryota > Metazoa > Chordata > Mammalia > Diprotodontia > Petauridae > Gymnobelideus > Gymnobelideus leadbeateri. The sequence continues at coordinate 17,935 of WOXC01006314.1, read as the reverse complement.
GAAAGATCTTTCTCATACCAAATGGGCAATTCAGAACCCTCCCATTTGCCCAACTAAGTATATTTTTAAGGTGACAAGATATGAATGAGATGTGCAAGGCATGGTTATTCAGGGCACTCATCATCATGCATAGCATCAGCATTGGAGTAACCTTTAAAAAATGTGCGAGTTAACAGCACCACGGGCCAGACCAAAATGGGACTGCCAGTCATGCTGGAAGTCCTGGAGGCCCCCACCTCTGAGTAAGTTTCCATATCTCCACTTTGAGCCATGTCACATTCTGTGGGAGCTTTCTAAGGCTTTCAGTCTCAGAATCACACCTTCTCAGGCTGGCAGAGCCACAGGGCACCTGAAAGGGCAATCTCCCAGCCCCTACCTGATCAAGAGGCCCCCCACCTTGGTCTGCAGCTCTCAGTGAGGCATAGCCAACTCCCTCCCAAGGAACGCCATTGCGTTTTGAGAAGGATCTAGCTGGAAAGAAGGTCTTTTGGATTTTGGTATTTTTCCTTACATCAAGCTTAAATCCTCCTCTTTGGAATTTCTTTGCATTGCATTCAGTTCTGCTTCTTGGATCCAAAGCAGAACAAGTCTATCCCTTTTCCACTTGATACTGAGAATTCTTCCATCCACCTGAATTTCCTCTTATGTAGCCTAAATATTGCCAGTTACTTCCACTGATCTTCAGTTGGCCTGAGTTCTTCGCCTTTGACCATCCTGGCTGCCCTCTGAACACTTGAGAGTTTTTTGGTTCCCTACCTAAACCATGGTGCTCGTAGCTGAACAGAGGATTCCTGGTGAGATCTGACAGTCAGAGCACACTTCATCCAGGACACCACAGTTCTCTTAATGTAGCCTAAGATGGAATTGTGGGATTGTACTGGCAACCATATCACCCTGCGACTCAATCAATTTGCAGCCCCACAAAACTCCCAAACACTTTTTAGACAGACTTCCTCCTAGTTAATCCCCATCTCGGACTTTACAAGGTTGTATTTTTCACATCTGTGTACAGTTATATATTTATTCCTATTAAACTAAGGAGTTGAAGAGAGGGTGCCACCTCACTCTGGAACCATTGTCAAGGAGTTCTTTATACCACTGAAAGCATAGTTTGAGCCATTATTTTCACCACAGAAGACTCACTCCTCCAGAGTGAACTTTCAACATCAGTAACAATATTATAAAAACCTGTGTTTCCTGGTGTAAGAGTTCCCTCCACTGAGGTAGATTCCAAACCAATTATAATAATAAACATGTTGGTGTATTTTATTTGATAACTTATTTTTTCTCCCACCACAATCTCACACACAATCTACATAAAGGTAACAGTAACAGCAGGGCAGTGTAGGTGGTATGGAGGATAGGGCATAGGACCTGGGATCAGTAAAAATTGAGTTCAAATCCAACTTCAGACGTTGCTAGCTATCTGGACATGGGCAAGTGACTTCACCTCTACCTACCTCAGTTTCCCCAAATTTAAAATGGGGGTAACAACCACATGTCAGGGCTATCGTGAGGATCAAATGAAATAATATCTATAATGCTAACGTAGTATCTGGCACACAGTAGGTGCTATAAAATATGAGTAGTTACCATGATCACTACCACTATTTGACACAGACATGCCATCAACATTTATAGAGAGCTTTATGTCCAGTTATCTCAATTGACTCTCACAATGTTTGTTTCATAAGTAGGGTGGGGATTTATGCTCCGTGTGGTGAAGTGATTTTCCCAGGGTGCACCTCGGGTCAATGTCCTGATGCCAAGTCTAGTGTGCTTTTAACAAAGCAAGGAACCCAGTCACCAAATTCCAAATCTAGCTCTCCCTTCCTATTATACCATGCTTCTCTCCTAGATAAATTGAACAAATAAGTTTATGGATACTGTGTTTGAGAGTGATAGTAAGGTTTAGTTCAGAGATATTTTATTTTGGGAAAAAATATTCTGTAGCATGTCAAAATGACTTCCTCTGATATTTTAGTTGTGTAACTACTGCATAATGGTACACACCCCAATCCTAGTTGGACCCTGCTGCTGTGCAGATTTGTCTAAGCAGCCCAGGAAGTTACATTAAAACATGAGCATAGGGCCATCCACTAGGACCTAGGAGGGACCTCTGAAGTCACCTAATATCAGCAAGAAAAGTCACACAGGCAGGAAACAACAGAGCCTGGATTCAAAACCACCTCTCTGACTTCCAATGCAATAAATTTGTAGTGCTCCGTGTTGATCATCTATAGATTTGGGTGTAGACCAGATTCTATGCATTCCCATTCTCATTTATTCATTCATTCATTCAGTAAGCTTTTATATTTCTACTGTGTGCGAGGCATTATCTTGGGGAGACAGACAAAAATGAAACAAGGAGCTTTCATTTACTTACCTTTTAAAGAAAGTACAAGTGGGTTGACCTAGTTATTCAGGTGACAAATGAACTGTGGTAGACTAGCCCTCATGGCTTGGTCTGCAGGAAATCACAGCCACCTCCAGCTGAATAAAATGCCCATGAGGACAGGAAGTGGGAGAGGAAATGTGGGAGGCAGCAGTTCTTAAGCAACTCAAAAAAAAAAAACTCTTAAGGAAAGGCTCTTTAAACAATCACTGAATCCACTGAGTCCATTATCCTTGTCATTCTTTCCATATCTGGTTCACCAATACAGCTATTTCTTAATGATTGACTTGATAACAGGATGTCACAACATTACTTAACGGACCCCCATTTATCAGAGCCCTAGTTTCTCCTATCCTCTGTGATATAGGAACAATACTATTTGCCCTATCTGCTTTATAGTTGTGTAACCGTGGCCCCTGTTTGCATAAGGGGACACACCCCAAATCCTAGGTTGACTGTGCTGCTGTACAGATTTGTCCAAGCAGCCCCGAAAGTTACATTAAAACATGAGCATAGGGCCATCCATTAGGAGCTAGGAGGGACCTCTGAAGTCATTTAGTATCTGCAAGAAAAGTCAGGAAAACATTTTGCAAACCTTAAAATATTATTTTGTTCAATAAATGAATGACCAAAATTTTACTTATTTAAACTGGTTAAAATACCTAGTCTTCTTATGATTTATACAATAATACAATATACAATAATATATTATTTACATATATAATATTTATATATCAAAAATATAATTTATACAATTATACAATATATAATAAAATAGCCTCAGAATATAAACAATGTGAATGATGTCTAACAACATTGGAAGGAAATTCAAGAGACTTAAAAAGCTTGCTGCCCAATCACATATTCAAACTTTAGTACTAGTAAAATTCTCAATTGTATTTCCAATTTAAAGATTCCTTCAAGAGAAAATAAACCTAACAAGTAGTTGATATTCTGCTTTGTGAGTGATTCTGTAATCTTGTTGGAATCTTCTATCAATTTTCCTACCACTAGAAAGTATCAAACAGCAAATTAGGCTCTACTGGTACTGTAAGATCTTTTCCTGGTGAGCTAGGAATGAATATACTAGTAGAAGAACTGACCTATCATAATCTTGGTATGCTCCTAATAAATGAAACCATTCAGCAGAAAGAAGTTGTAGCTCAATGGAAAGATGGTTCCCAGGTGCCCCTTCAAGGGACAGATCGTGGCATTGGTGGTGCTGGCTTTAATATGCTTCCGATAACAAGAAGGATCATTTTGGGTCATTTGGGCACGTGTTGGAGTGCTCAACCAGAATATTTACAAAAGAAGGTCAGTGCAACTTTTGCAAGGTCCTTGCAACCAATGCCCCTTACAGAGGATGAGAAGGAAGAGAGGGGAAATAGCAAACGATATGTTAGAGAATGTGGCTCATGAGTAAGAAACAAGAGAAGCCAAAAGCCTGTAGGCTACACAGAAGGCTCATGACTTTGCATCATGGACATATTCTTTAAGAGAGTGGAAAGGTACTGACTATAGTCAGCACTGACTAAAGTCACAAAAATGAAATTGACTATTCCTTACAGACAGGAAATGCATGGTTACTCACTCTAGAGTCATTTGCAAAGCGCCTGTATGTGTATTGTAAGACCATTGAATTGTTCCAGCAAAAGTCAAAATCAATATTGAACGAGATGAATAAAAATGAGAAATATGGGCAGCATGGTGGCCAGAGGATTGGGCAGGGTGTTAGGAAGATCTTGGCTTGAATTCTGCCTCAGGTACATCTTAGCTATGTGATCCTGGGCAAGTCTCCTAACTTTGATTTCCTCATCCATGAAATGGAGACAATGACAGCAGCAACTCACCAGCTTATTGTGAGGATCAAATATGAGGAGTAGAAGAGAGAGATGAAAGATCAACGTATGTGAAATGCTTCACAAACCTTCATGGCACAGTGCTCGGCATACAGTAAGTGCTTAAATATATTTGGTTGACTGATTAACTATTGTTATTATGCAGCTGAGGCAATCCTAACCTGACCTATTTATACATGTCACTGATACAAAAAAAAAAAATAGATAAAAAGAATCCGTCTTTACACAGCCCACTCCCACTTCCTAAGGAAGTTTAACTTATTTAAATTGGTCATCACAACAAGGACACATGAGTATAGAACCCATCTCTCCTTTATCGAATACTTGTTCTTATCTAGCCAAGAGCAATACCAATCTACAATACAAATGTATTCATATAAATTTTGGGGGAAGGACAGTAGAGGTGATGCGCCATCATGCCTCTTCAAATGACAAGAAGCTTTTGAGGGGCAAACCATGTTGGGACTGGGCTGAGTTAAGATAACCCATCAGTTTTGTTCCTACAACTCAGAACTCTAGAGCTCAAGCAATCCACTGGCCCCAGTCTGTCCAGTAGAAAGGATCACGCATATGAGTCAACAAACGTGGCCCAATTTGTTTAACTAGTTACCTCCCAGGGAGCTGGGCACACCCCCAAGGTCCTTGCTGAAGTGTCCACTCTGGCAAATCAGAAATTTTCTGCCTCCTTCTCCTACATATACTTTGTATTTATTTATCTCTGTGCATGTTATATCCCCCCAGGGAGAGGTGAGCTCGTTGGGGCAAGGACTGATTTTTTTCTTTCTCCAGCACATAGTCCAGTGTCTTGCATACAGTAGGTGTTTAATTAATACATACTGAATTGGATTTTCAGATGCAGGCTGTACATGATGGCTGCTGAGCCCCCTTCTAATGTTCAGTCTGTGATTCTGTGTTTCTATATAGATTGCAAGTTCCTTATTGTATCTCATAAGAGCCTTCCCTGTGGCTTGACTTTTGGCAACTCCAATTGCCTTGGAGCAGGATGAACTGCCCAGACTGTGCCCCCTGCTCCCTCCTGTTTTCATGTTTTCCCTCAGTCCCTGCGGGGCAAGCCCTCCAAAGAACCCCCTCCTCTCCCCTGGCCTACTGAGAAGCAAGGTCTCCCTAGAGCTCTAACTCGGCAGATCCTCGAGCCCGCTCGCCAATATCGAGCCAAGTCCAGGCCAGAGCATTCCCCAGTTACAAGATAAATGGCAGTGTAGAAACACGCTGACTTCGCCAGCGCCGGCCTCCACAGCACCACCGGTGTCTTTTCTGTAATTATTGCATTTAATCCAGCTAGTTACTTGCACAAAAGAGCTTCCGGATCTAGCAATTTCCACCAGGGGCTGTTGAGGAATGTACAGGCCCATCATTTAGGCTGATATTGTCGGGTTGTCAGAATTGATCATAGCTCTTGACGGAACACCTCAAGCTTTTCTTTCCCTCCTTCCTTTTTTATGGAGTGCATCCAAGTGACATTTCACATTGTTTAAGTAGGAGTGATCTGTTGGTTTATATTTTATCTGAAACTACAAGAGCATAGGACCGCCCTGAGGGCCTGTGTACATGACTCTGCTCCACATCTTATAATTAATAGTGGAGCCGGGAAGGGAGATTCATAACAAGGGGCCCGAGAGCTGGGCCGAGCGACTTGTCAAAAAGAAGGAAATTCCACCACAGATTAGCTTATTTTTAAGCATGTCAAGCTTTACATACAACCGTGATCTATTGCTTCCTTGTAATGTCTGCCTGGGCCCCGGTGCTGCAGGCAGTGTCACGGGGAGCGCTGTAAATTTTCTCTGAGTCAGGGCAATTCTGATTGATCTCTGAGTGTAAAATCGATAAGAAGACACTGTCATTTTCTTAAAGGATGAGCTAGAAAAGGAAAATAAATTAAGACTCCAGTGAATGTCTATCTCCAGCACTCATTAATTCAGTGTGGTCTGTACTTTGTTAATGCTGTGTCCACAGCTTTAATCTTCCAGGTGCTCTTTCCTGAGACTTCGGACCACAGTCCTTTATATTATGGATCCTCAAATGGTGGAAATGAGCATCTCCGTCCCCTTCCCTCCTCTCCTCTTCTGATTAATCCATTTGTTTATTTGGGAGAAATGCAATTGGGTAGTTATGATTAAATGGAAAATGGGAGCAGCCATTGTTCCTCTGGTGAGTTCTCCATCAGAACACATCCTCCAACCACACTCATTTGTCTTGAGTTGGGAGGCCAAATCATGACTGTGTAGTTCCCTCCCCTGGACCGTATGGACTTGAGAAGATTAATTCACTTCTCCATTTCTCCTCATTTTTTTCTGCCTACTAAGACTTTCTTTTGATGTGTTTTAAGTGATATCCTTTTCACCTCCCAAACTTTCAAACTCAAATGTTATTACATGGAAGGACAAAAGTTTAGAAATGATCTCCTGAGTAATCAGAAAAAAATGAGAAAGTTAAGAATCGGAGGCTTTCGCCACCGTGGTCTGAGGCTTTCAGTGTTTGAAACCCACTCATCTGATGTCCAGTGATGCCCATTGAAAGCAAGCCAAAACCATGGATGTTGTATCCTCTCTAATGCTCCAGGATGGATTCAGGGTTTTGTCTTTATATTCCCAATTTCTAGCACAGTAGTTGGTACACTGTGGATGCCTAAGAGATGTTGCAGATTCTTTTATTAATGCCCATTGACTAATACTTAATTCTCCTTAAAAATAGCCATGGCCAAATTGATGCTTCTGAGCTAGCTTCAGAAGGCTAACCATGAGGCTCCTTGTACCCAATTTCTCTATATATTAGTGGTGAACCATAAGAACATAGCTTTTAAGATTCCCCAGACCTCAGTGGCCATCTTGTCTAAGCCCTTTGTTTTACAGATAAGGAAAACAAGATTGGAGGAAGTGCCCCAGGCACTGAGAAATTCTATGACTTTCCCTAGCATCTTGAATCTTTTCTCATATGTGGCCTAGGAAGAACTCCAACCTGGAAATTTGGGATGCCTAAGCCAGCCCCTCTACCCACTATATACAGGGCTTCTCTAACATGGCTAGAGATCAAAGAATTATCCCTGGAAGCCTATAGTTGGAAGGGACCCTTAAGGTTATTTAATCTAATTCCTTTTTAGAGATGAGAAAATGAGGCCCCAGGAAGGCAGGTGAAATATCCACAGTAACATACATATATAGTAAAGGAAGTGACTTGGACCCAGAATTCCTTAGGTACTCTTTTTTTTTCTTTTTTAACAAATTCTTAAAAACCTGGACAGAAAAGGAAGAATTCCATTAGCCTTCTCTGTAGCAAAGGTCATAAAAAAGAGGTTTTTCCCACTAAATCTTAGCATCTTAACTTCAAGAAGTATTCAACACTTTTTCACAAGGAATACAGCTTTTAACAAGGAGCCACATGTAGCAATTAGTTGTTTCTCAGGTAGAAATCACCTAGGAGACAAAATCTGCCTCTCCACTCCACAGAGGAGCCTGTGAAATGAGTGGATTTATACATTTGGTCTAGATGAAACTAATGTTGGCCTTGGAAGGTTTGTCATCTCCATCTCCCTTTCAGAAGGTCAGTTCTTACTTACAAGGGTGGGCTCTCCAAGGGGCAGAATGGCAGAAAGGCTCAAAGGTTAGCTTTGGAATCAAGAAAACCCAACTCCACTGTCATGTCCAGGAAATATGCAAGAAATGTTTGGTGCATGTTGCATTTACAATCTAAGAAAATCAAGCCCACAAGAATATGCAAAAAAAAGAAATCACAGAATTTTAAAATCATAAAATTTCTTTTTTTAAAGGCAATTGGAGTTAAGTAACTTGCTCAAGGTTACACAGCTAGTTATTTTATGTGTGGGTGCTAATTTTCTGAGGCCAGAACCGATCCGGGTTCTCCCGACTCCGGGCCGGCACTCTTACTCACTTTGCTGCCTAGCCGCCCCAATCATAAATTTTCAAGATCAAATAATCTCAGATTCATAGAATATCAGAATTTTGGGTTCTTGGAATCACAGAATCTCAGAATCATGGAAACAAAAATTGACAGGTTTGGCAAAAATCCCAGACACCATTTAGCCCAAACCATCCCTCAGCTATGGAACTCCCACTGGGGCTCTGCTGTTCTGAGGCATGAGTGAGTACAAATTCATATGGACCAGTCTCACACCTCTGCCTCTTATGATCCATTGCCCAGGAGGACTTGATCTACTCAGCTTTGGGACACTTACTCAAAGACTGAGTTCTCTGTATTGGACGGCAAACATACATGTCCCACTGTATCACTCTCTGAGCAAAAAAATCAAATCAACCTCACCATGCTTTGGGAAAGGGTATGCCAATCATCAGACCAATGGCTTTACTTGCTGTCTCTTCTAGTTCCCAGAACAAGCCCCCTAAGCTGTAGCCACACCCTGTTTCTTGTTTCCCACAATTAGAATGTAAGCTTTTAGAAGCAGGGATGTTTCATATTTGTGTTTGCATCTTGAGCACATTGTATTGTGGCTAAGATGCAGTAAGTACGTAACAAAATTCTCTATTCATAATTCATTCTCTATTCTGGCAATTCCCTCCCTCCCAAGTTTGACTCTCCTAATTTTGGACACTTTGCATTATTTGGAATTTCCTCTTTGCCTCAAGACTGAATTAGCCAGAATCACAGAATTTCAGGTTTCAAAGAGGCCTCAGAGACCAGTCAGTCCAACTCCTACCCAAAGAGGGAACATCTCTGGGATGTCCCCTGCTTCTGCTTCAAAACTGTCAGTTAAGGGGAACCCAATACCAAGCAAGGCAGCCTCCAGCTGAGGTAGAATCAGGTAAAAAATCAACTTGAAACCAAATATACATCCTTGAAAAAGCCAATCTCTGTCAAGGACTTTAAGCTAGGAGCTCACTCCAGGAAGCTGGCTGGAGGCAACAGGTAACAGGTAAAGAAGACATCAGGGACTTTATCTGCCTTGAGTTATCTCTGCAGTTACCCATGTGGGACATTTGTGAGGAGGGCCATAAAGTATGGGAGTGAGTCTCTTTTTGGAGGAGAAATGAGCTAATGATTGGAATTTGACAGCAGAAGAAAGAAGTAGCAGCAAAGTGTAGTCATTGCTAGAGGCAGACAGAGGAAAATGCTTTGGTTTGCAGAGATTCTCTGTTGGGTATACTGAGGCCAATTGATACTGGCTCCCCATTGTAAACTTTCAGTGTGAACATATGCAACTCTGAAATCAGCAAATGCTACAAATCCGGGGATTGACTTATTGTTTTGTGGCTTGTCCACACTTAAGAAAGTGATGGAGAAAATGGTGATAAGGTAGATTAAACATTTTAAAGAGTCAATTATTAAATATTTCCCATCAGGCTTCTGGGTTCTGGGCACCAGAATCACAATGCTTGGATACTAAGGAATGCTTTGAATTAAATAGATGCTTTGTTTCATAATTGCATGTAAAAAATGACCAATAGTGCCCAATTTCTTTCACCCAGCAATCCCAATGTTGGGTTTATACACCAAGGAGGTCAAAGACAGAAAGAAACCTTCCATCTACACCAAAATCTTCATAAAAGTACTTTTGGGAGAAGCAAAAAGCTAGGGGAAATGTGGGTACTCACTGATTGGGTATGGCTAAAGAAATGGTGGTATTTGAGTGTAGAGGAATATTTTTTGTGCCACAAGAAATTATATATAAGTAAATCAGAGAAACATGGGGAGATTTTTAAAAAGTGATTGAGAGTGAATTAAATGGAACTAGGAAAATCATAGGTAGGAGTGAATGGTTTTGGACCTGACCCTGGTCCCCAGTCTCAGGCTCAGTCTTCTCCCTTCCGCCCTCCCTCTCCTTGTTAACTTTAGATATCGGAGGGCTTCCCACCTTGCCCTTGCTCTCCCAGCGATATCCTCAGGATCTGATGACAACTGGATTAGGAGCAGAAGCCAAGGGCAGACTGAACATAGATTCAAAGCTCTATGAAGAGCCTGGCAGAATTAAACTGAAGGGGAATAGCTTTAGTTCTCCAGCCAGAGAACTTCCAGGAGCTGTTTCTCCTTTCCCATGTATTCTCTCTAAGCTTAATTCCACTTTTTCCCGAACTTTCTGTGGAATTTGAGAGAAAGAGTGAGCACATCATAAATTTGGGGGCTTTTGTACCAACCGTTCTTACTATATCTCCTTTGGGAATACTCTTTTCTAAAGGCTATTTAAGCCTAGTTGACTAAGTGATATCCAGTGACAGTCTTGATAAGAAACACATCTGTGGGGGCTTGTGAGCTATAGTGTTAGGAAAGATCCTTGAGCCCTTCAGTGCTGCTCCTAGAGTCCCAAGTGCCCCAGCTGTCTTCTTTACCTGTTACATGTTGCCTCCAGCCAGCTTCCTGGAGGGAGCTCCTAGCTTAAAGTCTACAGCAGAGACTGGTTTTTTCAAGGGTGTATGTTTGGGTTCAAGCTGCTTTTTACCTGATTCTACCTCAGCTGGAGGCTGCCTTGCTTGGTATTGGGTTCCCCTTCACTGACAGTTTTGAAGCAGAAGCTGAGGACATCCCAGAGAAGTTCCCTCTTTGGGTATGAGTTGCACTGACTGGTCTCAGAGGTCTCATTGGGAGGTACTCTGTGACTCTGGCTAATTTAGTCTTGATGCAAAGAGGAACTTCCAAGTAGCCATACTGTGGGAACCAGATTCAGTGCAAGTAAAAGTAGGGAAAGTCTCCTGAGAGCATGCACTGCCTTGTTAAGCCTTTTAAGGAGTGATTTTAATGTATATCTTCGAGACACTTTGTTAAAAAAAAAAAGCCACAACACAATAAAAACCTTGCCCTTCCAAATCAAATGCTTTTTAAATCATTGACAGACAATAAGGACAGTGGGATTTTATTTCCTCTCCATGTTTCAATCAGTTGTGGAATGGCAGATATGTAGTAATGGTAAATACTCATTTTTGAATATCCTTCTAAAAAGCTGCTTTTTCTAAAACAAATACAAAATAATGTTGAAAATGGGCTGGGGAGAAATGGGAAGGAGGTAGCCCTGGAGTCTACAAGGAGTGAGACTTTGGGATCTTTAGAATCCTCTCTGGCTCTGCATCTGGTATCCTGTCCTTCTACGAACCATGGAGTCACGACTGGAAATTGAAGGAAATGAACACAGGCAAAAAAAACTGGAGAGGGGCGGCTAGGTGGTGCAGTGAATAGAGTACCGGCCCTGGAGTCAGGAGGACCTGAGTTCAAATCCAATTTTAGACACTTAACACTTACTAGCTGTGTGACCTTGGGCAAGTCACTTAACCCTAATTGCCCAGCTTTCCCCCTCCAAAAAGAAAAAAAAAAGAACTGGAGAGCATGATGAGGATAAATGTTGGGAAAGACGAGGTACAAATAAATATCTGAAAGGTGATTCCCTCAGAGATTATCTCCAATTCATTCCTTAGCTAGCTTATTTGTGCATAGTAGGTTTGTGCTTTCTTGTCCATTCGAGTGTGAGGTTCTTGAGGGGCAGGGACTCTGTATTTTTGCTTTTCTTCATATCCTCAGCCCTTAGCACAGTGCCTGGCACAAAGTAAGCATTGTCTCATCGGGAGGAACAGATCTCCTTTAGCACATGAAGATGGAACGAACAGGGAGTGAAGAGACCTATGACAAATGAAAGTCTGTGAACAATAAAGCAGGGGTTCCAAAAGCTGACACAGAAGAGTAGCCAGACCTCCCATACACAGCACCCCAACCTCAGTACTAGTTCTACCACTTAGAGCAGATATTTGATAAGATTTGCTGATTCAAGGCTTAGACTGTGTCATATCAAGAGAAGATACTTGACATTCTTGACAGCTATACTACTAACTCCCCTGACAGTCTAAGCCATTCATCCCACTCAGTGACTCAAGGAACCTCACAAATATCCCTGAAATGTCCTATATCCCAGTTCAAGTCTTTTCCCTGGTGAAAAAGAAAATCCACGTTATGGTCACATGGCAAGTATGCACTTACATAGATAGACACAAAGAGTGTGATACGGGAGAAAGAACATTGAACTTGGACTCAGAGATCTGGACTGAAATTCCCATTTTCCCATTTCCTGTTGGTGTGATCCTGGCCCAGTTACTTGATCTCTGTGTGTCTGGGTCCTTGCAGATGGAAAACGAGGGAGTTAGCCCATGTGATCTCTAAGCCCCCTTCCAGCCCAAAGGCCTTTTAGGTATATGACCTCTCCATAAGCTTGTGAAAATGGTATGCAGGGACCTTAGAATCCCCAAATCTCTGAGATAGAAGAGCCTTCAGTGGCCATCTAGTCTAATGCAGAGTTGACAGCATATCTGAGAAAACAAAACAAACAATCCTGCCAAATCAGTGTTATGTTATACAGAGGATGCTATTATGGAATCTGAATTTTAACATGAAGGAGTCCTGGGCACTACAACTCAGAAAGGAAGGATGTTATGGTATATCCTTGGATAGACAGGGATACTCTGGAAGGTGGAGAGAAGAGGACAGCCAGTGGGTAAGGAGGCTCAAGGCCATGCCATGTGAGGACTGGCAGAAAGAACTGGAAATGTTTAGTCTGAAAAGCAGATGGACTAGAATAGGATATGATAGCCATTCTCAGTTGTTTAGAGGGTTATCTTGAGGAAGACAGAAGAGAGATTTCCTGCTGGACCTCAGTGGGCAGGAATTTGCAAAGAGGGCAGTTGAAGCCTGATGCCAGGCAAACCTTCACAATTAGAGCTGCCCCCCAAAAGATGGTGTTATCACAGGAAGGGGCTGGCTTGCCCTTGGGGTGAGCCTTCAGGCAAAGCTTGAATTATCCATTTGTCAGGCACCGTGAAAAATATATTATTTTTCAGGTCTGGGTTTGGACTTCCTGACAGCTTTGAGACTGAGTGGTTCGCAGGCATGTCACCAGTTAAATACGCAGATGTATGTCACTGTTGTGCAGCATGGGCAGACTCTGCTTGTGCCTCATGGTCCCTCCAAGCACCATGATTTCTCCCTAGTGTCATCAGAGACACCCAGGAATGAGCCAATCTGCCATTACCCACCCAGCTCCCTGACTCTCTTCTCCATGTTCCTCTCCAGAAGACTGATGAATACATAGGCTCCAGCATGTGAGAAAGTCAATCCCTCTGGGCATTGTAGGATGGCCAGGAAGACCCTGATTATTATTCTTGGATTCTCATCACTATCATATTGCTGGAGTCTTAGTGGACTTCCAACTACATGAGTCACTAATATAATACAGTGCTCAAGAAAGCTAGTGGGATATCAGGCTGCACAGAGAGATGCATCTGTCCCAGGGAGGTGGCAGTGCTGCTGTCCTTCACCTGGTCAGTACAGAGCTGGAGGAGGGTGGTCATTTTGGGATACCATGTCATACGGGGAGCATTGATAATCCAAAAGAGAGCAATAAGAATGGGGAAGGGCCTCAACTTCATGCTAGAGTAAGGTTGACTGAATGAAATTGGAGTGTTCAATCTGAAGAAGAGAAAACACATTAGGAGACATGAGAATGATCTTCAGATATCTGAAAGGGTGAATAAGACACTCGTTTTCAGAGACTGCCAATGTGAGGGATTGCTTGTCTGGACTGAAATTTTGTTGCAAGGACTTTCTTTTTCTTCCAATGGAGGTGGAGGTCAGAGGGTTGGGGGAGGCGGGTAAAATAGGGTAGAAGTAAGAGGAGGAAATAAAGAAAGAATAAAGAAGGAAGGAAAGATGGAAGGAAGGAAGGCCATTCAGGGATCCTTGGGTCATTGTTTTTGTTTTTCTTAATACAGAGAAAAGAACAGAAGGAAAGTCAGGAAGAAAGACAAAACAAGCAGGACAGCTCTGAAATCTGAATTTGTTATATACTTTCTGCAAGCTATACACAATAGAAATCTGAAGTTTCCTTTTTTTCTGTTGTACTATGTATTGGAAATATTAATTTTACTTGCCTTTTATTAGGTTCACAATAAAAATAAGCAGCATTTAAAACAAAAACAAAAACAAAAAACAATTGGACGGTTATCAGACAGAAGTGAGATTGGGTTTATTCTCTTTACTAGGTTTATTCTATTTGGCCCCAGGACAGAATAAGAAGCAGCCTTCTCAAACATTTTTTTGCACAGGGTATTTATTCTTTGTCATGAGTAATGGCAGAATGATGTACATTTAAGCTGACAACAGACAGAACGTTTGACAGACTCACACATTTACAATTTTCCTTCAATGGGAACAGTTGTTTTTGTTGAGTACTTTTCAAGGAGTTGAAGGTCTGACATATTTTGAGGTTACTACATATATGTAATGGCCAAGTTTTATTTATTTTGTGAATACTTTACTTGTCACATTACATATACTGACTGAGCAGAATATGCATCAAACAAAATTATTACAAATTGCCTTCTATCTGTAATAGCAGAATAGCCAAATTTCACAGCAGACTTGGTGAAACTCATAGCAAACCATGGCCTTCTCCTTCGGTAACCATTCGCTTACCAGGAGCATTGGGTCAAAGTTACAAAGAAGTAACCTTAGGTTTGATGTCAGGAAAGGCTTCTCTGCAATGAGAATTGTTCTGAGGTGCAAGGGGCTACTTGGGGTGTAGTGGCTTCCTCCTCAATGAAGATATGCAGGCAGAGGCCAGATGAATCCAGGGCATGCTATAACATGGACTGCTCTGGTAGGATGTGGAAAGAAGGACTTGTCACAAGGGAAGTCTGAGGTTAAAATCAAGAGAAACTTCCAACCCAGAAACCAGTTTTGTCCTGTGATGCCAAGGATCACAGAATCATGGGATTTAGAATTTGAAGAATACTTGGAGACCAATTCTTTTAAAAGATGCTGTCATTTTAAAGAGGAGGGAACCAAGGCCCCGAGAGGGGAGGTGTCTCACTCAAAGTCCCACAAGTAGGAAGTAGCAGGGGCAGAGTTCCAACTCCTACCTGATTCTAAATGTCCTGTTCCTCCTCACATTCACCCTTGCTGCCGAACAGACAGAGCTTCCTGAGTAAGGGTGACGGAGAAGTTGGATGAGAGAGAATAATCAGGCATTCCAAGCACTGCTCGGCTCATTCTGTAGTTTTAGCCATGAATGATATATCACTAAATTGCAACCAATCCTCAATCTGCTCCCCATAGAAATCATTCATCCAAAGCCTTGGCTCCCATCCCCTATTATATCCGGCCTCCAGTGGAAATGGTAGGTCAAGGTCTGACCTTGGAGTAAAACAATGTGGGGCTGTTCTGGTTTGGTCCAAAGGCTGCAGTTAATGACTGGGACTGAGATCACTGACTGGCCTCATGGACTCTCCTCCTATCATGGTATGAACCTTGATGGAATGATGGAGTGAAACTGGCCCCAAATGGAGGGACTGAGGACACTGTGCTTGTCCTGGAATTCTGCCTCCACTGTGGACACCTCTTACTAACATGTGAATGGCCTACCTGTTTCATGGATATGTTGTGAGAACAGATGAGATAATGTCTGCACAGTGCTAGGTGATTCTTTGAAGATGCTTTCTGTGTCATTAGAAAGTAATGTCATATCATTATTATTATATTATTATGTTCATTACCATTATGAAAGGAAATGCCAGGAGACATAGCCCTGCCATTGTGGAACGTTTCTGGGAGTGAAGTAACATCACTCACAAAGGAAGTACTGTGCACATCAATTATGAGGGCCCACTTTGTAATTATGGTCCAGCTGGTAGCTTGAGATGCCCCACTTAGCTCATCATCCCTAGGAGGAGCCCTGTGCACAGAGAACAGCTACAAAATCATGCACAACACAGGTTGGTACAAAATGGAGCCCTCTGGGAGTGCAGAGTGAGTCATATATTTTAAATTCAATTGTATATTTGCACCACCTTTAATTTTCAAAGTGAAAGTCATGGCGTCATTTATCCACATAAGGCATGAGGAAAAGAAGGAGAAGGAGAAGGAATAAAAGGAGAAGAAGACAGATGAAAGGGAAGGGGAAAAGAAGGAAGAGGAAGAAGAGGAGGAGGAGGAAGAAGGAGGAGGAGAAGAAGAAGAAGAAGAAGAAGAAGGAGGAGGAGGAGGAGGAGGAGGAGGAGGAGGAGGAGGAGAAGCAGGAGGAGGAGGAGAAGGAGAAGAAGAAGAAGAAGAAGAAGAAGAAGAAGAAGAAGAAGAAGAAGGAGGAGGAGGAGGAGGAGGAGGAGGAGGAGGAGGAGGAGGAGGAGGAGGAGGAGGAGGTGGAGGAGGAAGAGGAGGAGAAGGAGGAGGAGGAGGAGGAGAAGAAGAAGAAGAAGAAGAAGAAGAAGAAGAAGAAGAAGAAGAAGAAGAAGAAGAAGAAGAAGAAGAAGAAGGAGAAGGAGAAGGAGAAGGGGGAGATGATGATGATGATGATAGAGGAAGAAGAAACAGGAGAGAGAAGAAGAGAGTAAAGAGCAGGAAGATGAGAGATGAGGAGGAAGAGGAGGGGGAGAAACAGAAGAAAAAAATGCCCCAGTTAGTTCTTCATCCCTGGGAGATCCCTGTGCATAGAGACCAACTACAGGATGATATACAACATAGGTTAAGCAGCAAGGGTACAAAACAGAGCATTCTGGGAGTTCAGAATAAGTCATATATTTTAAATTCAATCATATATTGCAGGAGGAGAGGCCAAAGCTACATAGTGTGAAGAGCAAGGTAACACAAAGAAGTGACAATGCCATTCAGTGGTTAGCACAGCCTATGCTTATTGGAACACTGGCTCCCATACTTCCAGGATGTGTGAATGCTGCCAGTATAGGGGCTCAACCCCTACATCATGACAAATGATAACCTCACCATGCTTTGCAAGACAGTCTTGAAGAACTGCTCTGGCTGAAAAATCTAGCCTCCTGTAGCCAACCCAGTGATGAAATCCTCTCAGCTTCAATATTGTTCATTAGGACAAGACTGGGCCCCTTAAGTATGAAACCTTCCCAGCTGGCTGGGACATAATAGAGCTTGTGTGGAGACTTCTAGACCCCAGGATCCTCTCCAGGCCACAATGAGGCAAGGGAAGAGGGCATTGTTTAAATACGACCAGACAATATGTCATGGACCTACAATTCTATGAATGTGGAAAATTCCTCCATCAATGCAGATAGCAGCTTGCCTATAACTTAAAGCCTTAGAAAGATGCTGGAGAACTGTCACACAGCTAGTCAATGTCATTCAGATGAAATGCCTTTCATTTGAACACTATTGACCTGAAAATGAACATTTCCGAGCTAATGCTTTCTGTTTTTCTGGCCTTCCAAGGGCTAGCCTGGCTCATTCAGCCACAGCAACTCCAAATGACCTTCTGCTAAGGCCCCTAGCTCAGAGCAGGTGCTTAATTAGCATTTGCTGAATGGTTGAGTCCAGTAACCACATGGGTGAAATCACAGCCCTGCAAGCATCCGTAAGGAACTTTCATGGAAGTCGATTTCTAGCTCGATTCTAAGCATCCACTTTGCCTGGTTACTCCCCTCACATGTGCCTTCACATCTTGTCCTGACAGAAATTCCTGGACCCCAAACACTATAGCAGAAACACAAGTCCCCTTTATAGCATGAACAAAAGAAAGGGAGGGAAGACCCCAAACCATATATTTCAGGGTTGAGTCTACCAGAAGTTCCATACTAGGAGGTCAATTTTAAACCCAGACACAGGTGAGAGCTTCCTTCATGGGCCCTGAAGAGCAAATAGACCAGTTGGTCCTAAATCTTAGAGGGCCAAGATGGAAATTGGGAAGACATGAGTT